>JABFEY010000050.1:0-388282 GCA_013618495.1 Fusarium longipes | reverse complement strand
CCGCTGTTGTATGTTTTTTTTGCATTTTTGCCATTGTCCCTAGCATCTATCAGTCAATATTATCCATTCGTGACGCAGTATCAAAAGGATATACACGATCTGGCCAGCATCGTGCTGAGATATCCCTTCGCATTTCCAGAAGTTGCAGCATCCCGAATTCCACCACCAACAACAGGTACAACAGTGACTTCAATTTTCCAACGTTCCTTACATACTGTTGGTGTCTATCCTCACGATAAAATCTAGATAGAGAAAAGGTAGGCGGATGATATCGCGACAGAGCTTTGTTCGCATTGCAGACAGTCGGTTCTACCGGAGATTGGAGTCTGGAGCTTGGAGCGTTTGCGTTGAGGATTGACTGATTGGCTGTGCGAGACACAGAAGATACAGAATTACCTACACAAGCAATTTTTGTTTCCTCTCACAACGTGAAACCAACTCGTGGCTATCTATCTTTTATTTTATTTTTTAATTCTACCCCGATAGCGATATCGCTATACCATTACCATGGGTTTCAGCTTTTCACTTTCACATATGTTCGTATCGTCTCGCTATGATTCCCACTTGCGCGTCGACCAGGACAAGGTCGAACCCATCCCCGATTCAACCGTGGCTGAACGCAGTGCTGCTAGGCTACTCAGTACTTGCTTGTGCTTACTGGCCAGCGTGGTTTGCCACTTTCATATTGGATTTCAGTTCTCCATTCTCAAGTCGTGGCTCTCTATCCTGCCGTATCTTCCCATTTCAACACCACGATGCAAGTAGACATGACGGGCAAAAAGATATCTCGGGCTTCAAGCCCGTTAATTGCGTAATCTGGGAATCGAACCCAGGGCTCCCCGAAACTGGATGGCAACGGAGAATTTTACCACTAAACCAATTACGCTAGTGATTGTTGTTGAAGTTGGTTTCATTGAGTTGACTCAAGTTGCTGGCAAATGGTAATTGGAGTTTCACGATGTGTAGACTTGCACTTCAAAGAGGCGTCTTATAGTTCAATGTCTACACACGACATATATCAGTTGTCTATGTTAAAATTGTGCTTCTTTCAACTGTTGCAGTTAAGACATACAGGGATTGCGTTTTGCCGTTGACCCACCATGCCAACAGCTGAAGGATCATCGATATTCAACCGTTCGCGAAGGCCATTGGAACAGATGTGGTGCGATAGCACGACAAAACATAGAGACAATGGTCTACTGTCCTGACTAGGCCTAGATTTGGATTGAAATGTTTGCTCACGATGTCCAGTCTTTTGTCTATTCTTGTCCGGCTGTATGACTCATCATACGCTGACCTTGCTTATTATTGCCCTGCAGTTGAGAGATCAGGTAATTATTCGTCCTACCATTTGTCAGCCATCCATACAAGTTGTGGAAACCAGATATCACAAGGTGAGAATCAAGATTCATCCTAAGCCTCCGTCGCTTTGACGTAGGTAAGCATCCACTGTGAGAGGTGCCGTAAGCGAAGATTCAGATCACATTTGAACCCCGTGGTCGTCCGCGGATGCGAAAACGCCTACAAACTAAGCCTGATTGACACAATTACAGCGCCGTGCCGTCAGCCTTCGCCAATGGCCGTACGAACCATCGAATAGAATGAATTCTGAGTAAACATATCGGTGATGACAACTGCCGACCCCCGTACTTTTCTTATACCCAATCGCCAATATGGTAACAGCAGGTTGACTAAACTTGATAGCATCATGTCAGCATAAATAGCGGCTTGATAAAAAGCCCCCACCAATATCCCTGTGCTGTCATCCCTCTTTGGGCTTCTTTGGGGCTGAGATTTCGTACCAGACTGAGTTTACGCCCGCTTTCACGCGTCTCTAATTGGTCAGTCTATTTTTGTGATCGTCAGGACCACCCGATGGATTCGTCACGCCCAGAGCAAAGCCTCATAAGCGGGTGGCTCAACCCGACAGGAATTACGAAGCGAAATGACATAGGAATCATAGGAATCATAGGAGTCAAAGGATTATTCAAATACAAGATAAATAATCCTATGATTCTCCATATTTGAACAAGTATCTGTATCCTGCTGGCGTTTTGGTTTCTTATTCTGTTCTCACTAGCGAAGTTGTTTTTATTGCTTTCGAAATGACTTCTACGAGCGACTATAGCGATCCCCAATTGACACCAAATGGAAAGGTGTCAAAGGCGAAAAAAGGGAAGCCTGTTCATGTTTGTTCCGAATGTCAAAAGGTAAGTAACTGCTTCTAATTAAAAGCACTATTACTAAGTACGACAGGTATATACAAGAGCCGAGCATCTCAGGTAATTTACCCAACCATGACACGAAACTGACTGTCAGAGATACTGAACAAATGGCAGACGGCATCAAACCTCTCACGAAGAACCACAATATCAGTGTCAAGTTTGCGAAAGGCGATTCCATCGGCGGGATTTGTTAGAAAGGCATTTTAGACGGTCAGTTGAGCATATTTGCATAATCATGATCAAGATGTACTAACATGTGATTTTGCCTATAGACACATTGAGGACGTCGAGCAGACCCAAGACGAGTACTAGCAGTCTTTCACGGGAAAGCCAGAGTGGCCAGGGGTTGTATTGACATTGTCAACTGCCTGGTGATTTGATACCTGTTGTATTTCTAATGTATAGGAGTGTAGGGATTAAGGGTTTGTTTGTTTGTATTTTTTTAACACCAGTTGGATCCTAAGATGGACATAAAGGGATTGAAGGGTATATATGCTGCAAGGATAATAAAATATCATAGACACGGATGGACTAGAACTGCCAATTCTGCGTTATATACAATGGACTTAACGTCAGTTATTGCTTTGCGCGTGTGAAGTTGATTGTCTTGATACTAGACCAAACTGCTCTCCATGGCATCGCACCGAGCTTTTGCAAGAGGTATATCATATAGTTTGGTGCCTTTTTCATTTTAGTGACTTATTCTCAGTTGGCTGGAGCTGAAGTCTAGCTTTGAATGGAGTGTGATTGAGATGCCAGCAGTGCACACACCATTATATTATCAGAGCCATGATACGTTCAACGTACCAAAAAACCACTTCTCATCATACATATGTTAAGAGCGACTTACCTGTGCAAGCCTGGCCCATTTCCACTGAGATTTCACGTCTGGCATGATCACTATAAGCTTGAGAGAGCTGCCGTCAGCTTCATCATGTCTAGTGAGAATTGCGGTAACCTGCGAACTCTTTAAAGCCTCCAAAAACGATTAATCTCTGTGAAGTAGTGTCATGAAACGACTTCCAGTTTTCGACTGACCGGTATGACTTTGTGTTGCTACGTCTTAGACTAGCCCCGCGGCCATCATTATCTAACATCAACTCATAATGTAGCCTTGTCCTGCTTCACTCATATGGCAACAAAGCTGATTAATCATATCAATCTTTCTAAATCATGGTCCAATCATGCCAAGCTCGTGCGGGGAAAGACTTCTTGTTCTGACCTCATTCCTATCTTTCTCTAGCGCTTCCAAGGAACTTTTGAACGTTAAGCTTATTCGTATGGTTTTTGATCCTTGCAGGTCGAGCTAGGGTCTTGGACCTGCCAGATTGGCTCGACCGGTAAACAATTCGCCATTATCTGTTTATCCTTCTCGGCAGACTTGGTCTTTGCGGGGTTTTCTCCAATTGTCAGAAGGACCCGTAGATGATGCAACCTCAATCGGGAGGTTGGTCCAACTCGTTGATAAAAAGAAGTCGCATTTTTTACCCAAATTTCTCGATAACAACTGTCCTGAGTAGGATATAGTTGTGAAGCGGTATCAATTGATCTCAAGACCAAGTGTTTTAATAATAAAATCAGCTCGCTTTGACAATGATTTTGTTCAAACACCAAGTTCCTGCATACAACCATGGTCACCGCCCGCGATAAGACCCATGCCCAGACCTAACTAAAAAAGTACTCACAATTGATCATCAACAGGCGCCTCTTGGCACACATCGACCTTCCGTAACCGAAACTATACCCGGGACTTGTATCCTCTGGGCAGGAAGCTAACGGCGATTGTGTATTATGCCGTCACGTTATTCGATATGCGAAATCAGTATAAATTGAGACAATGCCTCCCATTGAACGATTGACGGGCTATCCCTACCTCTCACGTCAACCAAAGGGCAACTCTTCAAGATGAGATTCAGCACCACACTTGCGACTTTACTGTCGCTCACTCCTGGCCATGCATTGGCCAAGGGTAAGAAGCTCGACTCTAAGAAGTTCCAGGCCGACATCAAGACTAAGAAGTGATTTACCGCGCTTTCTTCTTTCTTAGCGTAGCTAATAATTACCAGTCTTATGTCCAACCTCGAGGCTCTGAACGATATCGCATTCGACAATGGCGGTAACAGAGCCTTTGGTCTTCCCGGCTACGACGCCTCTGTCGATTACATCTACAAGCGCGCCTCCAAGGTCAAGAACGCCAAAGTCTGGAAGCAGAACTTTCCCGCGCTCTTTGCTTACGTCGACTCGATTTCTCTCAAGGTCGACGACGAGTCCATCTACGTCTACGGCCTGACCTACTCTCCATCCACCCCGGAGGAGGGCATTACCGCAGAGATCGTACTCGGTCCCGAAGGTGCTGCAGGCTGCGATGCTACTTCATACGATGGTCTCGATGTCAAGGGCAAGATTGTGCTTGTGCAGCGATACAGATGTCCCACTGGTGGCACTCTTGCCGGAAGAGTCATCCCTGCTGCTGCGGCTGGTGCTTCTGCGGTTATCATCTACCATGATTTGTCTACAAACGTCACTGCTGGTTCACTCAGTGCGCCTAACCCTGAGAAGCATGTTCCCGCGGGTTTCATCAACCTTGCTGATGGATTGAAACTCAAGGAGAGGATCGAGGCTGGCGAGAAGGTTGAGGCGTATTTCCAAGAGTCGCAGACTATCGAAGAGAGGATTACACAGAATGTCATTGCTGAGACTACCGGTGGTGATCCCCGCAACGTCATCATGGTTCGTACATAATTTCGAGTGTTACTGGATACCGCTGACCATGTCACAGCTCGGTGCCCATCTTGACAGTGTTCAAGCTGGCCCTGGAATCAACGATGACGGTTAGTCACCCCTCTCTACTGTCTTAACTTGTGCTTATCTATACAGGCTCCGGTTCCTCTCTCATCTTGGAACTCTTCCTTGCTCTTTCCAAGTACAAGACTAAGAACAAGATCCGCTTCGCATGGTGGGGCGCCGAAGAGAATGGTCTCCTCGGCAGCAAGTTCTACACCCAGAACCTCGCCACTAAGGATGTCAACGACCTCCTTGTCTACCTCAACTTCGATATGGTCGCCAAGGGTTTCTTTGGTGTTGCCGATACAGACGGTAGCAGTCACGGATCCAAGGCCCCCAAGGGCTCTGAGGTGACTGAAAAGATCTTTGTGGACTACTTCACCAGCAAGGGAATTGAGGTCACGCCTGCTGTGCTCACCAACGGCAGTGACTATGCATCCTTCTGGCAGACACTGAACAAGCCTTTTGGCTTCCTGCATACTGTATGTCAAAACTTCCATTTTGGACTATTATCATGATACTGACGCCTTGAACAGGGTACCGCTGTGGAGCAGGATCCTTGCTACCACCAAGCTTGCGACACAATTGACAACCCCGACTCCAAGACTCTCACCGTCAACGCCAAGGTAAGTCTTACTCTTCATCTCTGATAGGCTATGTTTTTAACAATTTTAGGCTGCTGCACACATCCTTGCCACTCTTGATGAGCGGGGCACCAAGCTGATCCCCAAGACCAAGATTACCGACAGCACGCTACAGAACCTGCAGCAGCGCAGCGTGGGACCTGACCTGGCCCAAATTGACGAGCTTGAGGCCATGGGTCTTCGACACTTGGGTTGTGGTCAGCACGAGATCTAAATAACATGAGTGCTAAGTAGACGACGATGATGATGATAATGATGGCGACAATAAACTAGTAGTAAATACATTTGTTGCAATTACTCTCCTTTCCAATCGCCTGAAAATGTGTCAACAGATCTCCAGCTCCAGTTTCTAAATCTCTCGTGAGCAATGTTATCAGCACCATAATAATAAACAACATCATTCGCGCTCAGACTTCTCCAATTACTCTCAAAATCAGGCGGCCTCGCTGCCGACAAGTCGACTCCCTCCATCCAAGCCGTCTTGTACTTGTTCATTTCCGCAGCCCAGTCTTCGCCCGTTTTCTTGCATCCTTTGCTCCTTTTGCAGCTATGCCCACACGACGGACATTTATGAGTCCACCATCGTTTCGTATGGCCCATTTTATTCTTCCGTCTGTTTTGGTAGTAATAGTTATTGAGTTGTTCAGTTCTGTAGCGTTGAGGATGGCCGTAGCGAAGGGAGTCGCGATAAAGAGCATCTATCGATATCCAGCTGTCTGGGCCGTGCTGAAGAGCTGGATCGATGATATAGTCACTTTCAAACATCATGACTGAGTCACATATGTCTTGCGACTTGTATTCCTCTGATGGGGCTGTGATTTTCTTGACTTTTACATTTTCTGATGCAAGCAGCTGGAGAAGATTCTTGTTGCTCGAGTCGTTCATTTGAGTAGTAGAGAGGAACACCTCAAAGTCAGTCCGTCTTAACCTAGCATTGTCCGAGATGGATGAATGGAGAAGCCAGTCTAGTATAAATGAATCGGCAGCAGTAGAATGGCCGAGAATGTAGTGTTGTCGAAGGCCTGGTTGGTGTGATGTACGACCATGGGACCACGACCGCATGGATCCCAAGGGACTTTCTGTCCAACCCAATTCTTGAGCCATACTTGGAGATTTATTCGTTCGGTTTGGTCATGCTCTCTAAGAGGCCGTCTATCCAGAATAGTCCGAATGTATGCGACTCTGTTAGTCATATCTGATGTTTGATCAGTGGTCGTAATGTTGTCGCCCTCCATTTCGTCTGTCTCTTGTTCACTGAGAAGGGAGAAGACACAAATTTCTATAAGAACCGCAATCGACAAGATAGTGGTGTTACTGACAAATTCTACAGAACAAGGCCTATTTTCACTATCGCACGCTGTGAAAAAATGATTGAACCAGAGCGATGAGTCATCAGAAATTCGTATTGCTTGCTACGTAGTATATGGACATTGCACGAGTCGCAGAAGCGTAGAAGTACCTCTAGGCAAATCTAATGCTGGAAATACTTAGTATCAAGGCGCTATACTGGTGATGCAGCGCTAGTAACAGTTTATCACCCCGCAGCTGACTTTGTCGAGACTGATACAAAGTACCTGTAGTCTTCAGGATCAGGTCATTTTCGCAGAACACCATAATGGGTTGTTAACCACTTGATATCATCGTGGCTTATGCAAGGTATGTTGATCAATTACTCTTTGCAATTGAGGCCAGGCAGCGAAATAAATCGAAAGTATGTGACTGGTCGCCTGGTTCAACTTGTACACAATGCGGGGCACATGTGCAACAGAATGAGGCAGTCATCACACCAAGTAAGATGAGAATGGCAGCATAAAGAGGAGCCAGGCGCTCAAATTCAAAACCAAACCTGTTTCTTCGCTTTCTCACTGATTCTTAACCAACATGTACACCATGGCTGGCATAGACGTTCAGCGCATTGCCCAACTGGGCGCTGATCTGGCAAGCTCTCTTGATCTGCATTCCGAAACAAGTTCTAGAGCCAGGATACGTGGATTTCCTAAGCTGGTATCGCTCGTCAATTCGACATCATCTACTCTTCGAAAGCTACGTAAATTATTCGAACAAGACCCCAAAACCTTCACAGAGGCTTGCATAGACGATATTTATGCGCTTGCCCACACATGCAACATCTTGTACAGAGGTATCCTCATCTTGCTGGTAGAGGATCCAAAGGATATTGAAGGATACGGTAACGTCGGTCTCATGACGAGCAGCCGAATCAAAGACTTGCTTTTATCTTTAGCACAGAAGAGTTTCTTGGTGACTGAAACTATGAACTGGCTGGAGCCTCGTCTCAAAATATGTCAACAGGAGCTGAAGCGTGTCAAGTTCGAGCTCATGCTACGCTTTCTGATTGGGAGCATCGCCCAACACCAATTGAGGTTTGCATCATCTTATAGGGACACGCTCAGTGGAAGTGGCTGACACGAATTAACCAGCGTTACAGCTCAGTCCCCAGGAGACTGGGAGGGTGAAAGCTCACTGCGACGCGCAGCTGAGATTATTGCCAGAAGACGTTTGGCATATCACAAGTATTTCATAGGGAAGAGAGATCGCTGGACAAAGGAGAGTTCTAAACCTTCTCCCAGAAACTCTTTGGATGAAGACAAGGAAAGTATAGCCACAGTTTCCAGGTAAGGTCTTTTATGCTACGGCTTCTGATATCAATGCCCGATACTAAGCGTTTACTAGTTCACCCACTATCGTAACTTCTTCACCGGAGGTCAAGAATGCAATGTAAATAAAACTTTGACCAACTTTCAGCCTTGGATGTGGCTGACGATGGCATAGGAATAGTACTACAGGCGATAAGAAAGAGTCCATACCTGGAGCAACTGACCCGGCCCCCAAAATAGCTGAAACGTCCATCATCAGCGAGAAAGATGATACCCCCTCTAAAAATTGGCTCCTCCGTCAGTTCTCACGTATTTTCAAATCCGAGTCGAAGTGGAACGAAGTTGAAGCATACACCCTCCAGGTGGGTGTCGGCCAGCCACCCGCCATTGAAAAGCTTCCGTTTAAAGAAGAGGACATTAGATCTGCAATGCGAAAACTAACAACCAAACGTCTGTGGAACAGATGTCCCGGAATACTGGAGCAGTATACCTCAATTGATCCTCGGATCATGAACGAATTTGGCAGAGTGATCGCGACGTTTTCACAAAGGACCGATCGCGAGATGAATCTTGTTGCCATATCTCCCAGAAAAACAGTATCGCGAGCAAAACTTCAAGAACTTATTGCCCCTTGTCCAGTATTTGAGGGCACCCTTTTCTTTGAGCTTGGTCCAGAATTGGCACCTATCAAGTTCATCGACACCTATCATGGTACAAAATGGACTCTTCCGTACTTATCATGCGTAAATGTCGGGGTAGGTCCTCATCTTCTTTTCAAAGTCCTTTGTGTTGTAGTTGCTCAATTGTATCATTAGGTGATGAGACAATCAATCTTCCAGCGCGGCGCATTCCCTATTGGCGTAGTTGTTATCTCTACGACCAGCAACATTCCTGTCACGCCCGAGAATTGGGATTCTTTTCGCCATCCCGGCATGACTCTGAAATTGGGTATCCGCCCAGGTCAACATATTGGTCTACCTGCTTACATCACAAATGGGCGCCCCCCTACTAATCCTTATGCGAACCCAATGCCGTCGAAAATGGATAAAATGAAGGACATATACCAGGAGATAAACAACTTGCTCAAGTTGTCCCGCTCTTGGACGCCTGATAAGGCAACAATGAAGAAATCGGGACTCGGGTATTTTCTTGAGAAGTGGACGAATGCCATTGATACTCGAGCCGAAGACAGAAGTGATAATGAGTTTAGCCTGTCTGACTGGAGTTGTACCTCTGGGACCGATTCGGATGAAGTTCTCGACGACTGATCGGGCCGACTATGACGAAGTGATTTCTATATTCTCATTCTAGAACCAGATTGCATTCTATTTCCTCTGTATGGTGATAATACAAGAAGTTGACAGCCATGACATGATATTTGAATCCCATTCAGCCCTATGGCAAGGCTTGGGTTACACTGACTAAGTTGGCAGCAGATATGTTATTGAACTGACACGGTACAGTCATCATTGACGGAATGGATGTGAACTATGTGGGTTTTGACTCCATCAACTTGGTCCAAGTGCAGCTGTCAAAGTCCACCTCCAGGTTTTGCCAGTGGGATAGACTCTGGACTGAATCATTCCGCATTGATGATATGTCTACAAGCTGTGCATAGTTCCAAGACAGTATTACCTAAAAGCAATCCCATCCTCCAAAATCGGAGCGATAGTACTCGTACTTCAACCGTCTCAGCACCGTAAAATATCGCAAACCTGGTCTATTCATTCGCCATCGCCTCCACTGAGCAGTAGTTGAGAGGCTAGAACCGGCGTGTGGAGAAGTAGGTTTTCGCACACCAAACTAGATTCAAGCAAAGTCCCGCATCTCGCCCCTGAAGAGCCCCATAAACTTCCTCATTGTCTCTTAGTTCTAGGGGACACCGCACGCTAACAGTGAAAACTTCGAATTGCGCAATCGGAAGGGGGAAGCCGTAGCAAAACTCCAGATTCTTTAGCAGCGAGTTCTTGTCAGGAATATATAAACCAACCATTCTTGGCGGGTCTCGGTGTCGACAACATTACGTTAGTATTTGCAGATTAGTTCTTTGTTTGTTTGCTTGTTTTACTTTCCAACAAGATGGCGCCTGAGTATCACATCGACGACGCCATCGAGACCGCTCCTCCGGTGGACGCGTCTTATGGGCACGCGCATGAGACGGATGACGAGCAAAAACCTGTGCTCAGCAATGGTGGTGAGGGTCCTACTCAAAGAAGGTTGAAGGGTTACCATATCACTTGGATTGGTCTTTGTGGTGGTATCGGAACTGGGTTGTTCATTGGTGCTGGATCAGCCTATGCTACCTCTGGACCTGCAGGTCTGCTATTGGCCTATCTTGTTGTTGGTGCTGTCCTTTGGGCTGTTATGCAGAGTATCTCTGAGCTTGCAACACTGGTGAGTAACAATATCTAGTGTCTCCCTCGTGAAGGCGCTGACTCAATTAGCTACCTACCGCTGGTTCGTTCCCGCACTGGGCCACTCGCTTCATCGATCCTGCAGTCGGATTCTCACTCGCTATCTCATATGGCTACTGTTATACCATCTCCATCGCAGCAGAATGCTCAGCATCAGCAGTTCTGGTCAGTTATTGGACAGACATCACTCCGGCAGTCGTCATCACCATCAGTCTTGTTCTCATCCTTTGGATCAATCTTATGGACGTGAGATTCTTCGGTGAGGCTGAAGTCGTGACCGGTGCTATCAAGGTCCTCTGCTTCTGTGGTCTCGTCGTTGTTGCGATTGTCATTTCCGCTGGCGGAGGTCCGAAGGGTGACGCGATCGGCTTCCGATATTGGAACGACCCCGGTGCTTGGGTAGACTACAACGGCATTACCGGTTCATCTGGACACTTCCTCGGCTTCCTCTCAGCTTTCGTCAACGCGTCCTTCTCATTCATTGGTGTCGAGACCGTCGTCATTACTGCCGCCGAGGCCATCAACCCCCACAGAGAAATCCCCAAGGCCGCAAACCGTGTTACTTACCGCATTGGCTTCTTCTACATTCTCGGAGCTTTCCTCATCGGCATCATTGTTGATCCCAGAAATGAAGGCCTCGTGTCCGGCTCTGGCAACGCCAAGAGTTCTCCTTGGGTCATTGCCATCCAAGCTGCTGGCATCAAGGTTCTGCCCTCAATCATCAACGCCTGTATTCTGATTTCCGCCTGGTCTGCTGGTAACTCGTACTGCTGGGTTGGTTCTCGTATGATCCTCGCCATGACGACAGACCGACAACTTCCTCAATTCTTTGGTCGCACAACCAAGAAGGGTGTTCCTTATGTCGCCGTTATCACGTCGTGGCTTTTTGGTCCTCTGGCCTATCTTAGTAAGTCCCTTCTACTCACGTGATTCATCTCAAGAATGACGAACTGACCATCTTCAGGTCTCGGTTCTGGCGGTGCTTCTCAGGCATTTGACTGGCTCCTCAACCTTAGTACAGTGGCTGGTCTCATTGCATGGGCCACCCTCTGCTTCAGTTACATCCGATTCTACCGCGCTCTCAAGGTTCAAGGTGTCGATCGTGAGACTCTTCCTTGGAAGGCACCTTGGCAGCCCTACACTGCATGGTTCGGAGCCATTGGTTCTGTCATCATCACTCTTCTTTGTGGTTTCCCAGTGTTCCTAAAGGGCAACTGGAATACTGCAGACTTTATCGCGTCTTATATCGGCATCCCCATCTTTATCGTTCCCATCATTGGCTGGAAGCTCGCGTATGGCACCAAGGTATATTTTCACGTCCTGCATCGTCGATAGAGATCAGTAAACTAACTTCTCATCTTATAGTTTGCACGAGCCAAAGATATTGATGTGTGGTCTGGTCGTTTGTCACCTGAAGAGGCTGCGCGACTCTCTGGAAAGAATGCCGTCTAATTACGGACGCATATACTATATTTAATGATCTCATTTCAACCGGGGTCAAATGATTTTGCGACTTTCTGTTCAACAAGCCTGCGTAAAAGTTATTTTTGCATGACGTTGCCTTCTTTATTATAGACATCTAGACAGCGAACGAACTTATTCTAATGTTATTATCATTCATCACGCTCACTCAAAGAAGTATGGTAAACTGACGACGACAAACCTTGCAGTGGCACAAAGTTGTACTGTCCCACCGTATCTTGGTAGCACACAGACCGTGGAACAATCGGGGTGAAAACCGTAACTATGAAGCAGTTGAAGATCATTCTAGTCCAAGATGGGCAGTATCTGGTTCTAAGACACCAAGTCTATAGCGGGGCACAGCTGGGCGATTGAGTCTCGAACATATTATCGAAGGATCAGAACACCAAAGATGCCAAGAATGTCCAAGAATGGCAGATGCGAACGTTCGAGAATCATTTCAACACAACAAAAGAACCGTTGTGCTTACTAGATGGTCCAATAAATGACAAAATTGAAGCAGTCATTCAGCTTATCAGATATCCTCCTTCTCATCTCGTCTCCATCCGCATTACTTCAAACACAACACCAATCAGCAAGGGAGATTCACAAGGTATACAATATGCCGCGAATCAGAAACCACCCCAGAACACGATAACCGAAGCCGTGTCTCTCATCGGAGCTGTTGTCTCAATTGATCATCGTCTGTGGTCAAATCACACATAAACTAGTCTATTAAGCATATACCATTGCCGAGGCCACTTTCCTTTCGCGGAATCGACAGCCGTGCCATTCTTTGTTGTGATTTGTTAAAGCCCGGCGCTTAGAGGGGAACCTTTGCTCTGCCGACCCCAGCTTAGATCATGGCTGATAATGCGACCTTGGCCAGGGGTTTTCAGCTTCCCTTTTAGGAAAGGTAGTTTGCGGAGATATGGGAGCTTCCGTGCTCGAATGTTGTATCACCTTAATTACCTACCTTTTTGGAGTCAAGGTCCGGTCCAAGCCAAGATGGCATCATTGACAGAAGTTCTCCCAACTGTTTGATAGCGTTATCAGACGGTCTGATGATCAAGATAGTCTCGACGATCGTCATATCAACAGGATAGGTTGTGATCAATTGCGAACAACTATAAATTGAAAGCCATCAGCCACTATCCCACGATTCTCCTCAACCCCGCACTCCAATCAATCTCCACCCCTTCTCTTGTGCGCTGTTGATCTCGAGAACGAATTGCCAAGATGCGGTCTTTTCTTCTCGCTCTTCTCCCTCTGGCTGTGGCCACGGCTGTTCCTAGCTCCAAGAAGGTTGACTACAATGGTTTCAAGAGTCTCCGTGTTACTCTTCCCAAGGGCGCCGATGCCGAAGCCATCAACAAGCTCGCTGCTACCATCCTGAACCCTGGTGCTGGTGAGGAGCTCGACATTGTTGTTGCTCCCGAGAACGTCGCCAAGGTTGCCAAGCTCGCCTCTGAGTCGACCGTTTTGGTCGAGGATGTTGGTGCTGTCCTTGCTAAGGAGGAGACTTCCACTGTCTACGCTGGTACGCCGACATCGACATAGATAGCTTGGTTATTGGAGAAATGTTAATTGTTCCACAGTTCCCAGCGAGTCGTGGTTCACCGCCTACCACCCCTACGCTGATCATCTCCAGTTCCTTACCGACCTCCAGACCTCTTACCCCACCAAGTCCGAGGTCTTCACCCTTGGAAACTCCTTCGAGGGTCGCGCTCTGAAGGGTATCCACATCTGGGGAAGTGGAGGCAAGGGCTCCAAGCCTGCTGTCGTCTTCCACGGAACTGTTCACGCTCGCGAGTGGATCGCCACTATGGTAAGTCATGACTATTTGTGTCGACGTATCCGGACTAACAATATTTCCTCATAGACTGCTGAATATCTCGCCTACCAGCTGCTGACCAAGTACGCCTCTGACTCTGCTGTCAAGGCTCTCGTCGACAAGTACGACTTCTACATCACCCCCATTGTCAACCCTGATGGTAAATCTCCCATTCATATAGGAGAGAATGTACAGTTTGACTAATCTTAAACTCCAGGCTTCGTCTACACTCAGACCACCAACCGCCTCTGGCGCAAGAACCGTCAGACTGTCTCTGGAAGCACTTGCATTGGACGTGACGTCAACCGCAACTGGCCCTACAAGTGGGAGCTTACCGGTGGTGCCTCCACCAACCCTTGTGACGAGACCTTCAAGGGCCGTGCCGCTGGTGACAGCCCTGAGCTCAAGGCCATCGTTGGTCAGATCGACTCTTTGGCTGCTGGCCGTGGTATCTCTTTCTACGTTGACTTCCACTCTTATGGACAGTACATTCTCTGGCGTAAGTTCATCCGGTTCCCCATTCCAAATCTCGATGCTGATGTTCCTAAAGCCTACGGTTATGACTGCAAGGTTGTCGCACCTGAGGAGACTGCTCTGTCTTCCATCGCCACCCGCATCAACACTGGTATCCGTGGCCAGTCTGGCCTCTCTTACACCACTGGTAACTCTTGCCGTGCTCTGTATGCCACCACCGGTGACAGCATCGACTATGTTCAGGGTGTTGCCAAGGCCAAGTATGCTTACACCATCGAGCTCCGAGACAAGGGTAGCTACGGCTTCAGCTTGCCTGCCAGCCAGATCCAGCCCACCGTTCGTGAGACTTGGGCCGGTGTTCTTGCTGGTCTCCAGGCTATTTAAGAGGCTAGGAATTTCTAAATCTAGTACTGGGTTTGTACATATTATAAGATTGTCAGATCAATTCTCGGTAGCTAGATAATTGGACTCCTACCGTCATATCTGTATTTGATGTAGTACCGCCAAGTATCAAATTATCTTATAGCCCCATACCTATCTAGCAAGGGATGCTTAGATCCGGTCGTGTTGTGATAAAGAGGATAACTATACGGAGCCAGCTTATAGTCTCGAAATACAAATTACATGATGATGTTGCAGAGAAGGAGTTAAGTGCAGCAACTAGTTATATGATCATTGCGGTTAGATAAGATAAGATGCGATTTATCAGACTAGATCAGGGCCGTCGGTCAAATAGCCTACTCCGCCTGACGTACAGTTAATTCTAAATAGGAATGTCTTATGACTTCCGGCATCAATTTGCTTTTTTTAATCCTGAAGGATTCTTTACCCAGTCACAGAATAGTATAAAGAGGTCTGTCAAAATAGAACAGAAGACTCACGAGTAGAAATGTTAGCCCTTCTGAGTCTATAAATTGAGCACATCCCACTCACCTACTTGTCTGCCCTTCCATCTGTCTACCATTCTACACAACTTACCCTCAATCACCAAAGAACTATCCGACTTGACATCAAAATGCGCGCTACTACTATTGTAAGCTCTCCACCTAAAATGTCGTACCAATTCTTGAGCCTAATCGAGTGATATTCCCAGCTGAGTGCCCTCTTTGCAGTTGCCGTTAGCGCTGCAGCCTTACCTGTCGATAAGGAGGCACCTGTAGTCGAGAAGCGCGGAAATTGCGACCATGGTTATTTCGCTTGTGTTACAGCTCAGCAGGTCTTCTGTGGTTTTCCGGGTACATGCAGTACCATTGCCTGTAACCAGCAGTGTATTCAGCAGATCAATGCAACCTGCCGCATCTTGTGCGGTCAAACTAGCTGAATAGAGACGTCCTGGTTCATAGATGAGACAATGTTGGAAATTGAGGAAAATTGCATGATTAACTTGTATAAAAGAGACCAATACAGAGTATCTGTACGTGATGATATCCTTCGATACACCATGTGTAGAAGAACAATGACCTCATTACAACCTGATTCAGACCAGGTATCTAGTGATATAGATATAAATGCTCAATTAGGTATAAAGTCTAGTAAAGATAACTTGACCCAGCATGTCTTCCGTTCAACCAGTTGGATCCTGAAGGGTTGGGGATACCTCTAGTGATTTCAGAAAGTTGATGGTTTTCCAATGACTTCGCCAATTCAACAAGGTATCCGCCCTAGGTTCCGCCATGCTTAGGTAGATTCCAATGTTCGATGCTCCAAAATTCAACCCTCGGTTATTGATGAAATGTTTTCTCAACCGAATAGGAAATTCTTTTGATTCCTCAAATATGGAGTCTTCCGACCCCAGGCTTTTAAGATGAGACCGAGACACTGGGCCGTTCATCAGGACGATCTAACCCTCGAAAGCGTGCATAGAGTAAGACAAGGCAGGCAAAGGCGTTGAGGCCATGTAGTTCGTAATTCTTGATGTCGTCTTGGATCAAATATGCCGCGAGATTGGCTACGAAAAGACTGAGGGGAATCAGGTATGCGGTTGCTACATGAGTGAAGCTGACGAGGTGAGAGGTTTCCAACAGAACAGTGGAGGTCATTGTAGTGAAGAATAAGGTCGCTTTTCGAAAGAATTCTTCGTAACTTGTAGATGTCTATTGGCCCTCCTAGATTGATTGAAATCTTACAACGACGGAAGAGAAATAAGTGCTGGGTATTGTAGATTTAAGAAGAGGGAATTTCGCCACGATTTAAGCTCTGATCCCGTAAGTAACAATCAGATCAGGGCTTTGACAGAAATTTGCCGTTTATCCGATCGAAGGAACTTTTGACTTGACGTGGGGTCACAACCGTGCGATATTGCCTAGACCAGCAGTCTTTAGCAGAACCAACAGCTCTTTATTGTCCAACAGGTCGGATCGTTGACTTTGGTGGAACATCTCATGAGGTGGGTACATAGCGGCGGTTAGTGCCGATAGTTGATATTCAGAGAATCCTTCCAAGTTAACCCGAAATAGGAAAGTATGCTGACATCTTGACAGCCCCGCAGATATGAGCAACCTTGAACAGTGACCAGAGTATGTTTCTCACTTCTATTCACTTGTCGCTATTCATGAGGTTCTCAGTAGGATAATATCTCAAAGGCAGTTTCGCCTTCGATCCATAAGCTGTTATCCGGGTCTTCCGCTACTACCAAAGACTTGTGCTTAGTCCATCAAGATAAGCGACATGTCTGGAGACTCACGCTCTTCACAATCGCCTCAGGCGCCGTCAGGCTCTGAATCAGATTTGGGAGTGCTCTCACCGTTCTCATGTCAGCTGTGCAGATTGCGAAAACTAAAATGCGATAAAGCGCTTCCAAGATGTGGTCGTTGTGCCAAGACTAGCGAGAAATGCGACTATCCGTCTGCGCGCAAAAAACCAGTAATCAATCCAGCTATGAGACCGAAATTACGCGATATGCAAAGCCGAATCAGTATGTTACACTCGTTCATGACTAGGAGTCAAGTTACTGATTAGTGCAGGGGATTTGGAGGCGAGACTGGAGTCACAAAATAGCCCGCCCGAGTATCAAGCCTCTGGCACAGAACTCATTGATACAGGCCGATTTGAGAGATTACCACCTCCCAACATTGTTGATGAGCTGTGAGTCATAACATATGAGATACTGAGTAATTTGCGATTGACAGAGATAGAACCACTATATACTTCACAAAGCTCCAGTCCGATTCATTCATGATCCACGGTGAGAGGTATATCGCATCTCTTTACAGACCAACGCATATGCAACCACCCATGTGTTTACAATACGCGATTCTGGCCGCTGGAGCAAGTGCCTCTCATATGTATGGTCACATGGCTGAGGCCTTTTACGTACGAGCACGGCAGTATATCCAAGCAGATGAGATGAAGGTATTATACGAAGAGCAAAATCACAAGGGAGAAGCGCTGACACTTTAACAGAGCGATAGTGAGCAGATCTCATTAGCTCACTGTCAAGCTTGGGTTCTTATCGGTCATTTTGAAGCACAGCACTTGTGGTTTTCAAGGGCGTCAATGAGCATAGCCAGAGCTATTCGATTGGCTCATATCCTTGGTTTGCACCGTCTTGACGGTAAAAACGCCGCTGGTCTGACCTTGCCTCCGGCGTTAGACTTTACCGAAGAGGAAGAGCGAAGAAAAACGTTTTGGGTTGTCTTTACCACCGATCGCATCACGAGCAGCACTGGTGGCTGGCCTACAATGATGGACTGGCGAAGTGTGAGTGCCTCTCACTAACTTGAAGCTTACACTAATCATGACAAGATACAAACACGATTGCCAACTTCGATCGATGCTTTCTTATCCAGTACTCCAGTCGCTACGATAACTCTGAAGCAAGCTCTCGGTCAGGGCATGTACGAGCTTTCCACCAGCGCTTGCAGAGTTGTCGCAGTCCACTTGTTCAATGAGTGTTTCAACTTTTCGCGGGCCAGCGAGGAAGATGAAGATAACAACGATTGGGACCAACTTCAAAAGCTGGACGAAGCTGTGACCAACGCTTTTGCGACTCTGCCCTTGGACTTGCGATGTCCTGAGAACATAGATAATCCAGCAGCTGTGCTTATCAACCTCCAGCTGCACACGGCGTTGATTTGTATTCATCGTTCGGTTACCACACGCTCACAGATGGACATGTCGTTGCTGCCACACATCAACTCTCGAGTGATGGAGTCTGCGCTTCAGATTATGATGACTGTCGCACTCGTCTCGGACCTCAGCATTAGGTTTCGCAATCCGCTCGTGTCATTCGCTACTTTTGTCGCGGCGTCATTTTTCCTTACTGACTTTTCAACAACGGGAAACCGTCAGAGCGAAGATAATTTCACGGCTCTGATGAGTATTATGACTGAAGTTGGCAAGACAAACATGTTTGCAGCCTCGCTCGCTGTTCGGCTGGTCCAGAATTTGAAGGCTTCTGCTGTTGATCAGGGGACTGTCGGAAAGGTTGGTTATTGACGTTATCAGAACTGAGTAAAAACTAATGATGAATAGATCGGAACATTGTTGGCAGAGCTTAATATGGATGCGCCCATCCCTGGCCAAGAGGATGACGAGAATGGGATCGTGGTGCTTTGTCCCGCTGCTGGAACGCCCGAACAGGTCAACTTAGAGCAGGGTAGGTTCTGGTAAATTGAAACCGAGAGATATTGAGGTAGAACGATTGGAATTTATTTTTGGTAAAGATAAAGCAAGATCCACCTTGGAGAATCTTAATTTAATGTGATTCTTCCAAGTTGCGGGTCAAAGCTTGAACCTCGTTTAGCTTCGTATACGTATCTCGCTCAACCTCGTTTAAGTCAACCATGCCGTTCCATTACAGAACGGTCCGCATTCTAGCTTGAATCCCGGTAATTCGGCCTGTCGTCAGTATAAGTATTTTAAGTCTCTGCTCCTTTGCTACTGCCTCTCTGCCTTCTAATCTTTTAGCTCCCTCATTCTTAAGGGTACCTTGCCATCATGGCCGACCAAAATTATGAAGGCTACGACGCCGCAGCGTTTGACTTCAAGCTCTATCGCTACACGCCATCACTACCGGCTGCAATCGTTAGCGTTATCGTTTTCGCCATTCTCACAGCAGCTCACATATGGCGACTGTACCGCGTGAAAGCCTACTACTTTACCGCATTCACAATCGGTGGTCTCTGTAAGTTGATCGGCTATTGACCGTTACCAAGCTTCGTCTAACATGATGTTCCCATAGTTCAAACCATTGGTTACATCGGTAGAATATGGAGTCACTTCGACAAGGAATCCATCGGTGGATTTGTGATTCAAGCCATCCTCATCCTCGTCGCCCCCGCCCTATACGCTGCCTCGATTTACATGATCCTCGGCCGATTGATCCGAACCGTCGGTGCGACTCACTTATCACTCATACCTGTACAATGGGTTACACGCATCTTCGTGACAGGCGATGTCATCGCGTTTAGTCTCCAAGCTGGAGGTGGAGGCATCCAATCAGCAGGTACCCTGGATATGTACGAGATAGGCGAAAAGATCATCATCGCCGGATTGTTTGTACAAATCGTGGTGTTTGGTTTCTTTGTCGTCACATCGTTCCTATTCCACTACCGACTCGCGAAAAGTCCCACAACTGAGTCTCTGCAAGGCGATATACCATGGAAGCGATACCTATATGTTCTTTACGCGTCAAGTTTTCTTATTCTCGTCCGAAGTATCTTCAGAGTGGTGGAATATCTCCAAGGCAACAAGGGATATCTGATCTCACATGAGGTTTTCTTGTATGTGTTTGATGCTATTCTCATGGCACTCGTTATGTTGATTCTCGCTATCTGGTATGTCGAGTATCTGCAAACCGAACCAAAGGTTTCGGATGCCGAGAACGTCGAATTGTCATCTTACGATACCTCTGGGCCAAACGAAGACCAGGTGCGACAAAAGTAGAGGTTTCTTTTTTTTTTTTTTTTTTTTAATTTTGATTAGCGAATTTTCTTTGGACAAGGCCTTTTTTTATTCCTTTATGTATCATTTCCGTGTCAAAGTTAGATAGACAGCATCTCGCAAAAAATGATCAATTTCATCTTCAAAGATATGACGAAACTTTAGCTATATCCGTACACTATAAAAATTGATCAACTCCGAAACTCACAAGTCTCTATACTTCGGCAATATCCGTACTGAACAGAGAAATGCTCCGCCTTTGGCTAGCTCTTCTTGGTTGTGGGTATTTGTGTATGACTTTTGCCAATCGATTTCTCCAAATTGAAGCCACTCGCTCAGACCTCGTTTAACTTCGCAATTCTTGGTATTATCCGAGTTCCCCTTTACTCGTTCACGTTAATTCAGCGAACTAAAACCCGCCACCTCGCTCTCCAGCATCATTCATTCAATAACTTTCCTTTTTCACTTTCTCACTTCTCGTTTATCCCTTGCTTACTACTGGCTGTACCCTTGCCATGAGCGACGCTGACAATAACGTATCAGGGTCGAGAAAGGGTGGAAAGCTCCGTCGCGGACACAAGAAAGTCAAAACTGGTTGCACCGATTGCAGAAGGCGTCGTGTCAAGGTCGGTGGAAGGAGTCATCCCAAGGCGTATACTCATTTTTAATTACTAAATCATTTCAACCAGTGCACTGAAGAGAGGCCAAGGTGCAGAGCTTGTGAGCGACGTGGAGCTCAATGCGAATACCCATCCTCTTCTCAAATAAGGTCCCTCTCTGCTGGCCCCTCGCCAGCCTCGTATCAAAGTCATGGACCTTCCCCTCAGCCTCATCAACACATCTCCCCACTTCCCGGTCTCTCGTCCATCCTTAGAGAGGAGCCACTTGATTCAACGGCTTTGGAATACAGTATCAGAGACATGGCGCTACTCCATCATTGGACAATCTCAACAAGTCACCACATATACAAAGACTCGGTCATGTCGTTGACATTCCAGGTTACAGTGCCACAGATTGCCTTCAAGCACAAATTTGTCATGCATATTCTCCTTAGTCTTACTGCTCTTCATATCGCTTATCTTGAACCTCAAGAAAGATTGAGACATGCAGCCGAAGCTTCTCATTACCACAACCTAAGTCTGCAAGGCTTTAACGAAGCCATGAAGCAAGACCGCGAGAAATTGGCTGATGCTCTGTTTACTTGGGCATCGCTCAACCTTCTATATGTGTTTGGAGTCACTGGTCGCTTGGGTCAAGGCCTCTGGGACGAATCAGAATGGGGAAACCGCAAAGAGCGCTTGCTGGGCTTGGGCTGGGTTCCCATGATTCGCGGCGTCGAGATGATGCTGAAACCATCTTTCTATATCATGAGAGAGGGTCCGTTGAGGGAACTCTTGATGATTGGGAACTATGCGGAGCTAGATGTTGACAACAATTCGCATCCCGATGACCACTATTTCTGTCAGACGAGGGATGTTTGGACAAGCAACCCTGATGCGCAGACCTATGAGGATACGATGCAAGTCCTTAGACGGTGTCACATTTTCATGGAACAGTTTAAATCGATGGAAAGTGAGTCGCCAGACGAAGGGGTAATTAACAGGTCATTTCAAGGTGCTTTTTTCTTCGTGCCCTTTGCCCCTGAGGCATACTTTACCCTGCTGCAGCAACGACAGCCACCAGCCTTGATCTTATATGCGTTTTATGGTGCGCTTCTGCATCGATTTGTGAACGGTTCTTGGTTTATGGAAGGATGGGGTTATGACATTGTCGAGATAGTATCCGATTTATTGGGTTCATACTGGAGGAAGTGGATAACTTGGCCTCTTCAGGTCGTCGGTTTGATACCTTGAATTCAGATAATTACTTAATGACATTTTCGACCAAACACTTCATTTAATTATCACCAAGTACATATGAAAGAGAGTATTGAGCCTGAATTGGACTTGACAAGAGGGGAAAAAAGCATTCTTTTAGGACGGACCCCTTGTTACACATTGCCACTAAGCACACTCAGTAAATGCCCCCATGCTATATCCTTTACCACTTCTTCTTTCCTCCAAAATGTGGGTTATCTCAGATGGATGGAACCAATTGAATAAGACCATAACAAGGAGCATCAGGAATGCATCGAAGATGTAGAGATAGGCCTCATGCCGAAGTAAATAGCCGTCAAAGCCTTGGAGATACTCAACCGCTCTGAAAATAGACCGCACCATGATGAGAAAGCTGCCGGCGTAGAGGACAAGCATGTGCTTTTGCCAGGGAAGCCCACTGGTTGATCGGCCAGTTGGATTATTTAGGGTGGCTCGATGGAAGGCCACGGCGACGACGACGAAGAAACCGAAGAATAAAAGTTGGACAAACAAGCCGCCGATGATAACCTTGGCTCCTGCATCCAGCGCTTCGAGTGTACCAGAAGCTTGGTAACCACCACCTGTATAAGATATCAGCATCAAAGCCGCAAAGTGTGTGCACCATGATGCAGTGGCTACTAACCTCCACCTTGTAGAAAGAACGACAACAAGTCTCCAGTCACAAAAATTTTAGTCATCCATTTCCTGCTGATCATAACTCGACCTTCGCCGTCAATCATTTCCACGATCCTCGCAAGCTCCATGTAGATAGTGGCAGCAAAGAGTGCAGGCGCAACGAGTAGGAAGATACTCTGGATGATGTAAGGACCTAATGTCCAATTTGGGGTCTCGTTGGAAGATTTGCATCTCGCAGCGTATCCGATTAGCTCAACTAACAGTCGGGTCAGTATAGTGCTATCCAGCGAGGTAGGTCGCAAGATCCTTACGTAAACCACCAACAGCCAGAGGAATTGTGAACCACGATCGTCCTCGGAATAGTTGCCATGAGTGAAAGAGTGTTGTGGCGATAAACAGAAGGGCGAAGATGGCACCACCAGCCATTGACGGCTTGTAGTGGTACAGCTGAAATCCACCCGCGTCCGCCATATCGGCCGAAGCATCTCGCTGAAGCAAGTTCATTTTGGGTGATGTCAGTCGAATGTGTCCTAAGGAAAATAGCGAGAGGAAGAGTGAAAGACCAAGTGAGGCGTTGTAGAGTTAAAAGAACGACAAATTGGTGAAAAACTCTAAAGAAGGAAAGAAATGAATGTCGATAGTTCAACGATTGACTTGTACGGAAGAGCTTAGTATGATGATGTGATTCAGAACGTGAAGGGTTGAGGACAGCTTTATAACAAGACTAATTCTCGAACTTCCTAAGACTCAGACGCAGAGAAGTTGAGCTACACCAAAAAGGTGTCCATGTTCGGTCAATACACGGACCTGGAAGATGGGGCGAAGCACTCGGAGAGCTGTAGCTCCTGCCACCGTGCACCGTTTCTCCTACATCAGGCGTTCTCGTTTAGCCTCGCTAAGCTTCGTTCTTCGCTCAACGGCCTTGCCGAGCCGACTCAGTGGATCTCAGAATCCGTCCCTATGCATCGGGTTATGCTCAATCAGGCTAGAGGAATTACAGGTTATCAGATCTGACAGCGCAAGCCAGGGACATGAGACCAATCGATGTCGGATATCTCCTTTAAGAATGCACCAAGTAGCCGTTCAGTCAATGCTTCTACCGGACTAGGGACTGTAGGTTCCTGGGTCGGAGAATTTAGACTCGTCTCATGTTACCCTCGCCAAACGGAAACGTTTAATTCCAATGCTTCTGCCGTGCATACGAGAAACGCGTACTCGGCCGCGAATTTAATATTCCATGCAGTGGTAAGCGCTGTACGTTACGATGGGTAGAGTAAAAATTGAAAAAAATCGTGTCCATTCATCAATCCGTGCATATGAGTGTGGTGAAACATGAAGACACCAAGGATCTGATTTTGGATCCTTGAGTTGTAAACGGTAATTCTCTATAGATAGTAATACGCTGCATCCGAAGCATCAATAGCTATTCCTCCGCTTCGGAGATGTCCCCGAATAGCTCAGCTGGAAGAGCGTTCGACTGTAATTGTTATATGTCATCGAAAGGTCACTTGTTCGATCCAGGTTTCGGGGAGCTGATTTTTTTGCATTTCTCCACAACGGTTAAGCCGCGACAATTATCTCAACATGCTTTTTACCAAAACATCTCAATTGGTTTATGGGGACGGGATTAGAAACAGTGCGAAATGAACCGACTTGACTTATTGGAATACAATTCCTTTTGTTAGCATCATTTGAGAAAGAACAGCTTCTAAGAACTAACTTCTTTCTTTTATATAGGGTATCTACTTAGGAATATATAATCTACATGGCCAAACATACAGCCAACTTATATTACTTAGTATATTATTCGAAGATATCTACAATCTTGTTATCTGGTTCATGTATGATAGTGGCTTGCTTGCGAGGTTGAATGTTTTTGTTGCTGTTTCAACGTATATGCCACAGCTATCATCAGCGGACAAAAACGCGATTTGACCCAAATACTTTTGCAATCATTGACTTGAATTTCATTGCTATGACGGTCTGAACAGTGAAGATCCGTGAGAAAAGCCACCCCCCGCGACGAAGATTAGTTATGAGATAGAGCATTGGTCATACCTGTGCTTGTGATCTATGCCTTGAAATTCTGAGTACGGGATCACAAAGTATTCCACTGCCTCGATCACCAACTCAATAAAGCCCCAGGACATCATGCGCTTCACCATCTCGGACTTTATTGACTGTGAATCACAGGCTGTCCACTGTTCAAGCCTATAAAATCGTTTATCTGTATACTCTCTTCATTGCATTCACCTGATATTCCCTCTCCCCATCTTCTGTTTAATGCCGTTAATCTTCCTTTCCCATGCTTCTTAGCCACCCAACAGCCAATCTCTGCTTCGGTATGTTAATGCTATATACTAGGGCGCAATCCTACTGACTGAGTGAGCCTACTACAAACCCTTAGCAAACATCTGGAGGGTTGTTAGACGCCTCGTCGACCGCAGCATGCCCGCGCCTGATATCGTCGACGAGACTCCGCCTGGTAAGCGAGATTCAACGTCGAGCACATCAGGCCACAGCACAAAGCGTCGCAAGACCGAACTCGCTGAGGACCTTGCCAACACGTCTCTTGAAACGGTCCAGCAATCGTTCGATGTTTTCAAATCTGAGCTTGAAAAAGCCAAGCAAGTAACTCAAAGGGCAGAGACCGCCATGAGTGACGCTCATCAAACCCTGGAGATTGCCAAGAGAGCAGCTCATGTCGCGGAGCAGAATCATTCTCGTGCAGTCGATGATGAGGACAGGGCCGCCGACCTATTTCGCATAGCGACTATAGCCAGAGATGCTTGCTCTGCGCTTGAAGACGAAGTATACTGGAGGAAAGAAATCGAAGACCTCCAGAGGAGCCTCGAACAGGCCAGGGTGAAGCAGAAGACATCGGCCGAGTCAGCAAAGAAATGGACGGACGCCTTGGATTTTGAGAAATTATTCTTCAAGCTAAAACATATATGTGATACATGATGCACTGGACGGAAGGGGGTCGGAAAACATGAGATGTTACGGATGACGAAACGTATTGAGAGGACTCCAACGTTTCAGATAGTGTTGTCTTCTTTATCAGTGCAAGGCTATCAAAATATCTTCTCAAACGACTTTTGCTCCCTAACATGTCAGATTGACCTTTCCAAAATGATGAAATTTCAAATTTTTAGTGATCCGTCCATGCTGAACCGCTATCTAATATACAGCCAGTTCTGTGTAGTATGGTAGTGTTTGTAAGTGTTTTTGTTAGCAACAAATAATTGCATTCCCCCTAGGCCACTGCATTCTCAGGATCAACCACCTGCAGACGTGTTTCTTTCCGACTCCCATGACCCGTGGTACAAGAATGGATCGCAAGTGAGTGCAATTCACACATCACACTCGATTATATTCAGATATTCAAGGTTAGAACACACCACATGGTAGAAACAAAAGACTGACTGTGGCAATATAATCAAAGATTCAAGTGACAAAAAATCATGTATGTGTCCAACGTAGATTCCTTTATCAAGAGCAGCCAGCACATACAAAATTCCCATTTTTCTCGAAATAAGTATAGCCCTCTCCGACAGATCGGCCAGCACTTCCTGGGTTCAGAGCATAAATCGAGCAAAGACCACCACCACTATTAACTCGAACAAAATCGCCAAACTGACATCTGGGATCAGAGTCGCAACGATCCATACACTCCTCAAAGCTGCTCTTGTACTTCAAGAATTCGATCCGACTAAGGAATGTGTTGGCGCTTGCGTCAACACCCTGCCCACAGATGATTTCGTACTTGCAGTCACAGTGGTTTGATGATGTGTAAGTGGAGCAGACCGGACCAACAGAGCGAGTTTCCCTGGTCACTGAGGTGGTTGTGTCTACACGGGTAACCTCTTGGGTAGTAATGACAGTATCCTGGTTGGCAGTGGTAGAAACCTCGACAGTGGTAGGTTCGAAGGTTGTTGACTCGGTGACTTGAAGTGCGGGAAGGGTGACTGTAACTGTTTGTGTTTTGGCGGGTAGTATTGTGGTGACGGTAACAGCCGGTCTTGTAGTTGTCTCGACGTAAACCACCGTTGCTGCTTTGGGATCGACAGTCTTGATAATAGGAGATCCAGTGCCTTCAATCGTCGTGACCTGAACACCCAGACAGGCGCAAGCACTGCTATATTGCTCGGGATCGGCACAAGCACTCGCGTAGGACGGGATATTAGTTGGCTTTATGATGGTGCCAGTTTCTTCCACGATGTCGCGCTTTGCGAGGTTACTATAGTAGATTGTCTTGACAGTGCTGTGATAGAGTTAGCTGAAGTGATGTCAAGGAAGGCGCCAGTAATACATACGTGGTAGTTTCGGTTATCCAAACTGTTTGGGTCTATGTTTCTGTTAGCTGCTGCCTCTCTTTGCAATAACGATTAAGAAACACTCACGTTGATCTTTGTGCTCTGGTAGGGATCTGGAGTCTGCCGTTCGTGTCAGTACAGGAATGCGCTAGTCCTATTGAGTGAGTGTTTGATACTCACCACAGTGACGGTGACTATACTGGTAGGCGTAATAGAGACGGTAAAGGTCTCAGGCTCAAGCGTAAGGACAGTAGTAGCACTGGTAAAGTCAGTTGTATTCGATACACTATCAATCAAGCGACGTACGTCTCGTCTAGCTGTGTTGTCGCTTCGTCCGTCTTGGGGTCCAAAGTCTCAACATCAACCAAAGTCAATGTAGATTGCTCTCCAAATGTCTCGGTCAAGGTCATTGGGGCTGGAATCGAGGTGTATCGCAGGAACGAAGAGCAGTCATTTTGGTGGACCGCTTGCATTCTATTGTGTCGACAGCCGGATAGTTCTACGACGGCTTTGTTGCACGCGTCCTAATAGATCTGGTGTCAGTTCCCGAAACATACTCTACGAGGGAGCGACGTACCGGAGTGCAGGTTGCTGGACTCGTCGCATCGTGGGTCACTGTATCTGCGATTGCATGGACAGATACCACTGCAAGAAGCAGGGAATGGATGAGTGCGAATCTCATTGTGGTGATAATTAATGAAACAGACAACGAGAGTTCATTGATCGTGTTCGGGAGGAACAAGCGCTCATCAAGTCATGGCGGCTATAAGAAACAATCCCTAGATAAGTTCTTTGTTTGACTCCTTTTATTTGGCTGTTTAGTGGTTAGATTTGCTTTGTCGGGCTTGTGAACGGCGCTGGAAAAAGGCCTAGCATCTGGAACTATCGATTTTCTAGTGCATTCAGACACTGCTGCAGCCAATAACCTTCTAAATTATCAGCCAAAAAGGCTGGTAGCATTAACCGATCTTGGCTTTAGCCTCTGCAATCTTCTGTAGGATCGAGACTAATCTCAGGTACGAGAATTAGCTCCAAGCTACACGACATGTGTTTGAGTGCGTGCCGGTATAGACTGGTTCACAAATTATTGAGTATCGGAAATTATTTCAAGGCATCTGACTCTTTGAAGTTGGCCAGTTCGCCGATAGCCGAACAATAGCGCATTTCCCGTCCCATGAAGCATCGGACTTTTGACTTTCCCATCCACATGGTTTCAGCCATAAGCCTTGACGCGGTTATCCTTATATCTCCACAATGAGATGAGTACACTTTCCACAACGCAGCGGCAATATAGTCAGAGATCTTCGACGTAATTGTTTATCACCATAGCCTATCTAGGCTTGATATAGAAAAGGCCAAAAAGACATAAAACATACAACAGCGGGGATTCGCTGGTCGTCACCGACCCAACTACTAATCCGCCCCTTACTAGCTTGACTATGGGAGAGCGGACGGGATCCCGTATTTTCTAGTAGGTATGGTCGTATGTAAAAGTTTTGAAGAAATTGAACCTTATGTAGATGAACTACCGTGATAGAGCTGTGAACAGTTTTTGTCAGCTTCTAGCGAGGCAGTAGAAATCGGTACCAAGTTGTTGGTTTCCAGTCCACAGCTTTTTTGATGCCGTATTGCACAACCAGGTGACTCGTAAACCCGAACTTCAGCTTCTTTGCCCCCTTCCATCTTAAGGTCTTGACACACCCCCTCACAATATGTCTACCAAGGTAAATAGCATCATGAAACGAATAATCACTGCCTTGGAGCCGTATTCCGTCGAGCTAACTTCATCACTCCGTCGACTCTTGCCACTGGTCTCTTAGTAAAAGTCCATTATAAGGCCCCTTGTAACAGAAAGGATATTCTGGAGAAGATCGCAGATTGACTCGAACCTGAAATTCGTCTCCACTAGCAAAAGTTCTGGTGCCAATACATGGATAGAACTTTCCCGTTGAAAACTTGCGATGTTGGAACTCAGGACCTAACGGAAATTTAATATGGGACTGTTTGTAAAGAGAAGGATTGACTGACTAGAACCAAGAAGGACACCATTCTTGGTGCGGTAGCCTTGGCCAGTTTCCAAGTTTAAGCCGCAGCCTACTATGTCGCCTTTTTCAAATGTTTCATCGGTGCTTTGGCGTGTACCATAATTTTGGCTCACAAATAACTTTCCATCATCGCCATGGTACGCAAACGAACCTTCATGCCAACCAGGCAAGTGACTCTCTGGAACATATGACTGGCAGAAACCCAGAGCGCATGTGTTTCTGTTGAGATAATTAGCACATGATCAGGTATCAAGGTTGGAAATAAGAAGGCAACTTATGTTCCAAAAGTTCTGTATAACTCACCTTTTTTGTAATGGGTGCAGAATCTCAACTTCAAAGTAAAAGAGTTTCGCGTTTGGAGGAACAGCTTCTCTGGAGCGGAGATAGCAAAATTGGTGATAGACCTCATCATTTTCGGGGATTTTAATTGCTTCTGATGTTAGCAAGACGGCCTCCTGGCGGCGGCATTACTGACCCAAGATGTTATCAAGACATCCATCATGCGACGAACGCTTTGATTGTACAATTTTCGGCCTATCGAAAAGGCTGATAAAGGTGGACGGTTCACGGTACGGGGATGTGTCGATGTCTCTTGTAGGTTCGTGTGGGCGAAGAAATGCTTCAAGATTTTTATGACCGTATCTTCCAGCGATGTCTGCAGGTGTCCACCCATCTTGATCAAGCTCACAGACGTTCTTGCCACTGACGCGAAGGGATTGGATCTTGTCGGATCGTCCTAATTGAGCTAAGCTGTGTACCGGGAATTTGACGGCGTTCTTATCTTCACAAATGGCTCTCTCGATTGCATCCCAGACTATAACGTCCGAGCCTGAGTATTTCCGGAAGATCTGTTCCCACCCAGTAGTGGAAAATATTGCCAATCTCGTCTTCTCATGCAACAGAAGTACCGTAAGACATTCCTTATATCTCGAAAGGGCAAACTCTGCGAAATTCGGTTCATCTTTGTCCACGGCGCTGTTGTCAAGTTCGAACCTCTCATCACTAACAACAGTTGAATAATTTCAAGGCTCTGTGACATCAAGGCAAAATGAAGTGGTGTAAAAGCACGATAACCTGCTCTTTTGTTCAGGTTCAAGTTTTTCGCCGACAACAAAATTCTGACAATCTCAGTGTGGCCGTATTCACATGCCCAAGAGAGCGGGGGCTCGTCGTAATCTCCATCACCTTGGTTAGGATCAAGCTTGGAGTTTCCTTGATTAGATAGTTCAACTACCAGGGAAATGAAATCGAGTGGCCGGCCTTCCTTACAGACTCTCGTCAATGGTGTATCGCCATCGTTATCTGGTGCATTCATGCATGTAGGCGTCTTCTCCAGAAGCTTTTTGGTTATCTTTTTCATGCTTTCTGTCACTTTCTCACCATCTTGTTGCCAAGCGAGGATAGCATGATGCAACGCATTACGGCCGTTTTTGTCTTGGGCAGTAGGGTCTGCGTTTGAATCGAGGAGTATGGACGCAGCCGAGGTGTTGGAGTTCATACACGCAATATGTAGCGGTGTAAGACTATCCTGGTCCCCAACATCGACCTTTTCGCTCTTCATGGCTTTAACAAGTCGCTTGACGATCATTTCGCGGTCACTGTCCTTGCAGTCTTTGGACTCAACCGCATAGTGAAGTGCCGTCTTCCTCTCCACGTCTTGGTCTTTTGCGGCTTGTTCTTCCTTCTCTAGCATGTCGTAAACCATTCGAGTTCGGCCGTGATTGCAAGCAAGCATCAGAGGAGATTTGTCCTTCGCCAGGTTAATGGATGGAGTAGCACCTAGATGGAGAAGCCGTTGGACCATTTTATCATTGTTAAGCAAGACTGCCAGATGGAGCGGAGTTAGTTTTTCGTTGTTGCTTGAATTGATTGTAGATCCGTGATCTGCTCGTAGAATGCGTATGAAAGAAGGACTTAGAAACCGGATGGCGTGGTGCCAAACAGATTTCCCTTCCCTGTCCGTGTTGTCAAATCTTTTCGAATGTTTCTTGAGTAGTATGGCTCCCACCTCCTTTTGCTTCTGATCGTTCTCGTCGAGGTAGGAAAAGATAGATTTGCCAAGAGCGTCGAGGGTGTTGGGGTTAAACTGTAACCGTTTGTCATTGATGAGGGCTTTGCAGCACTCATATTGGCCTTGTGCAATGGCAAGGTGGACGGGACTTCGTTGCCAGGCATCTTCCTTGATTTCCACACGAGAGAAACAAGGCTGCTGCATCATGACTTGAATGCAATTCTTGTGCCCTCCTCTTACAGCGAGATGAACTGGTGTCATCCCATCCCGGCCTTTGGATTCAAGGGCTGATTGCACATCGTCGTCTTGTAGGCTGGCTAGTAGGATGTTCAAGAACTGAACATTGCCAGTCAAGGAAGCCACGTGGACTGGACTTCTGCCAAAATTGTCCAACCACCACCTCCCTGGGCGGTTTCTCTTCAGGGCATCTATGAGACTTGGCTTTTGATCATCTGGAGTGTTGTTTTCTTGGTCCTCTCGAATGGTCCCGTATGGGCAAGCTGCTGCATAGTGCAACACTGTCCAGCCAAATATATCTCTTCTCTCAAGGTCTTTTCCTGAAAAACAGTCAGTCATTTGCTGTTAAACTTGGAGCAAGCTCACACCTTGTAGCGTTCTCAGTTCAATCTTGTGCGTATCATGAGAGTCGTAATGCGCTTTAGTGAACCAGATCTTCTTAACAAAACCTGTCATCCCTCCTAGCTCTGACCAGATCTGCTTCATGAAACCTGCCATCCCTCCAGGCTCGGACCAGATATCCTCAGCAACCTGGCTGTGCATACATTCAAGTTTTGACAAAAAGTCTCCCCGTCCTTGAAGCATGTAGAATTTTGAAAGCTTCTCGATGACCTTCGGAAAGGACTTGGAGAGATGGGTCAAAAGCTCCCGAGAGTAGTCAGACTCCTGTAGCGCATATCTCTTTAATTTCGTGTGCTGGTACTCATTCGTTCTAGAAACGACTGACGGCTCCAAATTCTCCAAATCGTCGGAATACTCGGAACCCTCAGAATCCTCCGAGCTCTCTTGATGTTGTGATTGCTCAGATTCATCTGACCTTTCCGACTGATCTGAGTGCCTTGAATCGGTCCTTTGACCAGGGGTGATGTCGGGTTGTGAGCTCTTTCCATATCCCATGTTCTCATTATCTAGGATCATCAGGTAGGCAAGGTCAAGTGCATACACCACCACGGCCAGGCCAAGATAGTCTTCGAAATCGCGACCGATACTATTCTCCACGAATTTGAGAAGCCCAGTGTACCGAGGGATTACTTTTGACCAGTTTCTTTGATCAGAGAGCTTTGGTAGATCAAGCTGGAGGGTTGCATCGTTGGGAAGGCAGTCTTTGATACTGAGCACGGGAATGAGACATAAGAGAATATCGCTTTGTACTCCAAGTCCCTCCTTCTCCCCATGTAGGGCCAGTTGTGTAAGCTTATTATGCCTGAGCCTGCGGCCTGTTCCCGGCTTGCTTCTAAAAAAATCTAATTGCTTGGCTGGCTGAATGCTGACAGACTCATTGATGGAGATGGAGCCTTGATCAAGAAAGTCTTTCGGTAGATAGCCATCAACGACGACCCATATAAAATGAGTAAAAAGGTGTTGCGCTGCAATGGTACTCAGCCCAGCTGTAGAATGTTGAACCAGTAGCGTGGACGACTCCAAGGCATTGGTAGTCCCTGTATAACCAATGGTTATCTTACCATCATCTGGGCCTGACCGCGGTCCTGCCACTTCCTGGTTCCTTTCGGTTCCGATTTCGCTAATGGCTGGATTTCCTACCCACCAGTTTAGATCACGTTGCAGGACTCCATTGTCGTACTTGCGTCCCAAGATCCTGCAGTAGTCAACTCCCAAAGCAACACCGGCCTTCCTTCTTTGCCATTCCGTATGTTTTCCGTCGCTTTCTTGTTCCATTTTATCCGCCTCTAGGTTGGACATCCATAGTGATAAGATAGCTTCGACCTCACCAGCATTGATTTTCCAGCCTGTGTCCTCTTTGATGATCTTCAACTCAACAGACCCAACCTTATCCCGATACTTTCTCAAGGGAATTCTCCATAAAATTTGATATCCTCTAATTGCGCCTGGCATGAACTCATCTAGAAAACGCTCAATGGAGCGAACTAGCGCAAGTGCTGACTTGAAAGCTCTTGTTTCCCATTCACAAAGATCTCCTAACCGCTTTCGAACGGCAATGACTTTCTGAGCTTCCATGTTCAGAACCCCCCTGTCTAAGCGACGCTTGTGCTGGTTTTGACGGTTTTCATTTCCTTCATCAAATTCGTTCGTACCCAGAAAGTCAAATGAGTAGATAGTCCCATTATTGTGCTTCGCTGTGTCAACTTCCCATGATAAAACCTTGTGCAAAGGTCTCAGGTTTTTTTTTAGAGATTGAAACGTTTGGCACTTGGTCTCCACTAGTTGGGCGGCCAAGAAATCAAGCTCATGCTCCGATGGGACTTTGTAATACTGGGCATCTTCACCAAGTCGCCGCCGAATCAATGCCCGTATAATGGCCATAATGATAATGGCTCCAAGGTGAGCAACAGCGACGGGCCATGGAAGGCCCCGGAGACCAATAAATTGGATGGTAAATCCTGCACCGCCAGCAAGGAGTGCAGTGAGCGCCCTGATATCGCTGTACTGTAGGGAGGTTTGTTTAGAAATCCCTGGATTCTCTTGGCCAGGACTGGATTCATTCTGGTCAGGTTTGTCTTTGCGTTTGATATCTTCTTTTCGGCTCGACGTCGAAACAAAATCTTTATTTTGCGCGTAGATGATATATGAGTCGAATTCTTGATCGCTGACACGCTGCTTTCCCTGCACCCAGAATAGACTCAAAGAATGTTCTGACTCGTTGGATGTGCCAGCTGCCGGTGTCAAGTCTGTCGGAAACCATTTGTACTCCTTTGTGCTTCTCTCAATGGCAACAGAACAAGCAAGCATTCCAAAGAACAGTAGAACAGAACCTCCAATATAGCAAGGAAGCCCCCAAGGTTGTTGATCAAAGCCCTCAACTTGGTAGGGTATTACGGCAGCTATGGCGAGAAGAGACGCCTGCAAAAGAACCGCCAGGAAAGCAGCTAAGTGAAGTTCAATACTTCTTTGCATTGCCGTAATCCTTTTGGCCGCAATATTCAACTGCAGATTGGGATATCTGAGGGACTCCCAATATTTCGGTGTACCGCCTTTCCCGGATGCACCGTCTTCAGGTTCTTCCTGTCGAGAATCCGACCTGAATTTGAACATTTTTCGGATGCGCATATCAAGCTCGTCGTGATAAACTAGAATGTGCAGGTGAGCTTTGACGATAAAGATATGCTAACTTTTGACTCACCTTCTTTCCTCAGGACATCTTCGTCCGCCGCAGATTGGAGAGTGTGTATACCAAGCGTTTTCCTCAGCTCTTTCTTGTGCGATCTGAAAGACTGCGGAAAAACAATGAATTGAGCAATCTTGGACTGCCCCATAGTTCTCACAATACCTTTTCCGTTGAAAAGTTCTCCAACTTCTGCAGAAGTAGAAGACATATACTCTATCTCGGCGGCTGCTCTATTCTCGCGGGCACGTCCAATAAAAGCTTTCAGAACCCCGCGGCCATCAACACGAATTGCACCCGCGATGGCTGTCATGATACCTAAGGGGACACATGCGAAAATAATGTGATCCCACGCTGTAAAGGTTTCGCTGAGAAATTGACGAGCAAACTGTTCACCAAATAATGCAAGGACACTTGCAGACTAGTTAATTAGGGAATCGAAACGGCTAGCAAGGAAAACTTACGGGCCAAGGTCCGAGAAGACGTTCATAAGGAAGTCAGTATCCTCATCCTCAGCGAGTGTTTGTGCTACAAACAGCAGCAGGAGAGAAAGTGGCAAATGAAAAGACGTTATAGTACGCATGATTGAAACAGGTGATGCTGATATTGATGGAAATGATCCAGCGAAGAGGCATTAGTAGAGTTTTCAGTATCTAGGTTGGGTATTTTGGAGACTTGCTGACACACATTTTACCTTGTTCTGCTGATCTTCAGGTATTGTCTGTGCGTATGCAGTTGGTTGTTTTTTAGGCCATCAATATTGCTTTCCTGCAGCGGCTGAAAATCAGGCTCTGAGAGCAAGACCTATGAATGGCGCCTGCGATTGGGTAAGGGATAATTGATTGGCGAGAGATAACACTGGAGTGCCGTGTTTATGGGATTTAACCGGCAGGCTAATTTCACAGCAAATGAATCCTTTCATTATGTCCTGATGACCTGATAACATTTCAGGAGATCTGTAACTACTGTGGTTAATTTGATTCCCTGCCAAGCTAAGATGTTGCCCAAGATTTTCAGCTTGCGATTCTTTGTCGTACTCTTTGAGCCACGCTGTACGACCAGCCGCTTACGATGCTACTCCCAGCTGACCAGAGCACAATAACGGATCTTATATCCTGCCATGTCCAATGAGATGTTACGCCTCTGTTCTGAACGAGTGTACCTTTGCTTTCCATTCTACGACAGGCATGATAATTACGGACGATACAAAAGTTCTAGTTGTGCTTTGGGCAACTTTTTAGATATAAATCGCTACTTTACATTTTATTAACAATTATTTTGTTATACCCTATTGGGTTAGGAGTCACTAGGGACAATGATTACATATCAATTTCCAAAATGGACATAAGGAATCCACTGCAGCTTCTCCTCGTCGCCTTCTTCCACAGGTAAAATAGCGCGTAAATCCAAGTAATTCTTCCCACTTGTAGTTGGAATTGCTCGATCTGTGACTTGCTCGGGCTGGTAGTCCGCCCGGTATGCATGCCTCTGACGTCTTTTACCTCGTTTCTCCATCCAAGCCAAACGCATTGCTCTTACAGCTTCATGCAGCCCTTGACAAATCGCGCCGTCCGTGAGGCCGCGATCTAGGATACTTCTGTAAACACCAGCTGCTACGTCGACACACAAATCATCTTGGACTTCCCAAAGAGTGCCGATAACGTTGCGGAAACCAGAAATCTGACACGCTCCGATTAGATGCAGACTCTCATCTGCATACCTCACATCCTTGAATCTTCCCGTTTCGCAAGCTGAAAGATAGGCAAGGAAGGGCGGATCCTTGCTCAAGTTGAGATCCATCATCTCACCGACTGTCAACGAGCCATCTTTTCCTCCTAGTTTTAAGTGGCTCTCGGAAGGGTTACTGGGATCAGTAAAGCCATGCCCTGCAAAATGGAAGACTTTGCACTCCTTCAAGTGTGATTTGACCTCGGTTTTTGATGTACCTGGCTCCACGACTTCGAAATCCATTGCATGGCAGATTTGGCGAATAACGCTGATCTCGCGCCGTGCTGAGGGGAGGTGGCGGCCAGGATCTCCATTTTCGGCACTCATCAACAGAGCCTTCAACGTGGACGGTTGCTGCAGTGGTGCATCCTCGCCTTGGCACATGGCCCTGATCGATGAACTGTAAGAAGACATGGTTCTATCGAGAACTGTTTCGTTGGTACCTCGTAAATGATAGCCAGCTGCGTGGAGAGGGAACCTCGAGAGAGAACCGGTAGGTATCCACCAAATTCGTGGCCAGTTGCCCGTCTGCGGCCCGTGGGTGATGCTAAGATTGTCAAAAATTGGCTTCGCGATAGCATCCCACATCCACTCCAAAGTCTCAATCGTGTTGATTCGACCACTTTGGGCTCTTCTTTCGATCTTGGTTTGGCTCACTTCTGGTAACCTCAGGTATTCCTCGCTCTGATTTTTGAGGATAATCGCGTCACATTGAAACATGCTGACATTGATGATGATAACCGTACCATTCTTCGCACAAGTACGAATTCTTTGTGCACTTGGGGCGAGGAGGAAGTCCTGGAAGCCTTCTTTTGTTCTGATTTCTGCGAGAATGTTGTTGAAGTGCTCCTCCAGCTTGTACTGCCTACTAACCTGAGCCGAGTCCGAAGCTTCAGTAGTGCCACCTAATCGTTTCAACTCTTCCTTGCTTTGCGCAAATCTGACTGCTAGCTCAGGGTATTCTTCTTCCAGATCTTTTAAATCGGTGCGCATGTCCTTAATCGAGGTAGCGAGGATACCGCGGCTTTGCTCGAGAATTTTGATGGCGGTCATTGGAGATTTGCCGGCTCTGATAGCGATAGAAGTTGCTTCACAAGCTAGGCCTGCCACCTGCGTCAAAAGATATTGTTTATCCGAATTGTCCAGAGATCGTAGTATCAACTGAGGCACGAGGCCAAGGGCGTCTTTGGAAGCTTCGTAGGCCTCTTCCCATGTGCCCTTGGTAACAAGGTCTTGAAGAAGATGTCTACTCGCTCTCATTCGAACAAGAAGAGGTGCGTTAGCTTGAGTCATTGCCGCTCTATGAAGTGAGATAGCCTCATCTAATGTTTGAAAATCATTGTCGCGCTTAAACATTTCGTGCAAAGCGTCACCCAGATATCTTTGTCGATCTGCGCGCTGTGCATGGCTTTCGGGGCTTAATTCAACAGCCTTTCGCAACAGACCTATCGACTCAACGAGGTCTTCTAGCCTTCTTTTCACAGCAAACCTACTGAGTAAGAGAATTCCTTTACTGCTCAAGCAAGCAGGATGTGAAGGGCCGCCATCAGCAGCAGCATTGAGTACAGCATTCGCGACATCCATAGCTTTTCTGTAATCAGTGTCTCCCTTTGTTCTGCGATACCTCTCATTGAGAAACGAGCCGAGATTTTTCAGTCGTGCGGATAAATCAGCATGGCTTGCTGGAAGCATATCGACAGACTTTTGCGAATGCCATATCGCGGTTTCAAGGTCACTCAATAGTCCTGTTCTCCCATAGCGATCGTTTGACCGAATTGCAAGATTGTTAAGATAGACTGATTGATTCGTTTGGATGGGATCAGTCAGTCGAGTTAAATCATAACCGATCCGAATCGCTTCGTCAAGGTCGATCATTCTCCCTATTCTCGAATGTCGCTCTCCCAATCGAGCTGCTAAGTTGCTGAGTCGTGGGGCCCAGTTGACGTCGGCTCTAGGTGTTGTTTCGGATGCCATTCTGGTGTATTCCACAGACGCATTGAGGTCTTCCACTGACCTTGTCCTGGTATATCTGCGCCAAAACGTATTCCGAGGTTGCCAAGAAGCCCTGGCCGTTCGGAATGGTTTTCAGACATTCTCGCCTCCACTTTCTTCAAGGTGTTAATACTTTTATCGATATCAGCAATGTCTCCCTTGTCCAAAACCCTGTCGTCAAGGAGCGTGCCAATGGTACTCAACGGCCGATTGTTCATATGCTCGAAAGCGGCGACACAAGCTTCCTGTGCTAACTGAATAGCCTGTTCCAGATTTTCAATGTTTCCCTTCATATATGGTGGCTTAGAGTCATAACATGAAGCTTCAAGGTATTTCCTGAGAAGTACGAGATTAACAGAAATGCATCACTATTATAGTGAGAAGGTGTGTTTCTCCGGTTTGATTGTGATATTGTATTAAAGCTCGTTAGAGGGAAAAGCCCCCTGATAGAAATTTCCAGGATTGTATGTCGTGGCTCAGTTGTGGCTAGGTTCTGCTGTCACATCGCTGTGTGGCGCTTTGAGTCACCCTCCAGTAGAGTCACTTCATTTTAATTAGAACTGTAGTATAGTAGAAATTATAAAGTATTATATCTATATCTATTTATAAGTATAGTTTTACTATCACAACTATTCAGCGTTTTTAATCAGGTTTAAATGCTATATAGTAATACAATAAAGTAATATTATCATATTAGTGATTACTAAGGTAAGGATGTCAGCTTACAACCCCCTTCTTGAACCGTGAAAACCACACACCGACTGAAGACAGTCACCCAAATCACAACGATAAATCTGGCCTTCCCAAACTAAGATATCCTTTTTATCCACTATCCATTCACAATGCCATCAACAGAAATTAATAACGACAGCTTCATTCTGCGTATACCTAATGAGATCTTACGCATCTGTTTCGAACTTGTTGCCCAACTTGACCGTGAATTGGCAACAGGATACAATTACTACGATGCTCGATACAGCACAATGAAGGAACGGAAACGTCTGGGCCTTAATCAAGGTCAAATAAATGTTGAAGGACAGTATGCGCTCGCTCTTACCTGTCGACGGTTCCATGCTTTGGTGATGCCAATACTCTACACGACTGTTTGCGTAGACGCGCACGAGTATCAACAGGAGTGGACGCTCCAGAAGGACCTTTTCTTTAGGACAATTGATGAGAACCCGGCGTTACAGCTGTACATCAAGGACTTGAAAGTCGAATGGGATCGTGAGAAGGTGAATGGTGAGATAATACGGTCGTTGGTCAAATTGCCACGTCTGGAATGTTTGGCACTTGATTTACTCAACCTTGATCCAGGCGAAGTAGATTTGGGTCCAACGCCGGTAAGTCTATACTATATCACCGTTATCCCAGTCTTTTAAGCCCCGCCATGTGGAGGAAGCGCTTTCACTGATATCAAAATGTAGGAAGAGAAGGCAACTGCAAACTTTGCTGAAATCGGCTTCCGGGGCCTGCGCGCCAAGCCGGAGGCCATCAAACGTCTGATGGAGTGGCCGCGAAACCTGCATACTTTTGATCTCGGCCACATGATATGCGATGACTATGACTGGGAAGGGATGGAGCCGGAACCAGCTTATCGCTGGGATCACGACAAGGTCACTGATGTTCTCATGCCTCAGCGTCAGTCCCTGCGTGTTTTGAGGCTGGGGTGGTTAGGTTATACTCTGAACCAAAACGCATTCTCGACATGGGAGTGTCCCCAGCTGCAGAAGTTGACTCTGTGCATCACCTACGAACCCCCGACATACGATGCCTGTCTCAGATGGTTGAGTCCCAGCCTGAAAACCTTGGTCCTCGACTTCCACTACTTTAGTATACAGCAAGGTAGCTACAGTATGTTTACCAGGAGGCAATACCAGAAGGCTCGACGAGTCGCTAGGTGGGCTAAGAAGATAAAGGCTGGTCCCGGATGCGGCGCAAAGAGCTTGGAGAGGATCGGTCTTTGGGTGTTGGCTGTGAATTCGGAATATGGTCAGCGTAACCATGAGTGGGATTACATGAATGGGTGTGATGAGACCAAAAACTTACTCATCTATGCTCTGGAGAAGTTGGAAAAGTATGGTTTCAAGTCCTTTTGGATTGCGCCGAGTGGTGCTGAGTATACGGCAGAGGATATCAAGACCAAGTTTCCCAAATCACTCAAGTAATTGGGTCACAAAGAGTATAATCTGTGGCTATCAAGATGAAATGGCTCTATCGGACCCTTTATTGTATCCAACAATTTCTTTTTGATTTGTTCGCTGCTCGCTATTCGTTTCCGAGCCCTACTGTTTAACAATCTAGTAACTATGTATCATCCTTAACAAGCTGTGTATGTTTCCTTATAATTGATATTGTGTCATCCGACTTAAATGCTTCCCAGAACGCCATATTCGTTATGCAAGAAAAAGTCAAATATTCCCTCCCCTAATTCATGATTTGTCCTAGCGGCTGCGCTCTCTTCGGCGCAGGCGTCGTCTTCGACCTTCGTGAAGAGGCATCGATTGATGTTTATTCACAGCCACGAGATCAAGTGTTGATTCGGTAGCGGCTCTCTTGATGATATCGGTCGATCCGTCGTTCGTAATCTCTTGAATCGTCATTTCGCGCTTTTCGTCTTCGATCATCTCGAGCCGTTCTCCCACGCCGAGAACTCGTGGTGTATCGGATATCTTGAGCTTTCCAGACATGCCCATCCACTCCAGAGCTTTCTCCCAAAGACCTGGTTCTGGAGGACTCCACATGCCAACGTCAAAGGTATAGTGTTGTTGCTCGTCGGGGAGATTCAGCCATACAAAAGGCCTGTTGCTGTTGATGCGACCTTCGATGACAAAATCGCCAATTTCGTCGGGGATCTTGATGCGCTCGGGAATCAGAATTGTTTGGTAGGCGGGGATGATGAGGTGCAGTTGCACAGGTCGACAATGTTGCCTCTTTCTCGACTTGACCATCTCTCGTTTCGTGATGCGCTCTCGGGCTGCGAGCATGAACATAAAGATTGTATCGAGCTGGTTGGTGTATCCGCAGAATCGGGGACTTAGCGGCTTCTCCTCGATGAGATGGAAGAACTTGGGATACCAGTCGGTATCAGGATGGTAAAGAAAGAACCAATGGTCTCGTTCGGTGTCGACACTGGTTTGGCTGAGTCGTTCTCTCACCATGTCGAAAACATATTGAGGAAAGTCGCGCTGAGCTGTAAGTGCAGCCTGAGCCTGCAGACTATCCGAGATATCACCCAGTTTCGCGGCGATGAGATTCAGCGCTTGAATACCCTGATACGTCTGGATGATATTTGCCCCCGCGCTCAAGGTGGTGGCAACCATGGAAAACTGTTGAAAAAGCCTGGCGCTGTCGACTAGAGACTGACCCAGTATGTGCATCTGCGGCAGGATCGTCTGGGCGCCCTTGACGGTCTGGGACGCGCCCGAAAAAAAGTCGTTGGCATGTTGAACGACGTCTCCGACTTTGGAGATCTTGTTGGCGGCCTGAACGATCTTGATGACGGGCGTCGCCGAGGCGCAGCTGCTTGCAACCTCGAGAGCTGCTGCTTGGAATTTTCTGTCACGAACTGCTTTTGTGAAGAATTCCTCGATGCCCATGTTTTGTTTGAGTTGGTATGATAGAGAGAGTGTGTGTGTTTGTTAGAGTGAGATCTATGGTCAAAGGGAGCAAGCGTCTTGCGTGGATACTCAAGACTGTACCAAGCCAAAAAGGCGGTAACTGAAGATGGATACGCTTATCGAGATGATGGATGTGATTGGTCAGATGAGTCTTAGCGAGAAGAGGCCGCCAATCAATGCTCGCCAGCTGGTTTTGCGGCCCAACGCATTAACGTGTATTATATCATGGAGAGAGGAGGAGTCATCATGACCATGGATGGAATCTCTGGAGTTAATGACGCAGATGGAACAAGATATGGGGCTTTAGCTGAGAGAGCTGAGCAGAAGCTTCGATTGTGGATTGTCTCGTCTCGTCTTGTCTCGTTAGATGCCCACATTGACGATGGCGTGAGCTACCAGGGACGAAGCTTGACAAGTGGGCCACAGATGTACAGGGGATAGCAAATGCAGAGCTTGCACTGAGTTTTACGTCCAAGCTCCTGGAAGTTTGAGAGGGTCAAAGGATAGGGTAGCTTGGGTGGTCTCGACTCTGTCAACAGCCCTGTAAAATCAGAGAAATATCTATACATCATTGAGTATTGTATGATTAATACAGAAGTAATTATTCCCTAAAGATATACACCTTATCACTGACACAAAGGGAACAACCGCTTCTATGCCTTCCATTGCTGGAATGAACGGGCTGTCTGCTTCTGCATCTTGGCCCAAGCGATAGTCGCTCCCAATCGATCCCCAGACTCGTAAAACAAATAAGTGTCATCACCAGAAGTGGCAACGTCAGGAGCCGCAACACGTCCAACATCATCACCCTGACCACGAGACTGATAGAACACAATCGGTTCTGATCCCACATCCCGTAGAGTCGCATCAATAGTTCGAGCGTACATCTTGCCCGAAGAACCGTGGTAAATGATGTACGCCTGCCCATTCCAGACCCAGTAATTCGCTCCAGAGACATTATCACCCTCTATGCTGCCGCCCGTCACAACGTAATCGGGGTCGACAACCCACTTGCGACCATCGACAGACTCGGCAAGCCTGATCTTGCGCTTGTTGTCGCGCTCATTGGCCATGTAGAACATTGCGTATTTGTATTTTGAAGCTGTATTGGGATGCGCAAAAACACGTGCGTAGCTGGATTCTGTTGTTTCCGAACTAGCCATGGCGTTACTAACTGCCACGCCGCCGTAGCTAAAATTGACGCCGTTGGAGGATTCTGCCCAGCGTGTTCGTGTGTTGTCACCATGGAAGTAGAGAAACACACGACCTGTTTCCGCATTCCACGCGGCATCAGGGCTTGATACATGCGGAACGGAATAGTAAGAGTCCCACTTATTCTCGATGATTGGGTTGTTGTCGTATTCTGTCCAGGGACCCTCGAGACTATCTGAGTACGCCAGGGAGATGCCGCCTGGGTTTTCGTGTGGTGCATAGTAGAGATACCATTCTCCCAGAGGGTTGTCTAGATATCGTCCTGCATGGAAGATACTCGGGAAGATGAACTCGTTTGTGGGATTGTATTTGAATGTCTCCTTGTCGGTGACATGTCCTTTGTACCAGAACTTGGGCCAGCCCTCAGGTGCAGCAGCTTGTGCACTAACAAAGGATACCAAGAAGGATATACCCAGTAGGCGAAGCGTAGTAGAAAGATGCATTGGATTTGAATTATAAACGGATCAAATTGTCTATGACGGTGACACGATACAAGACCAAGCAAGAGGATCCTGCAAAGAAACAAAAGCTCTTCATCCTTTATATACAAATCCTTAACCTATCCTCTGTAAAACACTACACAAATCATATCAAAATTTCGGTATCAGAACCGACACTCCCCGATGGATGTGAGCTATGCCAGCGCATGACAGCACAAGATTAGGCCAGGAAGGGGGGACCAACAAAAGTCAGCCTGGCCTCCCAGCTCTGCATTATGCGCATATCAGGGCAGAGCGCGTAGTGGTCAGAAGTGAAAGGAGAAGTAAAAAAAAGAGGGTAACCAGGGTTGCCTCAGGTCAGTCCATCATACCTTGCCGGGCGTTAACGCTTAGTTGATCAGTGCAACGTCGGAAACAATTTGTTTCTGGATCTGTGGTGTTGCCAAGTCTGGGGTTTAGTATCGATACATGGTAGTATATGGAATATTTGCTGTACGGATGTGTATCTCTCTCCGCAAAGCAAAGAGGGGGTCATGATCCTTGATGCGAGTGGACCAGTTGTTTTGCATTGTTGGGGGGCCCTGTGACTGTTGCATGTGGCTTACGGCCCCTGCATGGCCATGGACGGTCGCGATGGAAAACGCCGAGTGACATGCTGCAGGTTTAATGAGCTTTGGACGATGTTGGCAGATGGCTGAAGTTTTATCGAGATGGAAACTAAGTTTGGATGTCGTTATTGGAGATTGTTATTGCAACTGTACCACAATAGAAATCTCACCAAGTCATAACTATGCAATCACAAGCTGAGGCTCAGTATCATTTTGTGCAACATTTCAAAACTGCCCTGCTTACACGGAGTGTGAAAGTTAAATGCAACTAGTTATTAGCTCATCCTCACGACGTCATGGAAAATGCAATTGCATCCTGCAGCTATGTCAGCGTTGCCAAGTTGAAAATAGATCGTCCGAACTTCCCGGGCAATTACCAACCCTTCGGAAGCAGGATATGAGGCTCCCTTTGGGCCCAAGTCTGCCAATCGTTACAGCAATCATTTGTAGGGCGATGTCATCGGAACTTTGTATTCCAGTGTGTCGGTAACAATGGCTGATACTGCAGCAACAATCTGTAATGCCGCGAATATGGAATGCTTTTCTCTATTCTCCGACTCCAGCCTATTTCTAAACTCTCGCTATCCAACAACCTGCTATATCGTGTTTTATCCTCCACTATGGAAGTCTATCATGTTCCCTGAGCTCATAACTTCCGATTGTCAATCTCCATGTACTTCCTCCAAATGCCACATGACGCATACAAAAATCACTGCTACACTGCTCAACCAGCCTCTTCAACCGAGACCAAGAATCGTCACAGACCAAGCTTCCTCCATCTCATCTTCCTGTTCGCTAACATCACAGTCAGTGACGTGGTCATCGTTCCTTCTTTTGCTACTGACGTGTCTAGCTGCACAAGATAAAATGTGAAACACGCAAAGAGCCTATATGAGAACGACATATATCCTCAGCGCGTCATACTTCAGCCACAAAGAAACTGGCATCCAGCAATGCCACAGAGATGGAAACCAGAAACATTCAGTGGCGTTGGAAGAAAGTGATTGGTTTTTATGCATTTATCATTCTGTGGCGCAAAATGTGTCAACGCGTGAATGGTGATATCCCTTGGTTCTCTATCCTGTTTTATGTTCTACTTATGATAGGCTCAGTACTCAATTGCAGCCGGACAAATTTGTCGCACGACTCGATCCAGAAGCAAGTTAAAAGAAGATATTAACGCCTTGCATGGGGGCGAAAAAGCTGACACATAGAGCACATAACATTGCACATAGATCTATTCAAAATAATTGGGACTTGACATATACCAAGAGAATCTCGTGCACAAGAAATCATATCTCATTACTTCTTATAAAGACACCGTTCATCGCATAATATATACAGAATCAGATACTCTCTCCACCCAATATCTACTTCTTCAAACCGCAGTTGCTAACAGCGACCTGAGTAGCAGTCGCATCAACCCGACCAAGCTTGACAGCCTGGTTGTTGGTAAGAGCATTCATCGCCGCTGGGGAAATGTTGAAACCGGCATCGGTGTGATCAATGGCCAATACGTTGATGCTCTTTCCCTTGTAGGTGAGCTTCCAGCACGTACCACAACTAGCCGAGTTCCAACCAGCGATGGCCTGCGCGCCGCCGATGTAGGGAAATTTAGGGATTTGACCTTGCGTCTTCCACCCGTAGCGCGTGATCAGACCGTTTTTGCCATCAGAGCAGGCGACAGCTGTCATGGCGCGGCTAGCATCTCCATAGCCTGGGTCGTAGGATACTGGTCAAGTGTTAGGTGCATTGAGGGATTAGATGGTATTTGGGAGAGTATTCACCAGTCACTGCTGACACGGATGTCAGGACGCCGGCGAGACAGAAGAGGTTAGTCAGCTGCATATTGATCGGGTTTGATTGTCTTGGAATTCTGGTTGAGGTTGGTGCACAAGATTGGGAAATGTCGAGGACTCGATCACTATTTATCCCCTCGTCCCGTTGATATCACATTCCAACGAAGCCGATCAATCCGATAGCAACCTCGTGTTGGCGAGCAACCATGAGTCTCACCCCCGCAATGAAACTGCAGCGCCTCGTATTACTCGAGCGTTCTAGACGTTCAAGATGTGGGGTATCTTGCGGTTCGGACCGCTCAAGGTTGGAGCTATCAGATCAGCTGCGTTCGAATTGCTCGTAATTGACTTCCCTAGTAGAAAACGTGGCTATTCTGATTGGCTAGGAGCAGGGATTGAGTTGTTATCCGGTTCGTATCTGGCTGTTTTTGAACTCCTCGTATTCTATAACTGATCATCAGATGGTTCGGTCGAGGTGTGGTGTCAGACGAGGGCATCGTATTGAATTGCCGAGAATGATGCTCTGACATCAGGAACGAGCGGTATTCATGCTAGTACACGGCGGGAACTACAAAAATAGTTAAGCAAATTGGTTAAAAAATAGCGGTGTATATAATGTATGTAAGTCTAGGTAAACTTGACCTCATTTGGATCGATGCTTCTTATTACATCTTGCCGGCAAAGGACAACTTCCAATGGGCGGTCTCGGAGCTTCGACCTTACTACAAGAACTCTAGCCAGATTTGGGCGTTCGTGGAAAGTTTAGAATGATGATATAAGCTTGAATACAGTAAGAGCTAATCAAAGTGGCGGAACAATCAGCTTGCTAGGCTTGCCACAATTTACTAACTTTTATGTGTTCGTGATAACGTCTGGAACAACTCGCCGAAGACGAAACAGTATTAAAATAAATTGATATCGGGCCCTCTATTTCATCGTACTGCTTATTTCTTACTTCAAACAGCCGCGTGACCCCATTGTCAGGCGTTAAACCCTGATGGCATCGATAAAAGTCATCTTGGGATGCACATATGTTCCGTCCACCATCTCTTCCTCCGCACCATACCAGCGCACTAAAAGAAATAAGTCAGCAATCTAAGCATTTGCGTAGCTAAAACCAGTAAACTCACTTGTTACTGAGATGTTCCCACCACCAGAATTGATCGGTAGCCAACTGTCGTATTGTTAGCAACTCATCCTTTCAACCATGTACCGAAGGAGGTAATGACTTACTTATTGGTCCAGTTCGAAGGAGGTGCGATCTCTGCATCTTGGAGCAAAACCTCAAACGGCCCTTCTCCACCTTCTTCGAGTGGGCTTCCATCGGGGAAAGTCAAGTTACTTCTATCTCCAACCATGTACTTCTCCTGCTCATTCGGGATCAAATCTTGGTCAGGTCCATAGGCAGTCAAGCTCCAAAAGCCACCCTCTCGAATCTTGGGAGGTGCAGTAAACGTCCAAAGGATAGATTGCCCCTCTGCGACTGATATAGTCGCTTCGAATGACCCGAAAGATGGGTATGCGCATTCAGATTGTGTTAGTGCAAGGTAGGCCGTCAGTCCGATCTGGTATCGCATGGCGTAGTTGGAGTCAAATCGGCCGATATATTCTTCGGAAATGAGAAACCAGCCATTACCGACATCCAGTGACACATCTGGCCTTGAAGCAAACGCCTTGGATGTTTTGTTGGCAGTTTCCACCGCGGCTGTCAGGTCTGTACCGGATGGCTGAACAAATTTTCCATTCTTGAAACCAGCTTTCTTGAGAGTTTGGGCAACCGGCTTACGATCGGAAATGATATATGGGGGCAGATACGGAGTGAGAGCCGCGGCAGTATTCATAACTGCTTGATACTCTGTCTGGTTCTGGTCTGTATACTCAGGCTTGGCAAACATGGAGAGGTCAAGTGCTGGAGCCACAGGTTTCCCAGATCTGGGAACTGGACGTACGCGGAAACCTTTTTGAAGATTTGCAACAATGGCAACATCCTCGTCCGTACGATCAGTGACGATTCTAGAGTTCACGAGTCCATATGGCATGGGAAAGTTGACGACGCCAACGTAACCCTCTGGCACATCGTCGATTTGGAGACCGTAGCTCTTTGAGTTATATCTGACCAGGTAATCTCCAGGCTTGCTGCCACCGAGATTGCCAAGGTTAACTAGATCATCACCATAACTAGACAAAACGGTAAGACACTGCTTTGACAGGAAGAATATTGACGTACGGTGAGCAGAAGGGGAAAACCCAATATCGACCCTCAGGCATCTTAGGAATTGTGACTCGAAGATCTTGAGATGATAAGTCTATGAACAGGATAGAGTACATGGTGTCAGCGTTGGGCCGCACGACGCCAACAGCACCTGGTTCGTTTGGTTCCGGGGAGGCGATGTTGACATTGGGCCTCAGGGGAATTCCGGCGGCGAGCAAAGGCCTAGCCACGTCGCCAAATGCGTAAAGTGGGAAGCCATACTATCACAATTTAGCTGGCGTAGATGATGAGAAGAATGGTGTGGTGCTTACCATGTAGGCGAACGAGAGTGCATCTTGCGCATCAGTGTCTGCACATGGTGCTGCTGAGGAGAAAGTGAAGAGTGTGCAGATCACTGCAAGCGGTGAAAATCTCATTCTTAATGGTAGTTCTTTCGAGGTGACAATGAATGATGAAAGACGATTGACATGCTGAGAGAGGCTGTTTATATATCCAACTCACGATCAGGATTGACATTCATGTCTTGTTAAAACTTTGTGCAGTCGCCTATAATATATCATCTTGCATGGCTGACGTCTTGCAATTGACGAATCAAGGTACGTCTCAACATCACAGCCTCAGGGCAGTTTTCTTGGATCCCCAGCTTTCAGGGCGAAGGATTCAAATGATCCCTGTTATTCTCACTAAAAGTGGAGGCTTTGCTGACAGGTCAGCCCTATCGTGTCGTTTAGATAGCGCATCGATAAGCAATGCCTTCAAATTTGGCGATCTTGGCCTTAATCAAGAGCTGTGAGACAAACATAGGAGCGAGAATGGATTTGATTGGACTTGTGCGGTAATGACTAGGTCTGACAGCGATATATTCGGATCAAAGTGTGCCTCATTCACAGTTGATGTCAATTGTAGACGATTAATCTAATGGATTTCTCAACCCTGAAAAAGAAGCGAAAATGTTTAGTTGGCCTGTTGTTACTCGAGACGGTCTCAATTACCTAGTCGGTGCTCATTCCACTGGCAGCTTCACAGGTCGCCATGCTGTAATAACATCTACCGCATGTCTCCTTTTACAATTAGTTCAAAGATCGATTTAACTCGCTCATAAAGTTTCCACCTAATATCTACAGCCTGAAATGCAATACCAATGCGGCGTAGCTGAGCAGTGGTGCCGTATATAACGGCCCGTCCGCCCGCCTCTGGCCTCGCCCTCGAATGGCCACCACTCTCTGGAATCGGACAACTTGACTCCAATTGGTAGGTGGAAAAATGATTTCGACATGTCCGTTACCTAAACTGTTCAAGATCAATGGATTCCGTAAACCTTCAGCTTCTGAGCATCGAAAAGCAGGTGATGGTCTCCAAAACCCCTGCGTTGTTCCTATTTCGGCACGGAGCTTCAATATCCGAAGCTGCAAATGACCTCCGGATCGTAGGTTCGTGACGATCAATATGCTCAATGGATTCCATATAAAGGGCGACAATAGCGTGGTGGGCATATAGCACCTCTCATTGCGCATGGTCAGTAAAGCATCAGAACCATGAAGCTGCTCTCTTTTCTTTTCGCTTCGGCGAGCGTCGTCCAAGCTGCTCTGAAATGGCAGAACGTCCGCATGGGCGGTGGTGGTGGCTTCGCTCCTGGCATCGAATTCCATCCTAATGCTAAAGGTGTCGCATACGCTCGAACGGATATTGGAGGACTCTATCGCCTCAATCCAGATGACTCGTGGACTCCTTTGACAGATAACACTGGTGCAGACTCAACATGGTAAGACTAGGACTGCTTTCTACAATCCCGATAGCCCACTAACTAACAGCGTGCAGGGGACGCTGGGGCATCGATGCAATGGCTCTTGATCCTAACAATCCTAACAAGGTCTTCACAGCAGTCGGCATGTACACAAACAACTGGTAAGCGACCTAACCTACTCTACAGAATACATGTTAAGAATCACTACAGGGACCCCAACAATGGAGCCATTGGTATCAGTAACGACAAAGGAGCATCGTGGTCCTTCACCGAGCTTCCTTTCAAAGTCGGCGGCAACATGCCCGGTCGCGGAATGGGCGAGAGACTTGCTGTTGATCCCAAGAATTCCAAGATCATTTACTTCGGCGCCCGAAGCGGGAACGGTCTCTGGAAGAGTACAGACGGGGGAAAGACCTTCTCCAAAGTCGAGTCCTTCACTAACGTGGGCACTTATATCCCTGACCCCAGTGATGGATCTGGGTACAACAGCGATATTCAAGGCTTGGCTTTCGTCACCTTCGACTCGACTTCTTCCCTGATCAACGGCGCCACGTCTAGAATCTTTGTCGGTGTGGCGGACAAGAAAACTGCTTCTGTCTATGTCACCACCGATGCTGGTAAGACGTGGAAGCCAGTTGCTGGCCAGCCTAAGGAATATCTCCCTCACAAATGTCAGTTTCAAGCCAAGGAGAAGGCGCTGTATCTTTCGTACAGCGATGGATCAGGTCCTTATGATGGTAGTTCTGGTGCTGTATACCGCTACGACATTGCTGCCGACACGTGGAAGGACATCACTCCACCAGGTAATATCTACCATGGCTTCGGTGGCTTGGCACTCGATAAGAAGAAGCCCGGAACTCTTGTCGTCGCCGCGTTGAACTCTTGGTATCCGGATGTCCAGTTCTTCCGATCTACAGACTCGGGCAAAACATGGTCTACGCTGTGGAACTACAACGCCGAGGGCAATCTTGACTATCACTATAGTATCTCCACGCCAAAGGCACCATGGATTTACAAGAACTTCATCTCGGTCGACACTAAGAAACTGGGATGGATGGTCGAGGCTCTGGCCATCGATCCTTTCGATAGCAACCACTGGTTGTACGCCACTGGCTTGACCGTCTATGGTGGCCATGATCTCACCAAATGGGACACTGAGCATAAAGTTACTATCGAGTCTTTGGCTGATGGTATCGAGGAGTTCGCCGTCCTAGATGTCAAGTCTGCGCCTGGGGGCAGTGAGCTCCTCGCTGGTGTAGGCGACGACAGTGGGTTTACCTTTGCTAACAAGGCTGCACTCAACAAATCACCTCAGTCTGCTTGGGACAACCCCATGTTCACGACATCGGTCAGTGTTGATTACGCTGGTAACAAGGTCGGCAATGTTGTTCGAGCAGGTAACACAGAGGGTGAAGCGCCTCAAGTCGCCCTGTCCACTGATGGGGGCAAGTCATGGAAGGCTCACAGCGGTACAGCAGCTTCTCAAGCTGGTGGTTCGGTAGCCTACTCTGCTGATGGAGATGTTGTCCTGTGGTCAACTGAGAAGAAGGGTGTCCTCAGATCTGAGAAAGAAGAGTCATTCTCTTCCGTATCTAGCCTTCCTTCTGGGTCAGTCATCGCTAGTGACAAGCGAGACAACGACTTCTTCTACGCCGCATCTGGATCAACTTTCTACGTCTCCAACAATACTGCATCCGCCTTTTCCAAGACTGGATCCTTGGACTCGGCAAAGTCCATCCGCGACATCGAAGCACATCCAACAAAGGCAGGAGAAGTCTGGGTTTCTACCGACGTCGGCATCTTCCGCAGCACCAACTTCGGAGAGTCCTTCACCAAAGTCGGATCCTCTCTGACCAACACGCAACAGATTGCTCTTGGGCGCGGCTCAGGTAGCAAGTGGAACGTGTACGCGTTCGGTTCAGGATCTGCTGGACGAAAGCTGTACGGTAGTTCTGACTTGGGCAAGACGTGGACTGATCTTCAAGGGTCTATGGGCTTCGGGGCTGTGGACGGGGCCAAGTTGGCCGGTAGTGGAAATGAAGCTGGGTTGGTGTATGTCGGTACAAACGGTCGTGGTGTTTTCTGGGGGCAGGGCTCGATCTAAGTGCATTCAGGGAGGAGAAAGGATAGCCCTTTGGTTACTCGCCAATATTCACTGTTGTCTTCCAGGTTAAAAACACCTATATTGAGCTCAAACTTGTATACAACTAGTTCTCAGGTCATGCATCTACCTACCTACGCGGCGGGAAGTAATGCCAATGTTCAACTCCATTTTTGTCCACTTCAATAAGCTGGCCAATAGTCATCAACTGGTCGTTCAAAGCGTCGTCTCCTTTATCCCGCCTCGCTCTGCACCATTGACAGCTCTTACTGGTAATTGGAGTGGCCATGTAGCAGGTCTTGTCCACTCTATTCTGGATACATCTCCAATAGGTATGATCCTCTCGGATCACGGTGGTAGTAATAGGTCTACGAGGCATGGTGGGTTGATCAGGCGATATTATTACCAAAATGTGAACTTATTTAGCCAAATGGTACTCGAGTGTTTTTGTGTCCTGATTTGATCGATTATAAGCTATAGTTCTTAGTTTATTTGATATATTCTGTGAGGAAGGAAGTATAGATGTGATGGTTCGTATTTATAGGTGGACTTGTTCTTCGTTTCACTTCCTCATACTTTCACATGATAGCGTCCACTTACCGCCAACTCTCAAATGAAAGGAGAGTACGGTCGCGAATACATTCTAGAAGCAATGGTAGTCTTTATTCATCCTCTGTCTTCATATATATCCCATAGTCATCACCCACAAGGTGTTGCCACCATTCACCACCAATGCCAGGTCTCCTTTCCATCAATGACACTAAGCAGGTGTCCAATGACTGAACCATTCGAGTTCACAGCCTGGTCACCTTTGCCCCTTCTCATGCCGCATTTTGCACACCTGGTTGCTTCAGCCTTGTTCATGTGTTCGCAAACATCATCAGGCTTGAACTGCATACATTTCCACATATAGAAGTCTCCCGCGGGCATGTTGGGTATGATTTGTATGTACTTGTCTTGGCAGGTTGAGTTGGTAGGTATGTTGATTGTCTGAGATGCTAAGGTGTTGTGAAGATGCTGTTATCACATTTTGGCTACGTCGTGTTCGAGAGTTTTATGTACATTAGATTATTCTCTGCTGTATTCACACATTGCCATAGTCTTTCTGAATCAGTCTTCCGGATTTAAGTCGTTCACTGTCGAATTTTGCAGCATTCCATAGCAGACGGCACTATTCGTGAACGAACTATTGACATGGATATTGATCACACATCTGTGTTAACATTGATGTACTGCGGTACAAGTGGTTATTAGCTCTGAAGATGTGTATAAATTCTAGTGAAACTTTGGAGAGCGTTAGTGACTTATAGCGGGTTGATCGAATTCGTAGTGTGAGTAATATTCGACTTTGCCATACCAGTGATCAACACAAACACGATCCAAAAAAAAAGTGATGAGTAACCTTCAGCTCAACAACCCTGCGTTTATCCAGAAGCCGATCTCCGAAACGATGATCAACATCCGCAAGTCCACACAAACTTGCAACATGTTGATGGTTTTGTTCATATCCCCCACTTATGCCGCCGAGGTGACATCGGCAGAACGCTAGGAGTCGACTTGATCCATTCTCGACAAGGGTTCACCGCCCAGCTGGGTGTGTTTTCTGCCCTGTAAAACTAAACATCCACCATTCAGGTGTCGCCTTTGCTGTGCCCTGTTACCTGAAACACAACGAAATCCCATGGAAATGAGTCCACAACGGGTATTGCTTTTCGGGTTTGGCTCCGTTTTCTGTAAGCGAACAGGGGCCAAGGTTTGAAGATGTCAAAAAATAAAGAGCCTGATACTGGGTCTAAATTGACATAAACCGATTGGGGATTTAGTCCAGTAGCCTTAGGCGACATGAATACGGATACGCGGATAGCTAAGCGCCGTTGAAATAGGGAGTTTGTTGCCATCAAATGAATTCTGTGAGAGAACATAGCCAGTGACTATTGTCAATAACTTTTACTGTCTTCAGGACTAATGCAAAGTTGTACTCCGGTCATCAGTCTCGCAACTATCCGCTGAAGAACATTGTTCAATCTCGTTTACAAACGAAACTTGATGACCGAAATCATCATGTCTTGGCACAGTCGAAATAAGCATAATTTTCCGTGTCCCAGTTTCAAACGACCCTTGGCAACTAACCGGTTAAGCTGTCAGAACATGGGCATGAGACACTTCACGTCGGACGTTCGGCTCATTCCATCACCCTAGTCAGGCCAATTTTCCCCCCTCATGAACCCTCAGTATAAGAACAATTCGTCTCGTCATGGCATTCTTGCTTCTTCCCTTTCTTCAAGTGCTTTTTTGCTCTTTTTTCCACACTTTCGTTCTTTTTCCAAAAAGGTTTCTTCAACCTTTTCATTCATTCGTTACCTTAGGCCGGCCTAAGTCATTCTTTTATCTTTTTTCGACGGCTTATATCCACATTCTTTTTGACAACACTTTGAAAATATGCGCTTCCAAGCTTCTTTCGCGGCTCTTTTGGCCGCCGCTGCTACGGCTTCTGCCCAATCCGTCGCTGGAAAGGCGTACGGTTTTGCTGCTGGTGTGACCGGTGGTGAGGGCGAGGCCGTCACTCCTTCAACCGCTGAGGAGCTCGCTGAGCTTCTTGCTGATGACACTCCTCGTGTCATTTACATCGATAAGGAGTTTGACTTTACTGGTCAGACCAAGACTGGTCCTGGTTGTGACCGCAAGAGCTGCAGCGCTTCCAACGGCGGTCAGCTTTACCTCGGTGACCTGTCCTGCGGCGGCGAGGACAATGTTGCTGTTGATTCGATCACTTATGACGCTGCTGGCCCGGAACCTCTGCCTGTTGGTAGCAACAAGAGTATCATTGGTAACGGCAAGGCCGTTCTGAAGGGCAAGGGTCTGTCCGTCAAGAAGGGCTCGAGCAACGTTATCATTCAGGGCATCGAAATCACTAACCTGAACCCTGGAATCGTCTGGGGAGGCGATGCCCTTGAATTAAAGGGAGAGAACGATGGTGTCTGGATTGATCACTGCAAGTTTTCCAAGGTTGGCCGCATGTTCATCGTCACCCACTACGACGGCTCCCGACTCACCATCTCCAACTCCGAATTCGACGGTGTCACCGACACTTCTGCTTCCTGCAACGGTAACCACTACTGGACCATGATGTTCTACGGTGAGGGCGACCAGGTCACTCTTGACCGCAACCACTTCCACGACGTTGCTGGCCGAGCCCCCAAGCTCGGTGAGCCCGGTACCAACGGTTACTTCCACGCTACCAACAACTACTTCCAGAACATGAAGGGCCATGCTTTCGATGCTTACCAGGGAGCCAATGCCATCATCGAGGGTAACGTCTTCGATGGCGTTGATCAGCCCGTTACCAAGGAGGCTGCTGGTGTCAGCACCCTCTTCATTCCTGACGAGAGCTCCGCTGCTGCTTGCCAGTCTGTTCTTGGCCGTGCTTGCGAGCCCAACTCTGCTACTTCAAGTGGAGACCTTCCTGTCATGAACGGTGAAAGCGGTCTCAACGCTGTTGCCCAGAACAAGGATAACATCATCACTCCTGTTTCTGCTAGCGAGGTCGTTGCTCTTGTCGTCGGAAAGGCTGGACCCGCTGGTGTTGGTTCCGTCTCTGCTCCTTCTTCAGGCTCTGAGTCCGGAGACGATGTCACCGAGACTACTCCTATTGTCTCTGAGACTACTCCCGAGTCTACTCCTGAGTCCGCTCCTGTTCAGGAGGCTGCCCCCCAAAACGACTACGACCAATCCGCCCCTGTTGCCGCTGAGCAGGATTGCGATGAGGAGGAGACTTCTTCCAAGGTTGCCGAGCCTACCCCTGTTGTCGACTGCGACGAGGAGCCTGAGTACGAGTCTGTGTCCAAGCCCGTTGTTACCCAGGCTGCTGAGAGCAACGCTCAGGCTGATTGCGACGAGGAATCTGACTACGAGTCTGCACCTGCCCCCAAGGAACAGGAGTCTTCCACTCCTGTAGCTGACTGCGATGAGGAATCTGAGGACCAGCCCAAGTCTGAAGCTCCTACGCAGAAGGAGACCGCTGCTCCTCAGGCCGATTGTGACGAGGAGAGCGACTATGGTTCCGAGTATGCGGCCAGATCTGTTGCTCCCAGGGCTGTAGAGAACAACGCTCAGCCCGATTGTGATGAGTCTGACTACGCTTCAGAGCCTGTTGCCCCCAAGGAGACTGCTGCAGCTACGCCCGTTGCTCAGGCCGATTGCGATGAAGAGCCTGACTACGACTCCAAGCCTGCTACTCCCAAGGAGCAGGAGTCACCTGTTGCCCAGGCCGATTGTGATGAAGAGTCTGACTACAACTCGGGCGACGCTTCCAAGCCCATTGCTGCCAAGGAGACTGCGACTAAGCCTGTCTCTTCTAAGGAGACTGCCGCCCAGGTCGATTGTGACGAAGAACCCGACTACGATTCCAAGCCTGTCGCCCCTAAGGAGACTGCTGCGACAAAGCCTGTTGCTCCCAAGGAAACCGCCGCTCAAGTCGATTGTGACGAAGAGTCTGATTACGACTCTAAGCCCGCTACTCCTAAGGAGACTGCTGCAGCGAAGCCCGTTGCTCAGGCTGACTGCGACGAAGAGTCTGACTATGACACCAAGCCTGAAGCTCCCAAGCCCGTTGCTGCTCAAAAGGACTGCGACGAGGAGGAAGAGACTGTTCAAGCTGCTGCAAATGAGACTCCTTCCAAGGAGTCTTCTGCCAGTGATTCCTCCTCTTCTACTGTGCAAATGTACGGTCAATGCGGCGGTGCCAACTTCTCTGGTTCCACCAAGTGCGTTGCTGGAAGCTCTTGCAAGAAGATCAATGAGTACTACTCGCAGTGCCTTAGCCACAGCCGCGTTCGACGATACATGCACGCTTATGTCGAGCCTGAGGCTACTCAGCCCTAAATAACTTATGCTTCTTTGCACTTCTAGATATCAACTTATTGAGTGTATATATATATATTTCTTAGGCCTAGCGCCTCGTATGCATTTATGGTTCCAAATTAGTGAGACATGGCGTTGTGCATGACGAGTTGGGATAGAACTGGACTTTGTGGCTTATGATGATCTCGATTTTCATCGTCGATGGCTGAATTGATCGATGCTAGAAGATTGTGACGACATATGTGGATTGAGATTGAAGGCCCTATCGATAAGAGTGACGATAAGAGACTACCCTATAGTTGACGAAATCCCCTTCAGTGAGGCGTCAATTTACAGAATTCCGCTTTAATAATGCCTATTATGTACTAATATTGTATAGTCGATTATGTATAAACTGTTTCTGTGGCGTTTTGGATAAGAAACACTGGAAAGGATATGATTTTCGGATATTTGTTCTTGAGAAACAGCGAAACCCATAATATTGAGTACCACAATTTGACAGCACAACAGTAACAGGAAGAGCCGACTCCACTAGTTACTGAGACAGAATAAGTCAATCACTCTATGCCATTCTACACACAACTTTGGTGACTTATTTCTGACAGTCTGAGCTTGGATCTTGACTATCCCCATGGAGGAAAACTGGCGATGAACACGCCATGCATCAAGCTACTGCGGTTGTATCCATTATCGAGTCTACGCTCTCTTGTAGACAACGAATTGCAGTTGCCGAAAGCAAAGGTACTTGAGGATAATCCTGGAATTGGTAGAGTGCTTGCATAGTCTGCATAAGAGGTCTGTGCGACATGCATAAACGTTGGCAAGTCTAAACTATTCTGAGCGATCAAGGTAGCAATGCATTTTGTAGAGTGACCAAGTTTTGATACAGTTGTCCTCGTGACCATGTTTTCAACTCATGAATTCTGTGAGACCAGCCAAGAAGTCATCGTCATTGAAAGGAATCAGGGAACTACTTATCAGTAGTATGAGGGATATTTCAACATGAAACAACCACAGGCAAAGAATACTGGTTACAACGATTTGCCTCGGCGTCGGGGCTGATCGGGAAGAGGATTAGGCTTGACCGTTTGTTGCCGAAGGTCCACTTCTCAAGCTCAAGCGAGATCTGTTAGCCTATCGTAGATCATGATAGTGGCTTTGAAAGACGCTTGGCCTTGACACGACTTGGCTTGATTTGACACGTACAGGTACATTGCATGACCCCAAAACTTCAATAACGCATGACCCAGTTGTGAGTCATGAAAGCCCCATCAGAGACTCCATTTGGTCTGAATATATAACTACCAGTTCTCACGATGGTCTCTCTTTTTTCTTTGACTTATAACCTTGAGAATCAGGTCAGAAAGACTAAGCCAAGAAGAGACAACACAAGCAAACAAAAAGTGTCTGCCCGGATTGTTATCGTTATCTTGGCTGTTAGACAGTTAAATTGCGCAATTTCCCCAGCCACAACCCTCCCTCCCCCCTTCTTCACCCGCCACAGACATATCCTTTCCTCTTCCCTCATGACCGATCTAGCCACACCTTTTTCATACCCCATGACTTGTCTACGCTCACCGCTCTTCCTGATAATCCATTATTTGAAACCACCAGCAGCACTACCAAGTTGAATTGGGATAACTCGAGAGAGTAATTGATCTCTGGATATCACAATTTCCTTTGGTCTTACAAAACAAGCAAACAAACAGAGAAACATTCGCGTCACGCGCCGTTGGAACGCCAGGAAATTAGTGGCGACAGATATATTTACATAGACCCTTGCACGAAAGACGCCCCACGTGGCTGACCAGTAATCTCCGGCTGTTCCTTGTCGTGTCGCGTCAGTGAGTGACCAGACCAAAACTTCAAGCAGGCATCAAGCCCCTTGCTCAGTCGAATCTTCACTTCGACTTTGCACACGCACGCACGCACTATATACCACGTCCTTGGGTTGCCTAGGTAATAAGAAAAGAACCCCCCCCACTCTCAACACGTTACATGTTGGCATCAATCGTATCATCAGACTAATACTCGCTTTTCAATGGACAGTTTCGGTTCACGTTAGAGTCAGGATATGCCTCTACAAAGCCGACTCAAAGTACCAGGGGTAGCAACTGCATCTGCCAAAGCTCCAGAGCCCGTCGTTCGTGACGTGTCCGACTGGGAAGTCTTTACTGACGACGAGTCTGAGAGCGAGCTATCGCAAAACACTGTTGACTTCATCGCCCCTCCTCCCCCTTACAAGGTCGACGACCCTAGGCCTGTCTTCACCAGGCCCACGTTGGGTAGACCGCTTACGGACAGGCCAGTTGTAGAGAGGCCTGTCCCAGAAAAGCGTCAATCCTCATGGCGGTCATGGCTTAGCCGGGACAAAGGTGTTGTCCCTGAGCAACCTGAGGATCCTCTACGAAGTGAGAAGAAGGTGAGACGTCATCGATCTGACCCAGAGCCCGCTGATGAGCGGGATGCTCGGAGATCAGAACGTCGTCGTCGACACAAGGAGCATGAAGAACGTGGTCGCGTAGAAAGGGAACGCCCTACTCGAGAGAGAAGTCGAGAAGGTAGCCCTAGTGCGCGACACAAACGTTCTAAGCGCCGTGAGGGGGAGGAGAGAGAACGAAGTGAAGACAAAGAAGCTCGTCGTCTTTCACGGAAACTTGGTGGTCGCAGCGATGAAGACTATGAAAAGGCCAGAGAACGACGTCGTGCTGAGAGAGACCGCCCTCCCATGGAGAAGCGACACTCAACCTCTTACTCAATCAGACATCGCGAGTATGACCACGGTGAGAAGGAAAGGAGGTCTTCACGCGTTGATAGTGAGAGGAAACACCACAAGAGCAGCCGTGAACCCTCACGAGTTTCACGAAGAGATGTTCCACGATCAGCAGAAGAAGAGATGGAACGAGAGGCACGACGAGCAGAGCGTCGACGACTTCACAGTGAACGCAAGCCTCCCACCCCTATGAAGGGCATCGATCTGGATCATGTGGTCAAGGAACGTACTTATTCGAGAAGTGCTGACCCAAATGAGAGACGTGAGGAGCGACGTCAAGAGAGACGCCACAGTCGGCATCTTAGTGAAATGGAGAATCAGAGCCGAAGCCATCGACATCGTGAGAATGACCCTACACGCATATCATCATCTAAGATCAAGAGTCCTGACCCTGAAAAGGAGAGGCTCAAGATGCAAGAGCAGGAACGAGAAAGACAAGAACAACGCGCTAGGGAACGAGAACGCGAGAAAGAGAATGAACGTGAGAGGCAAAGGTTAGAGGACAAGAGAAAGGCCGAGGAGAAGAAGAGAATTGAAGAGATGGAGAAAGAGCGCGAGAAGGAGAGAATGGAAGAAATGAAGAAGGCTGAAGAGAGGCAACGCGCCGAGGAAAAGGCTCTTGAGCGTGAGAGGAGAAAAGCCGAAGAGAAGAAGAGGATGGAAGAAAGGAAGGCCGAGGAGAAGCGCAGACTCGAAGAGAAGAAGAAGTTGATTGAGGAGAAGCGACGACAAGAAGAGAAGAGAAAGCGAGCCGAGAGCAAGCGCAAGGCCGAGGAACGAGAACGTGAGAGGCTTGAGGAGGAAAAGAGACTTGAGGAAGAGCGACGACTCGAAGAAGAGAGGAAGATGGAGGAGAGAAGACGTGCTGAGGAGAAGCGCAAGGCTGACGAGAAGAAGAAGGCTGAAGACATGGCCAAGGAGCGCAAGATCGCCGAAGCCAGAAAGCGCGCTGAAGAAAAGGCTCTCGAGCGAGAGAAGAGAGCTGCTGAGCGTAAGGAGAAAGAAGCTCGACGTGTTCACCGCAAGCAGCAGAAGGAAGACCAGAAGAGAAAGGAGGCTGCTATCGAAGAGCAAGCGTGAGTACCACCAACTCTAGATATTTGTGAATTTCACCACTAACATATCCAAACAGAGCCAAGCCTGCTATCCTCGGTCCCAACAAGTGGCCCGCCCCAGGAGCCCGTCTCGGTCCTGGCCTTGGACCCATGCGATTCTCTACAGCCCCCGCGGCACCAGCACCAGCACCAGCCCGCAAGCCTGCCCCTCATGTTGATGACGACAGTGACAGCTCATCAGACAGCGACAGCGGCGTCGACTAAAGGAAAGGAAACCAGTCCAGCATTATGAACAAAGTACATGTGGCGTTATTACTTACGGATATCTCTATTTTTTGAAAGGTCATGAGAGCGAAGGGCGTTCTTGATCTACGAAACAACAAACACAACCACTCCACTCTAACGTCGGGATGCCTGACGATCACTACTATTATTTCAACCGACTAATGCAGCTCCGCGAGAGCTACCTATACCCCTTGGCTACAGATGTAGTCACAACTCCACTCAATACTCTAACTGTACCATAGTAACTGTAATGCTCGAATACGAGTGTAATACGAATATGAATGAATCTGACAAGATCTTGTATATTTGCTCGCTTTCCTCGTGACTGATTGTGAAGTTAATGACTACATCTACTTGATCATGACTGCGCCGCCATCGACAACAAGATCCTGACCAGTGACAAAACCAGCGTTAACCATATACTCGACAGCTTGTGCGATATCCCAAGGTCTTCCAGCACGATTGGTCAGATGATCCTCAACATCCTTATCCTCGTTCAACTCTGCCCATTCCATACCCTTCTCATCGCCCTCCTTTGATTCATGCGTAGCCTTGATCCGTCCAGGAGCCACCAAATTCACACGAATACCATGCGGCTTCAGACTGACAGCCATACTATGCGTAAGACCTAACAGGCCAGCTTTGGCAGATGCATATCCTTCCTGGTTGGGATCGCTCTGCATTGCGCGGAACGATCCGATGTTTATGATACACGGTCCTGCTGTGCTATGACTATCGTGCGTCACAGGGCCAGTATCTTTCTCGTTCTTCATAAACGGAAGACAAGCCTGTGAGACGGCAAACGGGGCAGTGAGATTCGTGTCTATGTATGCACGCCACTCATCTAACGTCTCACGATCAAGCATTGTCTTGCCATCTTTCCAATGCGGAGCAGCAATGCCGCCATTGTTGATGACCACATCGATCCTTCCATCCAGAAACTTAGCCGCTTGCTGGATCGTTTCGTAAATATTATCAGTATTTCTTAGGTCGCACAGCGCGGAATCGACCGCTTTTGACTGGTAGTAGGACTTGAGATGGGTGCGTGTAGTGTGAGTCAGTTCCTCCTCGTCAATATCGAGGATGAAGACGCGGTAGTCTTTTTCGAGAAAGTAACGTGCGATTGTTCGGCCGATACCCCGAGCACCTCCACTGACGACAGCTGTTTTGGGCATTTTGAAAAGACGTATAGCAGGTAGGTTGATGTTACGGTAGGAATTAACTCTTGTGCGGGATAAACATCAAGAAGCATGATATGGAAAGGGAGGTTGAGGAAGCATCATGAGCACGTACTAAAGACGTCACAAGCTACGTCATGCAATCTTTTTTTCGAAGAAGATAAAAATGCAAGGCGATAAGATCTGATTATATGCATGTCTAGCGTTGCAAGAGGGCGATATGCTCCGGATGGGTCATAGAGGTTTGTTCCAGGATGATGGGTAACTGAGACTGAGAAAGGTTTGCAAGTGAAACCGCCTGTATTTTCTCCTATGTTGTGACAACTTATTCTATACACCGTATAGACAGCGAAATAATGTATTATTTCAATCTATAGGCCTGGTCTATTGTCTTTCTATTATTGTAAGTCTGTGATAATAGTTTATCTAGGTAGTACTGATAGACTAATAGTGAGAATGGTGTTTGTCTAATTAATAAAACTAAATTTGCTAGCACCTGTAGACGTCTACAGCCTGAAGCTATAGGGCTGATTTGACATAGATAACTGTCAGATCCTTCTTTATAATTGATCCAATTGAAGACTTGCAAATCAGCTAGCATGTATCTACAGGCGCTGCCGAATTTGCTTAGTTACTCTAGTATATGCGAAGAGCCTAAAGATTTCCAATAAACCCTCACTACAGCATCCTTCAGATTGCTTATCTTCTATAGCATTCTTGTCCTCTATTCACATATCTTGCATTTGGAAGCCGTAACTGTGAATTGGAAGTATAACGTACTGATCTTAAGTATAAATCAATATAATGTTTCTTAAATTCAGCTTTTGAGTGACTCAAAAATGTGTTCAAGAGAATCGAGCATCAGTAGCAGCACAGCCCGTTTGGAAATATCAATCGAACCGCTTGGTTACATGAGCGATAGCCCTGGCCTTGCGGAAGATTGCGTCTCTTCGAAAGCCTCATTTTCGGGCCCTGCCGTGAGCCTGGCGAAACGGCTCTTAATTTGAACAAAGTTCCCTAATGGCTATACCTCCATGTGCAGAATGCGCAGATTACCAATGGGCTCTCTGCGGGATGTCCATGTCCCTAATTAGCGGGAAATGAAGGTGATCCTATGGGATTGTTTCGTGCTGCTAGTGCTGGAATCCTTCTACGGGACCCTGCGTCTATCCCCGCCGCCATACTTTGGCTAGTGGCGGTGCCCTGTCTATCTTTAGACGAGATCTACTTTCTCTAATCAAACAAGTTAACTCAGGGCGTTTTTACCTCCCCTGGTATCTAACTCCTATCATAATTCTCAATGGCTTATTGGGATATTTACGTGGGACAAACGTGGTGATCGGATATATGCCAATTATTTATCGGGGGGTGGGTCGGATCGGATACACTCGAAGTTGATTTGCGACTACAAAGCACAGGCTGGATGGGTCCGCAGAAGCAACGGGCACTCTCAGCACAGCCCGAAGGAAGTGGGCATACAATGCCTTTGAAATGAGAAGGCTCAATGACGCCCGAGGCATTCTTCAAGCCATTATATAAAGTCTTCTTATTTGACTTCATCTTTCACAAGCTCCCAAGCCTTTAGCACAAGGTTCACAGTCATTCATTTGCCATTCTCTCGTTCCAGACCCTGACTTAGCTCGTTCTTTAGTTTTGTCAGGCTTCTCTTATTCGGCAATCGACTCTTCTTTCTTTCTTTCTTTCTTTGCTTCAACAATATAACAAACCATGGTTCTTGGCTCTCGTCTCGCGGGGCTCGGGTTGCTCGCTACTAGCATCTCGGCCGCCGTGCTCCCCCGTTCCCAGCAACCATGCCCGCACTACGAGCCTGAGGGCGAGCTTCTGGACGAATACATCGTCGAGTTCCACGATCACCACACCCTTGAAGATCACTTCAAGACCATTGGCAAAGATCTCCGACACGAACCTGAAGTTCATCGCTTCGGTTACCTGGACATGTTGCACATGTATCGTGCCGCGTTGACCGAGGAGTTTGTCCACAACTATATCCGGTACGACCCTGGTGTCAAGTCCGTCGAGCGCAGCGTGGCCGTCGATCTGGCTCACTCCATGAACGATACTGCTGTGGCTGAGCCCGTAGAGCTCGAGGATCAGGGTCTCATCAAGCGTTTTGTACCTAAGTGGGCATTTAACGAGCGCAAGGGACCGCACCACTTGCAACAGCTGGCTGCCGGCAGCAAGATTTCCCTCAGCGGCCAGGACGAGAAGTACAAGGTTCTGAACGGCGCCGGCGAGGGCGTGGATGTGTACGTCCTTGACTCGGGTATCAGGATCACGCACAAATTCTTTGGCGGACGAGCATATCATTTTTCGCAGGCCCTCGGCTACTCTCCTTTCACCAAGACCGATTCACCACTTGATGACACCGACGGTCACGGAACTCACGTCGCGGGTCTTGCCGGTGGCAGCTATACAGGTGTGGCTCCATGGTCCAACCTCGTCAGTGTCAAGGTCGGTTGTTACAAGGGCGGCTGCGTTGGACACACAGTCGGTATCGCCGACGCCATCAACGCCATAACGAAGAAGCATAACGAGAACAAGGCCAACAAGCCAGGCAACTGGAAGGGATCGGTCATCAACATGTCCTTTGTCGCCACTGCCAAAAGCAACGCGCTCAACAGGGCCATCGACAAGGCATATGATGCCGGTATCCCGTTCGCCGTCGCTGGAGGCAACAAGCCTGCTGATGATAAAACTAAGGCCACAGGGACTCTCTGCGAGTCTCAGAACACAATCTGTGTCGGTGCTGTAGACAAGGATTACAACAAGGGCTGGGTAAGTTTCCTCAATTTCTGGAACGGCAACGGACTAGCATAACTAACAAGGATCGGGTTACTAGTTCAGTCGTGACGGCAAGTTCATTGATATCTGGGCTCCTGGAAGTGACATCGTCTCTCTCGCTCTCGACGGTCGGACCATGATGAGAACGGGCAGCAGCATGTCTTCAGGTCAGGTCGCCGGCATCATGGCTCTCAGTAAGTCATCTCCAATGAACTTTCACTAAGCATTAAAAACGCAGGACTGACTTTGAACCTCTAGTCGTTGGTTACGAGGGAATTTCGGACAATGCTCGTCTCGTCTACGACCGCATCAAGGCCAACCAGCTCTCGGGCGTCGTAGGCAAGCTGAGCAACCCATGGTTCTTTGGCGAGAAGGAGAACAACTTCTTCGCACAGACGGGCGCTGGATCCAGAAACGTCAATGAGCAGCCCTACACCGGTCCATCCAAGGATCTCGATCGTTTGATGGCCCCCATTGATGTTTTCCGCAAGAGGCAAGACGGTGGAATGCAAGTCGATGTCGGTGACGGTCAGGCCATCAAGTTCCCCGAGACCGACTTCTGGAAGACTACCGAGGTTATTGACGAGAATGCCAACGACGAAATCCCTGCTGTTGCTGTTCAGGAGTTCAAACTTGATACCAGCAACCCTGGTCTCGACGCTGAGCCCGCCCAGGCGAACTACGAGGACGATGTTATCCCCGAGGATGAAACTAGCTCTGACAACACATCAGACTCACCCATTGAGCAAGATACCGTCAATGGCAAGCCTGTTTGCCAGGGTAATCAGGTCACGGGCGACTGCGTCGCCGGCAAGCTCCCAAACAGAGGAGACTTTTCCGGTCAGTACGGCCCCGTTTGCGTGAAGGCCGACGGCGAGGAGGGCTCAAAGCCCCGTCTCAACGAGCAGGAGCTCAACAAGGCTGCCACAACTTACTGCCAGGGCCTCATCGACAAGCGATGGCTCTTCAAGGAGGGCGCTCCTACACCCAACCCAATGGTCGTGCCCGGCGTCGCTGAGAACGGAGCTTCCATGGCGTTATCTATCATGTACCACAAGCCTGGCTGCCCTGAGGACAAGTCTATGAGCGAGAACGACTTTGGCAACATGAAGCTTGAAGATTGCGTTTCCTTCCTCTCGCAGAGTATCAGCGTGACCTGCGGTATCGGTGAGAGCTGGGCTAACTACAACAAGGACTTCCAGATCATGGGTGGCGTCTTGGCTAAAGACTGTCTTATGTGGACTGTGTTCGGGCAGTAGGTAAAGAGAAGTAGACCTCTTTGTAGTTATAGCACCTCAAGCTACAGTTGACTACTGGTCCATATTAACAGCTCCTTAATTTATAATTCATTCCAGTATTAGATTAACTCTTATAACATGAAAAAAGTATTTGAAAGAAATAAGTGCTAAACAACACTTTCATGGGTTGTCTATTACAATTAGTTTCCAGTTCAATTCCTTGAAAACTAACTGACCATCAATATAGTTACTGCTACTAGCTCCCTTATCACAACCCCCCCACTACAGCAGGTTTCAACCTGTTAATCTTCCGTAGTATAGTGGTCAGTATGCAAGCTTGTCACGCTTGAGACCCGGGTTCAATTCCCGGCGGGAGAGATCCAGCCACCTGCGATACGCAGGTCCTCTTTTTTTTTCTTTTCGTTTTCTTTACTTGTCTTAGGCATCTTGCAGTCTGTTATTTCTTTTTTTTTATCACAAAAATAAAAACATGGACATTACCTGTGTCTCCTTCAAGACCAATTTGTACGTAGAAATCTTATACAGCTGGTGCTTGGCCCCCACCAAGTAGACTACTCAGCATAAGTGCTCTTGTACGACATTCCCTACCCCCTCGCTTCAGAGTCTCGATAGCTACTGTCAGCTCTATAACCGCTTGGTCCCCAGAACCCATTTCTGGAGAAAGCATATACATTAACTTCACCGCTAGTGCATACCCTTGTGTGGCCAGAAACCAACTTGGATAATCCCCCATTAACTCCGGGGACCTGGCCAAATTCATGGTCTCTACAGCAAGACTCCAAGTCAAAAAATGATCTTGGGCGTTGTAGTAGGCAGCATAGATGTAGTCGTGAAGGATCTCGATGGTCCTCGTCCCGCTTGGCGTGAAAGAGTTCCTAGCCGCTTGCAGAATAGTCGAATAGCGTGAGGTGAGGATATCCGCAGGCAACGCCTGGTGCCCACACTTAATATAGTTGGACCATGTAGACAGTACAATAGCGTTCTCAAAAGCACAGCGGTTCTCAAGACAATGCACCGTCTTTAAGTAGCCCATCTGTACGACGTTGAGAAGTTGGTCGACTGGAATTTGGCACAAGAAGGTAAGCAACTTTGGCATTGGATGGCCTCGGACGCCTTGATCATAGCAATCGGTGGTCAGCCTCTGCAGATGGTGCAGGAACCCCCATACGATTGAGTAGTTTCCGTATTTTACTGCGGCATTGAGGAGTCTAATGCATATGGGCCAAAGCTTGATGATCATTGCATAGTCGTTCTCGCTGCCGACTATGCCATTCAGCCTCTCGCCTATGATGCCGTAAGTTTGCCATGCTTCGTCAGATCGTTTCATCTCGAGAAGCGTTGTGAAACCAAAGAACTCGTCACTTATGAGTTGCCAGGCGGATGAGCAATCTGGTGTTCCCACAGGGACAATAATGTCGAACATGTCCGCCGAGAGGTTAAAACTGTCGAATAAACCATATACATATATTTCTGTCGAGTGAAGTAAGAATCTGTGACTTTCGTACCCATCACTCAATTGTATGTCTGCAGTTGGATGAGGCCGTAGGGCAAGTAAGTGAGTTCCAGAAGGGACTCGGTCCACACGACGTCTGACTCGAGTTCTGGGAGCATTGATACTAGATGAAGCCTTTGTTCCATCGGATCTGTCGTTCTTGTTGAATTCTTGACCCCATTCTTTGAACTGGTTGTTGTACATTTTAGACCTACAGCTTGTCAAACAAAAGTCCCGAAAGCACACTGGAATCATACTCACGTTGCTTCGAACCCATTTTGCTTCATCAATTGTGTTAGAGTCTTTAATGATTTGTTCTTTTTGATGCTAATTTCAAAGATATCTTGTTTCACAGCTGCCCATTCCTGGACACTTGGCCCTCGGCGAGCACGTTGACTCGCTGTACTTGCTCATCTATATACAATCTAGGCTTTCAACAAAGACGCCGAGCCACTGAAGAACAAATTCCTAATTGTGGACAAGGCAACAACTCTATACAACGAGGTCTCCCTAAACTGTATCGTTCCTGGGTCTTTCTGGCTGACCGGGCTTTGCTTCGTTGATGATTCTGAAGATGCCTTCAAGCAAGGTGAGCTTGAAATCGAAGCCAAACGCGTCGAGCTTTGCGAAGGAGCTCGGCAATTAGTCACGCAGGTAAGTAATTCGGTTCGAATGAATTTATTTGGGTCGGACGTTGACTGTCATAGCGTATCGATGAGATCAACATCGAGCTGAAACTTGTTGATCCAGCACCATCTGTAGAGAGGAAGGAGGCATATGTAGAAGAGGCTCTCGACGGCGATGATGAGACAGTGTGATATTGTGGCCAGCTTTGTTTGGAGATGGTTGACACGTATGATATGGCTATCAGAAGACTACATCTCAGAAGTTTGGCTATCGGAGCAAGACGTTTGACAAACCAATACATTCATTCACATCTCATATCTAATTCAGACTTCTAATTCAAAAACCACTTCTCTCATTTGCAAACACACGCCCATAGCCTAAGCGGTCGGTTCGAACTCACGGAAATCCTTGAAGTAGACATTCTCTCCAGCACTGTCTACTTCTTCCACATTGGCGATGATCGAGTCTTCCAAGCTAGTCCAACCAGGTCGACCAAGGTCTTTAAGGAGCTGCTCGGCCTTGTCCCTTGGCTCAATCTCGGTAGCATCTTCTCCGCCAGAGAAGTTCTCCGGGAACGTCTTCTCGGGATAATGCTTCCTAAGGATATCCAGAACCTGGTCCCAGTTGAAACGACCTGCAAAGCCAAAGATGCGCTCATCCTTGACGTGGTCAAAGATGGCAGCAGCAACGTGCAGTCTTCCCGTGTCGTCCACATCGATGTAGTATTCTAGCACGGGTCAATTACCAGTTGTTGAGAAATGGATAAGTATGGAACTTACGTGGCACAACGACGCGATGGATCATGGCCACCTTGCCCTTGTACAGCAAAACAGGCATGCTGGAGCTGCTCGGAAAGCCCTGCTTGACAGGATCAATGGATCTACCCCAGTTGTAGTTGGGAAGCACTAAATTTTGTTAGATTGACTGTTGCTTGTGCGTTTGTGGAGTTCTCTCACCAGTGTTGACTACAAGATCCGGCCTCTCATGTCGGTGTTCCTTGTGGTACTTCCAAACGGCCTGCTCCGACTGTACTTTACTCGCTGCGTAGACAGCACCGGCTCTCTTCATGGTGTAAGGGGGATCTTCCCAGGCTGCCTTGACAGCGCCCTCGCTCCAGCTGTCCGCATTCGCAACACTGCGAGGTTTTCCGGGCATAGCGATGCAGGCAGCACTGGAAGATGAGGTGAACACAAACCTCTTGACGCTTGGTTCACTGTACGCAACCTTCAACGCAGTAAGAGCTCCCTCAATTGCGTCAGGGATGACCTTGTTGGGGTCAGGGTCAAGGGACATGACAGAAGCCGTGTGAGCAATCACAGCGACTCCTAGAGGGTGTTAGTGCTTATTCGACATGGGCATGTTTATATCTCACCTTTGGCAACTTCCTTCAACGCATCCTCAGAAGTCATGTCCGACAGCTTGATGAGTTCAAAGTTCCCATGTCCATAATCTCTTTCAAAGACATCGGAGAGCCAGGCCTCCTTCTCTGGGTTTCGAACGGTACCGCGGACTTTGTAGCCGTACTCAAGGAACTGCTTAGCAACATGGGAACCAAGGAAACCGTTGGCGCCAGTGACCAGGACTAGAGAGCCCTTGGGCACAGCTGGGTTATCAAGAGGGGACATGTTGATGTAGTGTTGAAGATGATAGAGTTTGTTGATGATTGTGTTGTTGGATATTGTTGATGAGATGTCTATCAGAGGAAGGAATTGTAAAGATTTATATATCTTTTCTGTAGAATATCGTGCTCAACCCCGCATCAATTGCGCCAGTCAGATACATTATTGTACTGCATGTGCTTGAATCCTGGGGATGACTTTTTTGCTCATTATTGTCAGTCTCGCTTGTTTTTTCGTAAACGCTATCAGCGGGTCAGATTCCTGATTCGTGCTGGTGCCGCGGTCTGGTGAGAGATTACAAACAAATTTACAATTTGTCATGAATCCAGCTGGGGTGTCATCGATAACGTATTCTGAACAAAATGTCAGCATGCACCAATTCTCGGATCGAGTTTCATGCATATCATTTTTGTTCCGGAATCTTTTTCAAATTGTTAACTCCTTTTGAGCAAAATATCATCGCATATGAAATGTTGGACTTAACCTAGGTTCTTATCTATTTCTACAAGACTTCTATCGAGAGCGTCCACCCAATGTGGAAAAAGTGTCATCACGCTAGCTCGTAGTTCATCCTACTGTCCTGCATGAGCTGAAAGTGACCACGACACCAGATATCTGTCGGCCATCCTGAAAATAACCATTAATAACGATGAAATGATAGACTGTCGTAATGAACTGAAAAGATACCACCGAGTCCATGAGTGCTTCGCGGCTACCAATGGTTGGATGAGTGCAACACCATAGGAAGTGACAGCCATCAACCATGTTTTACCCACTGGTTGGAAATGCCGAGGGCTGAAGCCGAGTAGGGCTGAACTGCTCACTAACTATACAAATCGCAAAATTCCCGACTGGGCATAACACTGCGCTATCTCAACAATCTCATGTCAATTTTCCGATTTAAAGATTCTGATACGCTATCTTTAATGGTGGTGACTCACAACTATTTCGGGCTCTGGCGGCATTAAGACAAGATATGAAGATCACACCCCAAAAGGGCAACTTTTTTGCGACGAGTGCCGTGACGTAAGCACCAAATCTGACATCCGAAATATGCTTACATCTTCCCGCTGCCGTATTGAACATGATCTTTCAGCTATAAATCCTCGTGTACCATATCTTCAAGCCGTGATCCTAGATGCCCTTCCATTCCTCTCCAAGTTCCAGTCTCATTATCCAGCCATGGTGAATCTCGGTGCCTCGAAAGGATGCATCACCTGCAGGAAGCGACGTGTCAAATGCGACGAGTTTAAACCTTTTTGCAAGGCCTGCAATCGTGTTGGCCGTCAATGCGCAGGTTATGGAAAGCAAGTTTGCAGGGTCAGGTTCAAAGATGAAACTGCTCGGTGTCTGAGTAAGTTCCGGACAGTAAGTCAAACGACAACCATGGACGTTATCAATCAGGAGAAACTGGAGAAGTCAAAGGCCATACACAATTTTCGGCACGTTGGGCTATCCGCCAGTTTGCAACCAACACAACAGGATATGGCCGTCTCTTTCTTTCTCAGATACGTCACCGATGTTGGCCGCAATATGGAGTCAACGCGAGGTTTCCTGGAACTTGTTCGTCCCGTTCTCGCCTCTGAGCCTCAAGAGTCAACATTGGCTGCAGCTGTAATGGCCACATCCATCAAGCTTTGGGCACTATTAAGACCGTCCGATGTTGCCAACTCTCTCCCGATCAAACTGTACAATCAAGCACTGGGAAAACTGCAGCATGCCCTTCACAGCCCCGAGGAGCAAGGCAGGGATTCAACTGTCCTCGCAGCACTTATGCTACAACAACACGACACTCTAGCTGCTATATTCGGGCATAACAGATCCAACACCACGCATCGAAAGGGTGCATTGGCTTTGCTGACGCAGGACGGCTTGGGGAAATTCAGGTACCAAGGACACCTTCTCGGAAACCTTTTCCACTCCAGGATTTCCTTTTGCGTCAGGCACAAGGTTGCTTTGAATCGTGGCGAGTTAGAATGGCTGCAGAGAGAAGTTATCTCCGCTCTTCCCAGGATACCGAGCTACATGCTGGACGTTATTGGTATATCCGTCTCTAGACTACAAAGTTTAGTGAAAGATTCAGCGTCTTTCAAGGAAGAGATAGCATTGAGTGCACTGAAAGAGCTGCCGTCCACCATTTGTGATGTCGAGGCTCAACTTCAAGCCTGGTTGGACACTGTACCAAAGATTTGGCGTCATCAAAGCATTCAGGCCTCAGGCTATGTTTCTTCATCTGTAATGACCTACGACGGTTTGGTAGATATTTATCTGAGCATTCAAATCGCCAACATTTGGAACGTTTGGCGGATCTATTGCTTGATCGTCGAGCAAGTCAAAACAAAGCTATTTAGCAACTTGACCACCAAAAACACAAGCGCAAGTACAAAAGAGTCGCGGAGAATCCGAGATTTACTCGAAGACATATGCCGGAGTATGCCCTTCTATCTCGGAAATTGCTCCAGGCCCGTGAGCTTTACAGACATGGAGGATCAGCAACTTTCATTTCCCTGTTATCACGATTTACCACCAGCAGACGAAGCATTTATCAACTACCAAAAAAGCCACCACTACGTTTCGAGGGTCGATCACAATCGCCATAATCTCATCCATGGCCCTATCGCTGCCCTGAGCGTTTTGTCTAACCTTGTTGGTCTTTTTGAAGATCCATGCTCACCATTACTATCAGCTGATGGTGAGCTAGAGAGGCAAAAGCAGTGGATTTATGAACAGTTTCGCCGATCTCTTTATGTGATGCGATTCATACCGCGGAATTATTTGGACAGAGACGTTGATATCAACGATCGTGGGAATGAGGCACTGATGCGTGAAGGTCTGGCCGGCACCATTCGTCAGGCGCTTTGCACGGTCAACTTGCTGTAAAGTTATGCAATACGGATTTAATGCCCTTGTACAATTGCTATTTCAGTGGCTACCTGGTCTACTCCTTCAGCTCTTGTCCCTTGCTAAGCTGTGCTTTACGAGTCATTGCGTCGCAGTTGGAGAGGTCAACACTGCCTATCCCCGAGATGCTATACCCGTAATTTGAGTCATTCCCCCACCTGACCCCAAGAGTCAACCACGTTCCTGTGAGAAATAAAGTCGTAAAGCGCTATTCCTTTGCCGTCTAGAGCAGACCTAAACTCCGCACTCAATTGCCCTTCCCCTCTTCCTCCTCTTTTCCTTTTTCCCCACGAAGTTATCATAAGAATATTTCCCCGCGTCATCGTACACTTTCTTCTCATTGGACGACTCTTGTGCGCCGCTTTCATCATATCGCGAGGCAAGAGTAACATACATCAGCGCCAAGGATATATCAAAACAAGAACATGGAGCAGGACTCAGATAGAAAATCTGAGCCAAGCATCTGACCAGGCCAAGAGTTATAATGGTCTCAATTGCGTCATCTCATTGCCACGAGGTATTGAAATACGGGTCTCATCATCGTGACTTTTGAACATCACGACATGGACACTTGGCATCAGATAGAGGCGATTATGGGAATGACAAAAAAAAGGTCCCATTTGCAGCATCTTGCAGTAGTCATATGCCGCAAAAGAAATGCTTCAAGTCGATCACTTCAATATCCACTGCCTCCACAATTCTAGACTAAGGTCAAAAAATGAGGTTCTGCCCGGGCTCGAACCGGGGACCTTCTCGGTGTTAACGAGATGTCATAACCAACTAGACCACAGTACCTAACACTGTTTGATGGTGATACTCGCGTCAAGGGTCTACATGTAAGCGGAACAAATCATTGGTGAGAGATTGGCCTACGACAGCATACTGAGAACTTTTATGTGAACGGAAGAAACACGTCAACATTTCAATAGACTTGCAAATTTGAGCAAACTTTTCAATTCAAATTATAGTAGATATCCTCTATCGCGCCTAGCGAATCCTGTAGAAAGTAAACTTCACCAGTATGACATAACTTGGATTGGATACTCGTCTACTTGAAACAACATAAAGCTTCGCAGCTTTACAGAGTATACAAGTAGCGAGGGTTGTGCTCTCCCATCTCGGCAATCTCCTCCTCAGTCTTGCCCTCCATTCTCCAATCCTCCTGACCAGAAAGCTTTCTCTTGTTGAGACGTCGGAAGTGAAGATAGACGGTAGTGTGGATGCAGACGGCGAGGACTAGCATGCCGATAGTGGCACCGTATCCAGGGCGGTAGGTAGGTTCGTCTTGCGAGCTGAAGAGGAAGGGTGCAGCGACACCAGCCGAGTTTCCAATGGTGATGAAGATACCACTGGCGAAAGCACGCTTGCCATATCGTGGCTGATTGACAGTGATCCAGGCCATACCTGATCCTGAACCAGTCCAGAGTCCGATGGCAACGATGAAGCAACCGGCGAAACTCATGGCCTGGTTGTAGTTGGCGATGAGGAGGATATAGCCGAGTATCATGACGAGTCCTCCGCCAATACAGAAGAGACCTCGCTGCTGGGTGCGATCACTGATTCTGGCGCAGACCAGGTAGACAGCGAAACCAACAACGTAGACAGGGACGGTGAGGCCCTGAACCTGCTTGGGGGTCCAGTCACCCATCTCTCGAATAATTGTGGGCAAGAAGACACTGAAACTGTAGAGAACAGAGTGACTGCAGTACTGGGCGATGGAAAGAGCCCAAATAGTCCAGTCCTTGATGGCGGCAATGACATCCTCCTTGTGCATCTCCTGGCCAGATGCAGTCTGACCAATCTCGGCGCTTCGAAGATCGATAAGAGCCTGGCGGTCCTCTGGGGTGAGACACTTGGCTGTGCCGGGAGTGTTGGGAAGCACAAAAGGCACGGCGAAGGCAGTGAGGACAGTGGGAATACCGTTGATGGTAATGATCCATCGCCAGGCTCGCCATCCGCCAGCACCACAGCCCTCACAGTCCCAGTTATCCAGTTCTCCAATACCAAGAGCGACGAGACCACCAACGGCACCGGAAATGGCCGAGATGGAGTAGAAGTAGGCATTTCGGAGGGAGATGTGCTTTTTGTGGTAGAAGGTGGTGAGGTAAAGCCTAGAAATCGTGAGCCGAGTGTTATAGTTTTGAGTCTGGTGGAGCTACTAACATGATACCGGGGAAGAGTCCTGCCTCGAAGGTACCAAGGAGAAGACGACAAGCAATCAGAGATCCAAGATTGTTAACGAAGCCAGTGAAACAGGCGACGAGACCCCAGAAGAAGCAGAGACCGGCAATGTATCTAGCAGGCTGCATCTTCTTGATGATGAGGTTGGAGGGAGTTTCGAACAACTAAATACGGCAGTCAGCTAATTGGAATCGTGGAGTCATGCGCTATCGCGACTTACACAATATGTGACGAAGAGAATCGACACAGCAAGTTGATACTGGTTAGGCCCCAGGTTGAGCTCATCCTCCATACCGTAGAGACGAGCATTGCCGATACCGACTATGACAAATATTAGTTGTTAACTTCACAAAGGATTCCTGAGACTAGACTCACCTCGATCCATGAAGTTCATGAGGTAGATCCAGCAGACCATAGGAATGATGCGTCGATCAAGCTTCCTCAAAATGCGGTTCTCTGTCTCCTCAGAGACATAAGGAGTGGAGTTCTCGTTGACGGGACCATCGCTGTTGGTAGCAATGCCCTCCTCCTCCTTGGTAGGAGAGTACCGATCACTCTCATTACCGACAGCCATGATGGGCAGGAATTGGGCCTAAGAGGCTCAAAATACAACTGGCTCACGGAAGATGAAAAAAGGTAATGAAGAAATGAAAAGGTAGAAGAAGAGTTGAGCTGACTGACTCGAGACGCGACTGGGGGGACAGAGGAGCTGCTGTTTTATAACCTCTCGCGTCGTCGTAATGGTTGCAAGCAGAGACGCCGCGCGGGGTATGAATGCCCAGACATTCTAATCCAAATTACGCAGGAAACCCGGTCTGAAGGAGGGCCAAGAAACCCCCAGACGCCAAGAGAGAAAGACGAGGGTTCATGGTTGGGTTGAGTTGTGGATTATCCGAGTGGGAACTTGGGGGAAGGAAATCGAGGAGAAGGCAGAAAAAAGTCTGGGGCAACAAACTGGGGAAAAAAAGAGACCAAAAAAATTAGGGGGGGCTAAGCTTTGTGGAGAAGAAAGGCTGTTACGTTTTGCTTTGACTGGGGTTGGATTGTGTCTTGTATTTCGCCAAGGCATAGCCAAGACTATAGCCAAGCGTGTAGTTGGATGGATGCATATTGGGAAATCACAGATAACTCCACCAACTGACCAGTAGTTATTTGTTCGGTGCTATTATCAGGTGACGCTATCCCAGTCCATTTCTACTTGGCGATTACTTGGCAACCTTTGCTTTCGGAAGTCATAACAACGCATCCCAATCTTGGCGAGTAAGCTTGGTTCTGCGAAAGAGATGATGTCTTGTCCCTCCTCTTCTTTAACAATGGCACACACGCAGTTCACAACCACTCGGACGGATGGAATTATTACTCTTTTTGGTTTAAATCTCTCGGTTATTCCTTTTCTTGAACTATGTCATTACTGTGATTCTAGCCGGGCGGATGTAGACCGATCATTGCTTGGTATCTGGCAAATCTGACAACTTCCCACGTGTATCATGTATGTATGAGATGAGATTATGCTTAATTGACGTTCTCCGTACCCCCCGTCACTGCTGGTTGGTTACCTTGTCTCAACAGAAATCCCTTCTCTCCCTATTGTTGCTTTTAGCCTACTTACAGTAGATGGTGAGACACGTGGAACTCGCGTGGCTGCAGTTGGTGAGGGCGGTGATACTCGATTGTTTGTCTTTTTTAATTTTCCCCTTTTATTGTTACCTGCATGTCCGTGTATGTAAAATAACTGAGATTGAGCAAGATCTACCTTGATTGTTCTGTCTCTCCCTGTTGGTTCCTCTTAATGCGCGGAGTATTTTTACCCCGCCTGGGGGCTAATCTATCTAGTAACACGAGTCAGGGGTGGCTTTTTTTTTCTTGCCTCTTCTCCTCTTCCTTTCTCCTCTCGTCTCCTCTTGTCGTTCTTCTCCGCATTCGGTGTTACATGTCCGTAAAACGTACTCTTACCCGGAGACAAAAGTGTTGGTCATAATCACATTCTTGCATGAGTTTCATGACACATATCTTTTTTACTATTGGCTCTTTTGGGTATATGTGATGCTATTTACGTTGTATTGTTTGTCCCACAAGGCCAACAACCGCCCCCATATTATCACTGTTCCCCGTGTTTACCGCCTTTAAAAAGCGGGAATTTGGTGGGTAAATCCTCCATGGCAAGGAAAAGATTACCCCACAGCTCCACTGAGGTTACAGCGGGTTATAGCGGTCGGTCCCTCGCAATTACCCACTGGCTAAACTGACCTGGCCAACTTCGCTTAGACTTGCGAACGTCTTACCGCAGAGTGACTTCTGGAGAAGCCAAGACTTGGGATCGTCGTTAATCATTGTGCCTATGGCGGCTGGTGAAGTGATCTGCTCTTTTTGGAGCTGCCGACTCAGTCGAGGTGGATATAAGGAGACAATGATTCGCATTGGATTTCAATGGTTTAATGGGTTTTGCAGATATCTCGTTGCTTTGACCGCCAAGCCCGACTCATGTGAGACAAGACAATGTCGTGGACAGGTTTGTTGATAGATACGCAGCCTGTGAATTGAAGCAGGACTTGATCGCGCTCAGTTGCTGAACATCCGGTCTCAAGCTCTGGGCTTCATACGTCGCTGTAAAGACGCTGCCTTGTTTAGCTTGAGATATATCGTGTCGATATGCTAAGTAATGTGTCATCTGGAGAGTGCCAAAGATGGACACAAGTGAAACCAGTGAATTCCCAGGGCCGAAGCCTTGATTCACGACGTCTAATCTCGAAAGCGTATCCTCGTAGCTACAATATTCCTACTCTTTATCCTTGTAGATTCCAATTTATGATATAGCATACATCCCTCCATTTCTTCAAGCTGCCATCTGTCAACTCCAGTTTTACATGCATAACAGCAACCCATTAATTGAGTAAGCTACCGACCCGTCGCACTGGTACTCACCTTCCCAAAATTCCCATGGGGCCGGGATCCCTTTCAAACCGTTTGATCTGCATCTCGCAGTGACACATGACAAGTCGAGCTTGGCTAGCGTGACGAGGTTGCTTTGGAGTATGAGGGGAAACAAGTCTGAGCACCTCATACTGTGACGCTTTCCCACGTAGGATTTGTGATTTTCTGAACAAATGTTATATTTTGCTATCATAAACAAAATGTTATATCTTTGATGAAGGTCGGATTGAGATTGCTGGCTTCTCTTTCTAAGAGGCAGTTATCCAAGGTTTTGAGTCTCTTCAGGTCACTAGATAGAATATATAGCCTACCAGCCACACCAGACATAAGAGTCAATAGTGAAACTAGACCCTTTAACCTTCAAAGACTTCTTTTGACCGCAAATAGTTCGTTTTGATCCCTCGGTATTGCGTATCTGGAAGCATTTCATATTAACGGTCGTGCTCTCAAATATTCACTTCGGCGATGCTGAACGTCGTCGTGAGGACGCTGAGCGTCGTCGCGTCTCTTGTGGTTTCTTTCGGAGCTCTTCGCTCTCTGCCTCCCCATGGTATAGGAATTCTTTCGGCGCATCATGGGGTTCACGGGGGTAGTCAAGTTGCGAAAAGACGAGGGACGCCTCCATCCTGATGGTCAAGCGATCATTGTCGAGGAATTGAATCTTCAACACCCGATCACGCTCATTGGCGTACAAACGATACGTCTTTGTGCTAGGATACTTTGGCGGGTGGAAGTCATCTACCTCGCAGACAAATTCTCCTAGCAGGTAGATCTCACCAGCAAATGTGCTGCTTTGTCGCTCTGGATCATTTCTGCCCTGGGCGTAGGACGAATCCGTGGGCCAGAATTTAACGTATCGTGTGGGTACATCTTCGTGAGGGCAGTACTTTATATGGTCTTGAGACGAAAGGTTGTATAGACGATCGATAGATCCGAGAGGAGCAGGTTTCTCTTCCTTGCCTGTATCAATAATTTCGTCTTTAACATGGTTCACAGCTTTCGTTTTATGCTCCGGATCAGTTTCCTTCCTTTTTGTAGTCGTCTCTTTGAGACCCTTCTTGATTTCTCTAAGTTCTTTCTTGCGTTCTTTGCGCTGTTGTCTCATCGTGAAGTAGTGCTCGGTGGCGCCTGTGTCTTCATCAGAAATTTCAGAGTAACCCGATTCTGAGTCCTCGCCGTCACCATGCGTCTCGCACATTTCGTCGCTATCGTAAACGCAGCCATTTTCGGAAGCGCATGATGCTGAGGCTTCGGAGATGTCTTCATCGTAGTCCTCCGGTCTTAACGGCAAATCTTGGCTCAGGTAGACCTCGATTGGAAGCCCGCTTGCCTCCTGACGCTCACGTCCGAGCTCGTAAAGGCGGTAGAACCAAGCTGGCCGGTCACCCATTGCTAAAGTGTCGTATGTATTGTGGTTGTTGAGGATGATGTTGAGAGTCACCCCACAATCGGAAAGGGAACTGGAGAGATTAGGTACTTGTCTGCGTACGCAGCAGATAAAGATATTCCGACCTCAGCCAAGTACGTCATTATTCTTGTTAGGCTTGAGCTATTAAAACTTTACATTCCATGAGGGGTAGTTGTCGCAGTCAAACGTGGTGGCAGGTATATTCAATATCATATTGAGCCTCACAGTTGATGTATAAAGCTGTCGCAGCAATACTACCTGTTAGCACTCTTGCACTCTTTTCAATTGATATATCCCCTCGCTTGAAGATTGACAGCAAGCTCTTTGGGCTCTTTCTAGTAGCAGATATGATCTGGCATTCTTGAATCCGTTGTCTCAACCATGCTACAGAGACTTAGAACGTAGTTCCTATTGAGGTGATGGCGGTTTCGATCTCGGCCTTACCAAAGCGCACACTCTCAAGTCAGCCAACGAGAGCAAGATCAATTAGATCACCGGCAACCCCGTCGGCATTAAGCTCGTATCATTCCACAACCGAATACTTCTCCCTCCTTCCACCTCACATCATGCCAAGCGTTCCGAGTTCGCGGATCGTGCTGGCTGAGTAACGAGATACGAGAACAACGGCCATTTTCCTGTGGGGAAATAAAGAATGCGGTTTCCCGGCGGTGATGAGCTAGCTTCAGTAAATGTGAGGCGTCTCACTACTGGGATACTCCAACCTGCGAGGAACCGAGACATTGTCGTCCGGCATGCCTTTAGCTCAACATATAACCCGTGGATAGAGGACTGGCAGGTCATGCCAAGCGAGAAGCTCACCGCCGGGCTTGATCCAGTTAATTTCTTTTCTGTTAATCAGGCTTGGATATCGCGCTATCGACGCAGGAGACCAACAGAAGTGTCTTGGATGCAAAAAGTGAAGCTACTGCATGTTGTCATACGGAACTGTGGATGGATGGGGTTGGAGAATATGTACCTGTCCTAGCTCCTTCTACAATAGATACTATTAGGAATGCGTACCCCATAAGAGCTCTAGAAAGTTACCGTGACCCACTGCCGGCAGAATATCCTCTTGGCATATATCACGAACAAGCTTCGACGTTACGGCGAGCTCGGTTAGCATCTGGGGAGTTTGCGGGGGAGCCGGCCGTCTTGAACAAGGTTTGTTGGGGGAATCTGAGATACGAAATCTTGGCTTTGTAAACGGACCCAGCGGGCTCACTTTCGAGTCAACTTGGCATCGATAGTGCTGATGCGTAATTTCTTGCTAACAGAAATGCTGGTTGGCTTGGCAGATCTTGGCTACTTGGATCGGAACTGGGGACCAATTGTAGTCTAGCTCTCATTCCTCCTCCTTTCTTTCTCTTTTGGATGAGACATTGCATCTTGGCGATAGTTGCACAACAGCCAGCTGAAAGAAGAATACGATTGTTTACGGGTACTGGTTCATGGCATTACCCGAGATTACCATGGCTTGGGAATGTGCATGTTTCCACTGGGCCGACGTTAAAATTATCCTCGGATGGACAAGTTCGTTCCATTGGCCAAACAAAGCCGTCTTATTGGCATTGTAGTGACCATCGATATCGCCAAGTTAGCAGCACGTGAGAAGTCATCATCGAAAGCTTTAACAAATGCAACTTGTATATGAGATTTGTTATCAGTTGTTATCAACGTTTATCTCTTATCGATATGATGAGCGGGTGTCCTGTGCAATGCCTCAAATGACGTAGCTTGGACTCGACACTTTTGTAGTGGACTTCCCACCACTGCCACCCTAGAGCTAGCTATAAGCACAATCATTCATTGCTCCTATGCCAATTATTCTAGCTACAATTGTTCCGTAAAATAGAGACGGGAAATTTGAAATGATCTATCAGTGTTAGTTTTCTTGCGCTGCATGTTTGTCTATCATTCTAGGGGTATTTAGTAATTACTTGTACACTCAAATTTGCATATATCGCATAAACAACTTTCATCCTCATTCACGAATCAACACGAATCAACACGCAGCAACTCAGTTTTTGATGAGCCAAGATACTCCTCTGATTGGCTCGGGATGATGACTAAAGTGGAAGAAAGTACTTCCTCGACTTGAAAACTCAGTGACCAATTAGAAGCTCAGCAAAATTGTCTGTACATAATCGCCGAAAACAAACATTAAAACCATCGAATAGAACAAAACAATTAGCAATACAAATGGGACATGTAGCACTGGGAAAGACTTTTCATCACCGTGCCCATTCGCTAGTCAGCCTCATTGCCGAAAACTGTGAATTTGGCCGAGTTTTCGGTCTTTCAGTGAAAAATTTGCTTCCCACTAGAGACTCTGCTGACTCAGGATCTCCGCAACAATTCTCTATAAAAGTACGCATCGCCGTCGAACTTTTAGAATTTTTTTTTTTCTTTTCTTCTTCATGTCGACAATACTTCAGAGAATCATTTCTATAGTATTCGACCTTCTCTTGGTTCCCTAAAAGAGCCACAGATCCCACCCTGGTTGATGAATGAATATCCTCGATGCCCTAGAGTGAATACCCTCTGGTCCTCTCGCCCTGTCCGCAAGGATGGCGGTAATCACTTAGTGGTCACTGTATAGAGAGATGCTACTCTTGATGATCTCGGTCCTGAGTGTGGTCTTGCCTTCGGGCGCACGCTTGGGACGGGCATTGATGGACGTCTGACAGGCTTTTTTTCATTGCTTGCTAAGGCTTGCCTTGGTAGTGAAGAAGAAACAACCACACCCACTGGTTATCTTTGATACCGCTGTGTATTCTGTATATATGTAGATATAGATCTCCGCTAGGACGAGTACTAGTCGCGTATGAACCTTGATGCTAGCTTGTTGGTTCAGGAACTTGGACGCGTGTCGGCTCCATCAGCTCATGGGAGTACAGAAGTGTCTTTGTACCCCAACATGAGCAATGTGGATAATGTCGAGCTAATGGTCCAGCTAATATTAGTGTACCAATGGCAACAATCCACCCAGCAGCTGTGAACCCATCCCCCATCTTGTCATATCGGACACTGTAGTATATTCCAAGTGTAGCACTTCCCGCTATGATGAGGAACATGAAAAAGCACAAAACATAACATGGTCGCATGATAAAGAAACTCACCGGTGGACTTGCTGGGAAAAGTGATGGGCCGAGTATTTCGTATGAGAGTTGTGAAGTACTATTTGGAGGATCATTCGATTGTATCTCAGACTTGTGAGGTTCCTCTCTAGAGAGTTGAGGTTCTCTGTGGCGCCTAGCGTTATGCCGGTAATGACTACCTCGACTATCTTGTGTATTTCGGCCTGTTTGGAAGCTTGCCACTGAAGATGAGCCAGCACTAGCTACCGGTTCTTGTTTCGATACTGCCGGAAAAAGTCAGCGCGAAAGTAAGATGTTCTGAGAATGTTCATTCTTATCAACCTGGGCTACCCACTCGCCCAACCTGTTGGCGATTGCTTTGAATCCTGAGTCATGTCGAGAACTGAACTTAGCTATGTTTACATAATCGGCCTTGACAGGAACAAACTCGAAGTTGATGAGACGAGCGAATCCAAACCTGTCCGGAATGACACGAGAAAGTCCCGAAGCCTCCAGCTCGGCAAACATAAATGTTATCCCCACCGGTTCATCATCCTCAGAACGATCTTTCATCGCTTGGAAGAAATTTTTGCGCACCGCGTCAAAGCCATTTTCATCACCTTGGGAATTGTGCATCTGAATGGAATGAGCCAGATGAGCGACTTCTTCCATGTCAGGATCTGAGGTCGAAATCTTTCCCCAATACACTTTCCACGACTCGTCAAGGTAAGGTGTACTGATGAGAATGATGCCCTTCAAGGGAAGAAACACTCCTTTGTAGAGGCCGCTACGGCTTGCACGACATATATTGATGGCATCCTGACAGACCAGTCCGCCAAAGCAATGGGCTACAAGAATGAGTGGACGGGACGGCGCGCGGGATCGGTAGTCCACAATTTCAACAAGAAAACTCAAAGCTTGATCACGCAAGTTTGTTGATTGTTGATAGTGCTGAAGAAACGGATCGTACCCAAAAGTGAGAATGCGTACTCTGCTGAGATGAGAAGCAAGGAGTGTTTTCAGCCATGGTTCTGACTGTCCTTGTGCTGTCCATGCGGTCCTGCGACCTCCAGTGAAGCCGTGTACGAAACATATGTCGACGATTGCATCGAGGTCTTCATGTATGACTTCTATACCATTCGGAAACTGGGGTGATATTACCATCTGTGGGCTTTGAGGCTCCGCCATCGTCGTTGCAAACTGTCGTTGTGCTTCGGGCCTGACTCGCCAGGCACAGATCCTGGAACAATATAGCTACATATATTGATGACTCTGACTTGTCGCGCCGCACTTGTCAAGCAGATTAGATGGAGATGCCAGAGGAGAGATGTCATCTTTCAGCCTCAACGGGATTTTCAGCCGATGACTCCTTGCCATATCATTGGATAGCAACCACCAATCACGCGTGCAGTCTACCCGCCGACATATTTATCAAATCCGGCTTTGGGAAGAAACAAAAAAGTCATTGATAAGTGCGGCAAAAAAATAGAAAAAAGGCTTGTGAGGAATCTGACCCAGTGATCTGCCAAAAGAGCTATACAAGGATTACTGTCCGAATATTGACACCTCTTTCCATCAAAGCACACATGGTCATCCTCGGGTCATAATCAATAATCTTGCCTGTCTCACTATTCCTGAATAGAGGACAATAGTCAGGATCATCAACCTCCATTCCAAATTCCAGAAAGAGCCACCCTTTGGGAAAAGGAATGGGCACCAGTCGAGGATCGCCCAGCGTGTGTACACCTGTGTCTTTGTTGAGAAACTTTGTTCGATAGACGCCATCAGGCCCAGCTCTCCCTTGAACAATGTAATCAGCAGGCAGAGGGCCCAGAAGGGTCTCCCCGCTCATAACTCCGTGGACATAACAATCTCCAAGAGTTCTGTGCTTTCCACCTGTTGTCGGTCGGACGAGTATCGGGGTTTGACATCCGAGGGGAATGAATACTTCGTCGCCTGGCGGAATAACTGTTAACAAATGCGGACTCAAAGATAGATGGATCTTACCTATATCTACCGTTCCCCTTGTCCGACAGCGACCAAGATACCCATCACTGGTGATGAAGCAATACGAATCCACAAGTCCAACTATGATATTGCTCTCGTATTGCGTCAAGTCATGTCGACTTTCCCTGCCATGAGCTAGATCTAGAATGTGTTCCCGAAACTGCTCAAGTGAGGGTCGTCCACTACAAGGGTTACGATCATCGAACCGTGAATTGGTAATGACATGTAGATGAGCGTCCAGAGCAGTTTCTCCTGACAGATATTCTTTATTCATGAGTTTTTCGAGTCCCAATTGGTCGAAGTACTCTGCCAAGTCTGCGAAGCTGTCGATTTCGAGACGATACATATGTGTGACTGCACCCAGACGAATACCTGCGACTTCGAGCTCGTTTGGTCCATGGAGGGCAGTGTGAGCAGGGGAGAAGCTCGATGCGCTGAAGCCTAACCCTGGAGGAATGGTATCGAGTGCTCGCGCGGTCCAATCTGGAACCCAGGAGGGCCACTGCTGGTTTGATGAAAGAGTCCCTGTTCCATTAACACCGGTTCTCAGGAGAAGATCAAGACGACCAAAGTAGCTCAAGTACGCCAGGAAGGCATCTCTATAAACGTCTAGAGCAGGAAGTGAGTAGTCGGGTTCGATGCGTTTTGACCATCCCGAAGGCGCAAGGTTCATCAGGCCGTAGATTCTGTCGTGTGGAAGCTGGCAACCTAGATCATGATATTTCCAGAGAAGGTCATCGAGCTTCATTGCTTTGTTGTAGAAACATATCCTCGACATTTCCCATATATGTTGGCGCAATCTGCCTGCCGCTCCATCATCGTGCTTTGAAATCAGAATCATAGCCGCGCCTTGTAGATCCTTCCAGAGTATTGTCTCCTGACCGCATTGGACGATGGAGGACGGACTCGAGAGATGTATTTCTTGAAGAACCCACAACCTTCTGAACCAAGACCGCGAGAAGAGATTCGCAATGGCGATTTCGACCAATTTGTTAAGACGCAATGGGGTTGAGAAGTCAAGCCAAGGGGAGTTGGAACAGCCTGGTCTAGGTCTACACACGCCATTCGATTTCCACACTATATGCTGGGCAACGTCTCTCATTGTCGCTAGAGCTGATGTGCTTCCTTCATAGGCTGGCCCTATCCAGGCGACGACTCTTGTGGCAAATCTGAAAATGTCACCCATGCGTTTGACTTCGTGATTGCGCTCCTCGATATCGCCTTGGTTGATACATAATGCATCAATCCACATCGTACGAGGTTTATGAGGATACCGGAGATATCGTATTGCTTCATCCAAATTTTGACCGATTGCAAGCAACCCTTGGTGTGGAGGTTGAGTTTCTTCGTTGAGGGCAGTTATTGCTTTGACTGCCACATAAGATTCAGAAGACTGAGGCCCCCAGGTGTACGAGAGTGCCTCATAAACTGGCTGCGCTGTGCGTATCTGGGGTAGATTCTCTCGATCATAAAGACACCTGTCCATGGAAGGATCTGGATGAGTCCATGAAGTTTCGCCGCTGTCATCATTGGTAAAGATTATGCGGCCTTCCAAGGTTTCGAAAGCTTCCCAAGAAGAGTCGTCAGGCAAAGTCTTGTTTATGCCCTTGGCGGAGAGTAACCCGGAGTCGTTTTGATCTGATGGTGGGATCAGCGGGCATTGAGAGATGTCGATTTTGATAGGGTCGTCAAATCTCCCAGGCCATATTGTGACGACTCGGATCTCATTAGCTGTTTCGTCTAAGCGACGGTATTGGAACTTGGACATCTTTGCTGTGTGACGAGGAATTCTCAGTGATCAATTCTGGTGTCGCTTCGCGGCTCACATGGATCTATTTTATTAGTTGCTTACGAGTTCTCGGGCCCGAAAAAGGTTGTCCACACCCGAGTTCCATGATCTGTATTTTCTTATGGTGGCTGTGCCGCTGTGGACCCTGTACGATTCACCTGTAAGCTGCCAATTGGATTTGAATACAGCTCGATCAAGGTTAGGTGTTTTGTTTTATCGAGCATGACTTTACAGAAAGCCTCACAAGGCTGAGTTTATTCACATTTATCCCAGCAAAAAAGAACAACTCTTTTAACGTCATAGAGTAAAAAAGCTGAGTTTATTAATTTGTCAAACCGGGTATCCTTCCAAGTAAATTACCGTGAAACTAAAGTAAACAATGTCTAAGAGCTATGGAAATCCGGCAAAGCGCTAAATAACGAGTAATCATAACAAACAGGATCCAAAAACAACGGATCAAATCGAGGCATCGCCGAGTACATGTTTCCACGAGTTGGTGACACAAGAGCCAAATCCCCTCCCTGATTAGATGTACTGGGTATTGATGGCGAGTTGTTTGGGAGAGTCTGACATAAAGGCAGTGCATTCATCCTATCCATAGCGTCGGCAATGAGTTCTGAAGCACAGCAGCGAAGGCGGTCGTACTCGGATTCAGCCATCCGCCACATTCTCCTCGCACTTTTCAAGCAACCAAGTACCAAAGTGACGCGGTTGTAGTGGTGCTCGAAACATTCATCTGGGTGGCCCTGTGAGGTGGCGAGTTGAATGAAGCCGCAGAGTGCCAAGGCTGGTATGACAAAAGGTGTGTGCTTGGGGACGTTGGGACATAGAGATATGCAATCTGATATGCGTCGTGACGCATCTGTTGCTTTGATTCCCTGGATCAATGTCGTGGACGATGAAAGTGGGTGATTCTGTGCGACTGGTAGGAATGGATCTTTGACGTCTGCTAAGAGAGAGTGCAGATTACTCCGAGGCAGGTGCAAAAGCATACTCGCAAGAGCAATAATCATGTGGGCCTGGAACATCATCTCGTCAATGTTCCCATACGAATCGACGATCTCTAGTTTACCCGGAGGTAAATGATTCGACCAGCTGAGTAAAGCATTTTCTATTGACTGCGAATGGTCATGACCGGAATTCTTCAACTGGTTCAGCAACAGAACTCGACCAAGAATAGTCGCGGCTTCAATGCGATAACTGAATGACGAAAATGTCACGTCACCAGTTGAGAGCACTCGTCTTTTGAACTCGAGAACATGATGCGGTTGAGGAATATCCAGACGTCCAGTGTAGAAAGCCTCTTCGCATGGTAAGCAAACTTTGGGAGGAACGCTGCTGCATCGGAGATTCATAGTCTTGGGCGGTATAGCCATGAGAATGTCTGTGACGTATATCTCCCACCATGTTCTCCTCAAGCTCTCAGCTTCAATAGGGCCGTCTAATTGTCTGGTTGCTGCAAAGTCATTCAGATGCATACCGAGATCCATAGCCATTCTGGTGCACTGCTCGAATGTTTTACTCGCTGCGTCGATATCACCGCCGAAAAAAAGCAAGATGGAGTAGATGAGGAGAGATTGGACCATGCATGTCGAGTTTTCTGTCATGGATAGCATATCTGTGGTGACTGCAGCTCGCAGTTGTGCATTGGGTCCTGAAGGAGCGTAGTGAGATCCAGCAAAATCCACCATCCGCCGAAGATACGGCGGATAATTCCGTGAGGTAAAGACGGAGCTGGGAACAAGGAACGGATGTGCGTTGTGAAAGTTTTCGTAGTAAAGTCGAAGAAGACGGTCGTTGTCAGACGAGGGCTGGATGGGGGTATGGGTATTGATACTGCCAAGATTGGTGTTGTCTATTGCTTGTGATATTAGATCAGGGTCAAGGTGATGGTAGAATGACATAGCAGGGTCGTTCGAAGCCTGTTGAATTGGACCTGATTCCCGAGTTTGGTGATCGCTGGCTCGCCTTTCGCTATGTGAACTTTCCGACGCTGAAGCCTGATGTGTTTGTCGCCGCGTGAGCTGCGGCATTCCATCACTAGCGATAGCATCTTGCGCTAACACTGATGAAGACAAGGTCTCTTGAGATGAAGAAGTAGGCGTGATAGGTAAACTAATCGGGTTCACGGTCACGCACTCTACAAAGCTAGTAGTAGACGGCTGCTCACTCTGAGACGACCGCATCATGAGCCTTTTCTGCTGCGACTCCAATACTGGAGGGCGATGCTTCTTTCTGCGTCCACCACGTCGCGACGGCTCATAGAAGCATACCTGGTCGGACTCTGTGCATCTTGAACAAGATGGCTTCCCGGCATCGCATTTGAGGTGTTGCTTTCTGCAAACGGTACAGGCAAGAGTCGCTATACCAGTTGGCTTGACTGACGGCGACGACGATGATGATATTGCCATTGTCGACACTGACGTGGAGATGGGGAGCGATGTAAGAGGGAAGAAGGTGGATGAGGATGAGTCGGCGATTGAACAAGATAAGCGAGTTCTGCTGGGTAGGACAAGCTGTAACGCGAGGCAATGTAAGAAGACAATATGCCTGATGTCTCTTAAAGACAAGGGCTTAATTCGTGATATTCATCTGGGAAGGTGTTTGTGATAATCGTGGGTATCAGATCAGTATGAAGACATCTGAGTATCATGTTATCTTAGAGAAACAGAACCAAAAATGAAACCCCGACTTTTCTTGGTGGATGCTCACCGACATATTTGGAGCATTCTGATTGGCTGATTCTCTGATAAGCCCATGTACTGTCCAATGTACAAGTCTTAGTTGAATTGATCCATTATCTCTCTATTTTCAGACTTACAAAAGCTTTAGATGGATGTTTGCTATAAGAATGGTATCACGAACAACTATGATAAATATTTAGTTTAACGAAATGATTGATTATGATCGTCTTCGTAGTGTAGTATACATCCTACGGTGTAGCGAGTCCCTGTCTTCGGCAGTTCAATCGCCGACGGAGGGCAGAAGCGGATATCTCCGGCTGTTCGTATTCTATAGACTGACCAATCATCATTGACATTCAGTCCCCGAAACACATCCCACCATCTGTGCTGAACAGGTTGTTCGGCGATTGAGAAGCACAAGCAAACTTGTCAAATTATATATGAACTACATACTCACAAGTAGGTTGGTTAATCCACTAGACAAAATCCAGAAGATTGAAAATTTAGTACATTTGTAAATTTCTTATTCTTTGTCATCTTTTCAAAATGGCTGCAGTATCCGCCCGGTTCGCTCCTCTACCGCTGACCCAGCCTCAATCATCATGCAGAGCATCGGCTGCCCTCGACAAGATCGAGACCCCTAGAACTTACACTTTGCATGATCTAATCCAAGATGTGAAAGTTCATCTGGGAGAGTCTGGCGGTATAGGATGTGACGACGTCGATGAAGATTATATCATTTCGTTAGTAAAGAAGTACATCTCAAATCCCAACGACTGGGCACGCTATTATCACAATTGTCCCGGCAAGAACTACACACGCAATGCCATCATCAACATTAACAAAAAAGCAAATATTGTAAGTTCGCCGTATGCTACTTGCGAAAATCAGACTTAACCATGTGTAGCTATTATTAGTCTGGAATCCAGGCAAAGGATCACCCATTCACGACCACGCCAATGCGCATTGTATCATGAAGGTCCTGGCAGGCGAATTGACAGAAACCGTCTATAACATGCCAAAACGAGGCTGTGAAAGCCAACCTCTATCGATCAAGAGTGAAACGACTCATCAGGCCGACCAGGTCACGTATATCTCCGACAGCATTGGTTTACATCGGGTACATAACCCTCATCCCACCAACGTGGCTGTTTCTCTGCATAGTATGCCTTTCCCTATTTGGTCACTTCATTATTTTGGTACTAACTTCTCGTCGCAGTCTACACACCTCCCAATGCTGCCGACATTGGCTACAATATTTTTGATGAGTCGACGGGTCGTGCGAGTTTTGTTCCCAAAGCACAGGCAAATTGAAAGGAGCTTTGAAGATGATAATATGATACCCCGGCCGAAGATGTATATAGTTTTGAACAATAGATTAATAAGTATGAGCAACGTAAGCCATAGTTGCACTGATATCATTTGGTTTATTCAAACTACTTTATTTATAGACAATGCTGTTAATTAGAAAATATGATAAAGCTAGCTTCATATGACTGCTCGTCTGTCTGATAGCGTCATGATAAAGTCTTACATGGAAAACAGCCTTCCTCTTGTTACAGCGGATACGAAAATAGTTAGTCTGCATGCTGGTTGTAAATAATAGTGGTCCATTCCAGAGTGATTGGTTGAGCCTTATCTGAGACTCTTGCTTGGTCAGCTTCCGCGGAAGTGCTGATCCCCTCCCTCTATCAGCCATGTATCTTATCCCGAACACTTCCATGGAACAATTGCACGTTTTCTCGCCTTGATATCAACCCTACTCGAGTTGTTGTACTTTCATTATCCGTAGCCTGGTAATAAGAATGAATTCAAATAATCGTCCACGAAAGGTACAGTGAAAAGCGGCACATCAGCACAAGCACACCCTTATGCTAACCAAGCCAGGCTTGTGATCTTTGCTATACCCGCAAAATCAAATGTGACGGACAACAGCCTCGATGTTCCAATTGCGTGAACTACAAAACTTCTTGTACTCATACAGTTCGGAGCAGGAAGTGGAAGCCCAAAGCCCAACAAAATGCCGAATCATCCGCTTCAGAAGAGCTTCGAAGTCTGCAAGTGCAGATACAACAATTACAGAACCAACTAGTACGTTTTATCTCAGCCGTGAAGGCAACATTCTGCTAATATATCACTCTAGGCCGAGTATCAAGGTCAAGAGACAGCAATAGAAAGGGTTTCACAGACTGCGCCCTTCGATGATGAGATCATAGATGCCGAGACCTCAACTGATACACTGCAACTTCCTTCGCTGCAACATACCATGCATATGATTGGCCTCTACCTCAACACTTTCAACTCGATGCTGCCACTTTTCCATCCTGACTCGCTTCTACGTCTCGTCGGAGAAACATACGCTACTCAGCCAAGACAGCGCGACCCCGTGTCATGGGCTGCAATAAATGTTGTACTGGCTTTGGCACGCCAGCAGATGCCTGATGATAGCGATATAGCGTCAGAGTACGGTACGACAAACGACTACATCAAGAAAATCCAGGCAGTCATCTGGACAGTCACAGTCGGTGAAACTAGACTACTCAACATCCAGACATTGATTGGCATGGCCATGTTGCTACAAACAGCCAACGACACGTCGCCAGCGTTGATCATTATATCGGCTGCACTACGCCTTATACACAAGATGGGTTTGCACAATCGCCGATCGAGCGAACATTTGTCCCTCATTGAGCAGATACAACATGCTAGAGTATTCTGGCTGGCTTACATAGTGGACAAAGATCTCAGCCTGCGGGCCCAGCAGCCTTCAATGCAACTCGACGACGATATCGATTTGGATCTACCAGCACATCCAACAGAAATTTGCGAGGGCGATGATGAACTTGGTATGGTTACTACAACGGACGGGAGTTCCAAGATCAACTATCTCCTCGCTCGCATACAGCTTGCCTCTATCCAAGGCCATGTGTACGATCATCTGTACTCAACCCGTGCATCAAAACGGACTCCAGAAGAAAGGAAGATATCGAGAGAAAAAGTTGTTAAGGCACTTGATGAGTGGAAAGCGACAATTCCAGCTAACTTCGATGGAGCCAACGTAGTGGCAACTACGAGTCACAACCCTTCAACCGCAGCTTTTTTCTGCATTCTCCATACAAGAAGCCTCTTGTGTTTAAGTCTGATTAGTAGATCTCATGCTTGGGATGAGCAATGGGTCGGAAGCATTCGTGATTATGGAAGAGGGACTCGAATGCTGCAACTGCCGACTGAGTGGGGTGTAATGGTCGGGGAAGCGAGAAATTATATGATACTGTATGAGCAGCTACATCAGAGATACAGCTGGCTGAAGTGGTGAGTCAACCAAACTCTCTTTGTGAGTAGTCAAAACTGATAAATTTAGGTTTGCCGCATGCACATACATCTCAGCAATGGTTCTACTAATGGCGAACAATTTGAACGACCCACGACATGAGAACTTTGCACATGACATAGATTACATTGAAAGGGCGCTCGTATGGTTTCGAGATCACTTTAAAGATAAGCCATGTAAGATGTCTGATATGCTCGGGGAAATATGCACGGAAGCCGTTGAGACAATGAAGCAGAGGCGTGCGGACGATATTGCTACGGCTCTTGGGGAAAGCTGGCTTACTAGATTGCTTGATGACAGGGCAATAATGTGGTAACAAGGAGAGTGTGGCTCTAGGTACCGTGAGTCATACTGATAAGCTTGTACTGCTGAGGAGAGTACCAGTTCATCTTTTCAAATTTGCACCGGTTAATTGCTTTCTGATTCCGATCTCGCACGAGGATCAAATGTGTCCTATCAGCAGGCAGTCTTATGCTCACTTGAACAAAGTCTCACTATGACCTTGTTCGAATCCCAATCCTTGGAAGTAGCCATGATCTATCATCACAGACGCACTTTTGCCAACCTCGCTATTCCTATTTAGAGCCTCTTTCGGTCTCTCATCAAAAATGATGGCATGGCCGACCCTCAGAATGCCCCCACCGCCCAGAATGGCTCTACAACAGATCGACAGTCTTCTGACAACGGGCTAAGCCCTGACAACAGAGACCATGAACAGACTAGTCTATCCATCGGGGAACGTATCCGTCACAAGAGGTACAGGCCAAGGGGCATCAAATGTAAACAAAGCAACAAAAGCTGGATGGTGCTAAAGCAATTCGCCACCGGCATTTCTCAAAAAGGTCTTGGTGATTCGACAGCGGCTGTATACCGCATCTCCGCGGAAGTTGATATATGTTACCATTGGGATGCAGCTGAAATCCCGTTCCTTACCCCGCACACCTTATTCGCACCAAGTCATAATAATCCAGACCGGCCCGCTCCCGCGCCGATTGCATGAAGCCAACTTATTTTAGCTAATAAAATGGGACTGCATTTCAGCTGGTGAATTGAACTTCCTATTTTACATTAGACAAATACGAAAATCCATAACCTGCTTGTTTATGGTAGTAGCCAAGGCGGATAAATTAGACAAGATGCATTGTTTTCTCAATTTAGGTTGCCGAAACTGCATGTACTGCTAGTTGCCTGTCATTACGATATGCAGCAATACTGGAACAGGCATCTCTGTCGCCATCTGCTTGTCGTCCCAGTCAAGCTGAGGTAACTTGCTACAGGGTTGAAAATACAGTTAATTACTGATCACATTAATCTTACCATGCTGTGTAAGACGTGCAGCGCGTCGGACCATCGGGTCCGAGATGCGGGACCATTCCGTCGTTACGACCTGGCATTTCTTACTGTTGTAGATCAGTGTTACGAACTTCCTCAACGACATGTCGACCAGCTTCACAGCAAAGTTCCTCGCATTACCGCAAAGCTTGCCTTTTATGGTAAGGTATCGGCATGATAACGCACCGACGTGAGCGTGTTTGTAGCCAGCAGAGTTCTGACTGGGGGAACGCTTCAGCTGATATGTTGCTAGTCAACCTCTCCAGACTTGATGCGGTGATAGCTTCAACTTGATATCGGGCGGAGACTCCGCATCAAGGTTATCTGCGCCACTGTACATCTTGTCTCTGAGTATTCAGACTCGGCAGATCATGATATGACGTTATTTGAGTCTGTAACTCAACGAAAAGTCAAGTATATAAAGGGCCGTTCGCACTCCTACATCTGCTTTACTTTCCACCTCAACTCAACCAAATCACACACTGCCCAGTCTACTATTTTCTACTTCCAAGAACCACTAAAATCTTCCAACATGCACGTTCTCAACATTCTTGCTACCCTTGCGTAAGAAACCTTCCATTCCTATATGTTATAACTACTAACAATTACCGCAGTCTCGCCACTACTGGTAAGATTCGACCATCCCTCTCTGTCTCCCTTTTTGTCAGTCTGGTTAGTTTTGACTAATATATCTGCGCAGCTTATGCATCCCCCGCAAAGGAGGCAGTCAGTCCTCAGTCTGCCGAGCCCCTCAGCATTGCTGCCGTTGGCTGCGCTCAGCAGGGCACTCCCAGCCGACCTGCAATGTGCTGGAAGCCCAACTGCCCTAGCAACAGAAGATCTGTCTTTTGGGACTTTGGCTGCCCTGATGGCACCTGGAAGTGCTGTATCTAGATGCTGCTACTATCAGAAGAGGGGTTTTGATTCGTTAGACGATTTTCCCCTACCCTAGGATCGACTTCATCTTATCCGGCTAGCTGTTTGAGAGGGAGTCAGCATCTATATATCTAGTACCTACCCAAGGTTGAAAAGGGCAAGAATAAACAACATTTCTAAAACCGTCATAATTGAGAGGTTCTCGTTTCAGCATACACTGTTGTGATGTGTTTATGTTTTTATTAGGTACTGATAGTTTAATACGGTGAGAAAATTGCAGTGCAGTAGACGTCATGTTGCATTTGTTATTAGGCAGCAATGGATTTTAAGCCGCTGGCTGTAACGCTCGCATTAGTGCCTAATAAATACTTCTTCGAGCAACAAAGACAAAGGAAGTGGTCTTCTCATCGATACTTAATTATAAAGTGCTTTTGTTCTTCTGGTACCTACTTATGATTGAAAGTTCCAGCCTTGTCGATATCAACGCCTTATCTTCTCATCGGCTTAACGGCTGGCGTCCCTTGGACTCTATTTATTTGGAGTAACATGCACCAGGCTTTGGATAACTTCCCAGGTTTTTACTTTTTCTTACAGAGTTAGGGATGCGGGACAACAGTATTAATAGTGGTTGGCCGACAGGCTTTTCCCATGCTAACAACAGCCAGCCATGGATCCATAACCAGCCAGGACGACAAATTGAACCAAACAGCAGCGTTGAAGACAAACTCCGATGGATCGCCCAGCAACTCCGTGTCACTTCTGGGAGCAACGATCCCAGCGAGCTATTGTTTGATGCCATCTCAAAAAAGAAACTTGACATTATCAAGATGCTATTTGAGGAATTCGATGTTGATGGCAACGAACGTGATAAACAGAATAAGACACTATTAATCCGAGCTGTGGATGTCGATGATGAAAACATCGCCAAATACCTACTAAGCAAAGAGACCATTCAAGCGGATGAGAGATATGATGGGCGAACACCAATATGGCATGCTTTGAAAAGGTTTGAGAGTGGCCGCTCGTCACATGTTGCTACAATATTGATCCAGAAGGCCGATATCAATATCCGGAATAATAATGGTCAGCACCTGTTGTTTTGGCTAATCGAAAAGACATTCCCGATACCAAGGTTTGGCTCTTCAAGCACCCTCTCGCCTCCTGCAATGCAACACAAAGTTCTTTCTCTTTTGCTGAAAAGAAAAGAATTGGATATAAACCAGAAAGATAATGAAGGACGGACTGCGTTGCAACTGGCAATTGAAGTTGAGAAAAATGCAGCTGTTAAAGAACTGCTGGACCAGGAAGACACGAATGTAAACGTATTGGACGAAGATGACCGGACGCCACTATCTTTGGCAGCAGAAAAAGGCTTCAATTCAATGGTTGAGAACTTGCTCGATCGTCCCGATATCGAGGTATGCGCGAGGGACAAAAACGGGAGAACACCCTTGTTCTGGAGCATTATTGGCGATAAAGTCGAGACCATGGAACTTCTCTTGAACAAGAGTGACCAAGCCATAAATGTTCCAGACAAAGAGGGACAAACACCCCTGACCTGGAGCATCATTAATGGTAAAGCCGAGATCACGGAACGTCTCTTACGCAAGAACGACCAAGCGATAAATATTCCAGACAAAGGAGGACGAACACCTCTATCATTGGCGGCGGAGAAAGGGACTTTAAGAACGGTGACATTCTTGTTGAAATATGCGGGTATCAACAAAGACATGAAGGATATTGGTGGCCGAACTGCTCTCTCATGGGCTGTAGAGAACAAGTCACAACAACGGGATACTATAGGAGGGTATACTAAAAAAGGGTTTTCCACTTTCGCGATGGAAAACGAGAGCATCGTCAAATTATTGATCCAAACGGAGGGTATCGACAACAATTCGAAGGATAAGAGCGGTAGGACACCGCTGTCCTGGGCGGCTACAAATGCAGATCCCTCAATTGTGCGGTGCCTGATTGATACCCGTCTCGTCTCGATCAACGAGCCTGACAACAATGGCCGGGCGCCTTTATCATGGAACGCAGAACGCAGACGATCTGACGTGATCAAGTGTCCCCCATCGAGCGATGCCGTCAATGTGAACTTGAAGGACTCCGATGGAAGGACTCCTCTTGATTGGGCGACTTTCAAAGGAAACGAGGAAGTAATGCGTTTACTAATTCCAGAAGATACTGATACGTTATACACAATGGTCTCGAGACAACCAGAAGAACCAGATCGAGTCAAGCTGCTTCTTGATGCCGGCTACGAGGCGTGTAAAACTGATTCCGACGGTCGCATTGCACTCCATTTTGCAATTGAGGCTGGAAATATTCAATCAGCAGAGCTTCTGATTTCCCATGACGTGCAGTTTATCAATTGGGATAATGAATATGGAATGAAACTCCTTAAGCTGGCTGTTAAAGAAAGTCCTGCTCTGGCCAAGACGCTTGTCGACAATGGTGCGGTGACCAACAAGATCGCCTCGGATGCGTGGTTTCGGAGAAACCCAGATAACTTGCAAAATGTCGTTTGCCTGTCTAACGAGAACAAAAAACAAACTTTGCAATATATGACAAGGAACGACTTTGGGACACAACTTGCAGGACGTCCGCTATCCCACCATCGGCGTCTATTGTACGTTATCAGCTGCTTCTGATGAGTGGACCTAACTAACACCAGAGAAAAAACAGCCTGTTTAAAAATTCGGTGCTACTATGGCAACATGAGAGTTTGCATCGATTCAAGCAACCCTTGGCCGAATATTGCCTTCGTCTGCGGTCAGAACCTGATAAAAGTCCTAGTAGTAACCCTAGAAGACTTTATCTCATCTTGGAGGCTTCACTTCCTCACAGTGACAGCCTCTGGCCTCCGGAAAAGACAGACCACACAAAGTCGAAGGAACCTCACAATATTTCGTGTATTGCGATACAGTACTTGGTAAAAACACTGGAACAGGGATACGAATCATGTGATTTTCTGAGTACGCTACCCAAAAGCAAGATTCCTAAGGATGGCGCAGAATTCTTTGTGCAGTTTTTGCTTGAACTCGAGACAAGATGGAGTGCGTTTTTAACTGGAGTCGGACAACACATACGCAAACATGTAAGAACATGTCCAATGGCATTCATGGATACATGAAGCCATACCTACCGTTTTTGACAAGATTTGCTGACGAAATGCCTACTATGTCCCATCAGATCCGGCGTGAGCTCCCTAGCCCCAACAGCCACCAGCAATCAAATAAAACCACCCCAAGCGATCAGTATGTGAACGGTCTTGAAGCAGACGTCTCGATATCATACAAGATTCGGGATTCTCTGGATGACCATGTTAATGGAGCCCGTAACTTTGCTGAGAAACACGGCTTTCCACATAGTGAAGGCAGTGATGATATAATTGCTCGGCTAGAGTTGCAAGGGAACGCTAGGATTGATAGGTTTGAGCAGATACTCAGGGATGCTTTGCAATTTGTATTCCAGTCAAGATAACCATGTGCCAGAACTTGACTAATAAATGTTTAGGAGTTTACACGAGTTTCAATGGGGGAGGCACGCCGATCCACTGCTATTGCGACGAGCATGAGACGTCTTACTTGGATGACTGTAAGTATATATGTTCAGCTCGTACTATCTGTTACTGATATCATGATAGTTCATCTTCCTACCAGTAATGCTGGCCTCTGTAAAGTGTTACCTTTTATTTGATTGTTATTTATATAAGCGAGTTATCTAAAGCTAACCAGACTTCAATACTTCCAGAGCCTGTTTGGTATGAACGTCGACATCTTACAAGATAACCCTGACTGGAGGTGGTTCATTCTCATTGTTGCAACAACAATCACCTTGACTGTTTGTGGTTGGTTTGTCTTTGAACATACCCCGGTATTAACCCAGCCGTTGGTGAATTTCGCCAAACGTAGCTAATATGAATTTAGGGTCTTCAGAAGAGAGAAGGGCAAAGGGAAGGCTAAGTTGTTTAGTGTGGTTAACTGATGTTCGAAATGGACATATGAAATCAAATAGAGAATATCAACACGGATAGGGTTGAATACACCGATCGGGAAAAAAAGTGCAGGCTCGAAGTACAATTTGTATGTCTAAAGGATAGGTACGATGAAATACCAATTGATCACATAAATACGGTCTGCGCTGTACACTGGTTCCAACTGACTAGATCACTTGTAACTTCTACTTCTTCACGGCATAGACCTTGTAGGAACCTTTTCTCATATCATTAGCCATGTCTTCATGTAAGTCGCGTGTATTTTACTTACCAGCCCAATTGTTCAAATCCTCTCCCTTCAGATCCGACACCATGCCCTTGGCAGCTGAGCAACAGCTATCCCCTGTGGCTTCAAGATAAACGTTTAGGTCGCTGCTCGTATCCGTAATCAGAACATCTACAAAATAGCCTTGATTAGCAGTGAAAGTCTGCTAAAGTACAGAATTCTGTTACCTTTAAAGCCTGCATTGTGCAGATAGTGCTCATACTCGACCACCTGGCTTGCTCCCGCCACACATCCAACATAAAGAGCCATGCTATTCCTGATGTTTTCGGGAAGTGGCCTTTTAGCAAGAATATCGGACAGTGCCACCCGTCCTCCAGGTTTCAGGAGGCGAAACATTTCATCAAATACTTGCTGCTTTTCGCTATGCGGAACCAGGTTGACGACACAGTTGGAGGTGATGCAGTCGGCAACACCATTCTCCAGAGCTATGTTGGTGATGCGAGACTCGATAAACTCAACGTTGTTTATGGCGCGGTCAGCCTTGAGGGCTAGTGCTTTTTCGAGCATGTGCTGTTTTCACTCTGAGTTAGTTAACGTTTAGTAGTGGATATTTCTTGGACTCGCCTTGTTCATGTCCACCCCGATAGCTTTGCCAGTTGGTCCGACCTTTTTGGCAGATAGAAACACATCGAGCCCAGCGCCACTTCCTAGATCAACAACAGTCTCCCCCTATCGTAATTGTCATCAGCTTCAATTTTTGTGGCATGGATAACTATTCAGCTTACCTCTCGAAGCGTGGCAATAGCAAGAGGTGTTCCGCAGCTTAGACCCAAATTGGAATTCTTGGGAATAGAGGCAAGCTCCTCCTCTGAATAACCGAAGGCTTTGGCGATGGTGATGTTATGCTCGGCATCTGAGCCCTTGGCTGCATTGCCGTAACGCTCACTGACCTGTGCATAAATGTCTTCAGGATTCATGATGAGGGATTTGTCTTGCTTTGGAGATCGTAATATCTAGTTGAAAGTGGTGATTGACATATCTGGCGAACTTGGTTATATAGTTGCTTAGTTAAAGGGCTGACAACAGTTAACACCAGGCAGTGAAAATAATACACACCATGATGAAGCTGAATACGGAAAGTCTTTTGTCTGTCACTGCTTAAACACCAATTCTGGTGTGATTTGACACCCCTGCTAGAGCCAAAACAAGAAATATGTCGATATGTCATCCCACCCTAGCCAAAGAAGGCAATCTTGCAATATGTCATCACGTCAGGACGCCTCCACAAACATCGACCCCAATCACATGAACTGAGCTCCGAGATTCTACGATCAACACACATTTCCATCATTTTGGTTTTGACTCTTCGCTCACTGTAGTCTCGAGCGGTCTGTCTTAACCCTTCACAACCTTGGTCAATCACAATGACGCCCTCACCTCAACAAACGTTGATATCAAAGTGGTCCTTGAAACCTCGAGAACAGAACACCACTCGAGTTCGCGATAACCAGCGACGCCACCGCGCGCGCGTCAAATCCCGTATTGAGTCTTTGGAGACAGAGCTAAGACAATCCCGACAAGAGTTGCGCTTAGCACTAGCCCGAATCGAGGAGCTGGAGGCTTTAGTAGCCGCTGGAAATCCCAACACACATGCCATGAGCAACCATTTCAATGATTCTGCGTTAGGTCCTTCTAGCCCATCCGATGAAGCGGCAATTGAACAATCCCTGCCGAGTGAAGAACCTGGAATCTTCGTCGGTGACTCAACCAAACAGGGATGTTGTCGTCGCTTGTCTACACCTGTCAGTCCGCTCTCGGGACAGCAGCATTGTGACCAGAACCTAGCATTATCATCCGACAACGGCATCTCAGCCAAAGATCCATTGTCACCATCTTCAATTTCTGCAGATCAGACCACTGCCAATCCCATCATCGTCTCTCTCATTGCGAAATATGACCACGACAGTCTGCTCCCCCTCGTCGCTCCTGGCGAATCCACTACCCTATGTCGGGTGGCATATGAGATTATTCTCCAGCAAAACGTGGCAGGCATAGACATGTTCGATGTAGAACAATGGCTTTGGCCAGGATTTCGGCGGGAGACGAAGCAGGGTGAGGGGTGTAGGGTTGATACAAAGGTCCTGTATGCGTTGATCGATCATATGAGCCCATTGTAACGTCAAAATTCGGAAAGAAAGGAGAAAACAATCACACGGCTTTATTGCCTCTTGTGTAGTGAGTATGTCGTTACTCATAACGAACTATCGCCGTCCGCATGGAACTCATGGTTCAAGTAACGTTTGCCCGCAACTCTTAAGAAGCCAGTAGCAAATGGACGTCGTATCAGAATATACAAGTCTTTGTGACACAAAGTTGGCCAACATACTGGAATATCATCTTATGATGTAGTAGATTAATCGATTGTGCGATGTAGATTGTACTCTGTGAATGAACTTGTATCATTGTAGAGAATGATTCATAACCGAGGGTAAACATTAACATATATTTCATCAAGACAGCTCATCTAATATCTGGAACAACTTGGAATTCTGAACAAGACATTCATCTGATTCTTTGCACTGCAACATATCACGTACCTGGTCCGTGTCTGCAGTGTTCTGTATCCCAGAAATAATGTGAATTGCTGAGTGACAAGGTATGGTTTTGTTCCAGTGATCCGAAACAGAAACGGGCGAGCCAGGTGGGCAGAAGCAATCCGTTACTGGTGAAAGTATGTCTGTATTGCTTGCCGGACCAGAAGAGGTACCATTGCAAACGAATGGAATGCTTGTATAATCATGGCGCTTAGCGGTGCATGAATCGTGTGTATCACAGTTTTCATCATCGTAGCTATTGGTGACAACACAACCTTCCTCTGATGTGTTGGCGTGAGGAGTGGATGTAACCTGTACAGGAGCAGGTTGCGCTGGACCTTGAACAGTCAGAGAATGCAGGGAGAGAGATACACTTGGAGGCGTGGGGTTTTCTTCTGTGTTAGGAGGATAGGCGGTGATGGGAAACCCCTCAAACAATTGCGGTGGCATCGGATTGTATGTTTGCAGGCGAGACATGCTTGCATTGACCCGTCTCCGCACAGGTTTCTTGAGGTCCGGACTCGACCCAGCAGCCAAAGTCTCCGCCAACGAGAGGTGACGATCAATCTCAGCTTGTGAAACACCTTGCCTCCAAAGGAGATCATAGAGATGTTTATTCTCTTGTACAACATCTCGGGCCACTTGCTTCATCTCATTGCTAGCCTGAGGGCCTCGGCGTTCGTAGTCCTGGAGCCGCTGTTGGAGCTGGTCAAAAAGTTGTCGACGTCTCTCTCGTGAGCGGCGCTGGTTATGGCGATCTTGAACCACGGCCGTTGGAGTCCGATTCTGTGTTGTTAGAACGATTCAGCAGGCGCATCTAGAGATAACATACCTTTCGAGGCATTGGGACTGAGACGATGGCCAAGTGCTGGATTGTCAAGCTCATACAATCTAGCCTAGCAAAAGTGATGGAACAAACGCAGATGAGTAGCGGACGAAGGGTATCTGCCTGTCCGACTTGACCATCTCACACGAATGTTGCCATCGCAATGAGTCAGCCAAGTCTTTTGGTCTCTCTAAGCGAAGCACAGATCAAATTGATTCGTTGAAGCTGACTACAGTATTTGAACCTACGTTTGTACTGGTATTAGTTCCCTTGATGAGGCCCATAATTTAATCTTAGTCTGGCCACCTAACATTGCCACTGCGTCAGGGCATGCATAGGGCTACATGAGCTTAATCGAATGAGTCAGGGTTCCTGTCAGTCCTTCAGTTTTATTGGCCTAAATCCAAGTGCAGAGCAGCGAAGACTTGAAATTATACTGATAGACAAGTATTGCTTCCTTTTTATGATGGAACTGAAGAGAATAACCTTTGTAATCATTACTTGTTCAATAGAGGTAATATTGATCCAGCTTACATCATGTGCCTAACGTCCACGGAATTACTCACCCTTCACCAATGTACTAATCTTTTCAACCTTTTAGTATGAGATCTTATGGTATGCAGTAAGAACTGCTTCCATAACGGCTGCCCTTTGATGCATTTAGTAGGCAATGGAATTTTGGAATAGTCAGTCATACATTATGAATGCTTAGTAGGCTATAATACCGCCAAGACTTCAAGCTGCGGCAATGATGTATTTGACTTGGATAATTACATTTTATTATCCCAGACAGTAGCATCATACCCATCCATCCACTTTATGAACTCGCCGCCGGCTTTCGCCCAGCCGGTGACACCCTCGAATAGAATGGCACTTCCCATGCAGCTATCCCCTTGCTCATCGAGATAGTCCTTGAACCATCCAGCTGCCCGTGAGCCCCGACCGCGAGAGGACGCTGGTGAGGTCAGTGTTCTGTTCTGTCAAGATTTGGAGCTGGAAGGTTAAGTCAATACGTACAGCAGTACCAGATGACCTTTTGAACTCCGGCAGATTTGAATAGGCGATACAGTGTCTTGGTCGTTGGGTAGAGATTTTGTGCCGGCAGATTGATAGATCCACGAATAGTACCACCCTAGATGGCAGAATGATGAGTTCATGGTTCATTTCTCTTTCAATAGACGCAGAAAACAGCTATTACCTCGTGATCTGTTCGACGGAGATCAATAAGAACGTAATCCCTACCAACAATGTTTTTACTATCCTTCATCATGTCTAATACCTCTTGGCGTGTCATGGTTGCAGGTGACTTGGTAAGTGGTGAAGGATAGGCTGCATGCCAGGGCGTAATGGAATCAGTAGAGGCCATCTTGAACTGAAATATATGTTTGACCTTGTGGAAGCCGGAGTAGGGACGAGGACGAGCGCTCAGCGTTAGGAGAAATTGCGTGATGCTCATTGGAACTTGGCTGGTGAGCGGGAGGTACTGCTGGAATATGAGTGTCTTTTAGGGCTCGATATGATAGTCGATATCCTTCTCAACTAGCTGGAATCGTGTTAGTTACCTATGATAAGTATACGATCCAGGGTCACTTCTGGGGACCTCGTCATACCCGAGCTGTCATTGGTTGATGAGCGTTGAGGGTCCAGCAACTCGGTGGCATTATTAGGATTCTGTCATATTCAAAATGTGGTTGGTTAATTCGCGGTAACTGAGAGTAATTGTGTCACTCTGGGTACCACGTAAATTTGGATGGTAGGGACTGTGTCAGGCCCAAGCTGCGATTGGTCAATCAATATTTTTCAACACTCAGCATAGCTATTCCTCAGTCTCATGCAAGTTTTGTAACACAAGAGAGGCCTCAACAATTTACATATAAGATGCACAGGTCAACAGTTTCTGGATTCGAAACTACCTCCAGACATTATATCGCTTCAACCCTACGACAGCTGACCATTGCACACACATCATGACACTGGAAATGAGAAGCGAACTAAGCAGCCATGAGCCTCGCGCAGGTCCAGCCAATGATGCCATTCGACAGACTGAGCAAGATCCCGAGGCTATAACGGCGGCCTTGAGCTACAATGAAAAATCAAAGCAACATCTGTCTGCCTTTAGAGGACTTGGACTCTTGGATCGCCTTCTGGCTCTCTGGATATTCCTAGCAATGGCCAGTGGCATAGTCCTGGGCAACTTTGTTCCCGAAACAGGGCCAGCTTTGCAAAAGGGCAAATTTGTTGGTGTTTCGGTGCCTATTGGTATGCTTCCCCATGAGAGTTGACTTTTTGCTCCTTGGAACTGACGCATTTGCCAGCCGTTGGCTTACTCGTTATGATGTATCCCATCCTCTGTAAGGTGCGATATGAATCTCTCCATGAGCTCTTTTCCCAAAGGGAAATGTGGAAGCAGATTTGTTTTAGCATCTTTGTTAATTGGATTGTTGCTCCTCTTCTAATGGTGAGTCCTGTTCCCCAGTATACCCCCTTTTGCAGACAGTATACTGACGCACTGTCTAGCTTGCCCTGGCCTGGGCATTTCTCCCTGACGAGCCAGATCTTCGGACTGGCCTTATCCTCGTGGGACTTGGGAGATGCATTGCTATGGTTCGTTAGCCCGTCATCTTTCGACGTTTACAGTAGATACTGACACCTTGCCTCAAGGTCCTTATCTGGAATGGTCTCGCTGGTGGCAACGATGAATATTGTGCCATTTTAGTAGCTATCAACTCGATACTTCAGATGGTTCTCTTTGCTCCCATGGCCGTCTTCTTCATCCGCGTTATCAGTCACGAGTCGGATGGGATTGATATATCCTACAGCGTCGTTGCTACAAGTGTGGCTGTTTTCCTGGGTATTCCACTGGGAGCGGCCATAGTCACACGAATCGTCCTTCGTAAGGTCGCTGGACCGGATTGGTACCAACAGACCTTTCTCAAGTTTCTTTCCCCATGGTCTCTCATCGGTCTACTCTATACTATTCTCGTTCTATTTGCATCTCAAGGCGAACAGGTTATTCACCAGATTGTATCGGTGGTCCGAGTAGCAGCACCACTGGTTGTTTATTTCGTGCTTATCTTCTTCATCACTTTGTGGATCAGCAGAATGATCGGCTTCCAGTTCCCTATGGTTGTTACGCAAAGCTTTACTGCTGCAAGTAATAATTTCGAGTTGGCGATCGCTGTGGCGGTCGCGACCTTTGGTACAAATAGCGACCAAGCCCTGGCAGCGACGGTAGGGCCGCTTATCGAAGTGCCTGTATTAGTTGGCCTAGTATATGCTGTTCGGTGGATGGCTAACAGATGGGGCTGGAAGTGAAGGGCGCGTCGATAAAACGCCTAGCCTAGCTAAGCATAGCGATTATTCCTCCTATCGTGTAAAAATATTCTAAGTAGTCATCTTTTAGAATGACATACCGTTACAAATGTCCTATCTATCCGTAACGATGGAATAAAGTAGATCTAGCTAGGAACATCCATAACTGATATAGTGCAGCTTGTTCCCAGGTTGAACCCAACAGAAAGCAATAATTAAATCGAAACTTCCAGGAGATCGGACTTACTGGCTCTCTAAGATCTAGTTCGGAATATGCAAGGACAAAAAAAAAAAAATACAATTGCCTACTTGTCGATCCATGCTACGCCATCCTAATATGAGGACTATACCCAAATGGATCACCCATGAGGGGAATAATCTACAACGTCCACCAGGTTACTAGTATGCTCATCATATTGTATTAGGAGTCTCCGATAGACATCCCTTACCACCCCCAAGAGACCCTGGTGCCCCTGCAAGTGGCAAGCCTCAAGCTCACCCTCTGTCTCCTTGGGACACCGGCAAAATCCGCCACCAAACTTCTTCCGAAGATCTGGAGTCGGGAACCAGATACTGACACGGATTAGTCCATCCCAACGACGCTGCTCATCGACTCTTGACGCCGCTAGTCTTAGAAGGTCCCACTTATCGCTGTCGAACCTTCGAGCGTCTATCCACCCGCGGCTGCTGCCCACAGCCGTCATGGGGCATTCCAGGGACTGTAGGCACTTGCATATTTTCATTTGAGTCTCTGTACACTCATCAAGTGTGATAGCCACAATTGAACGTCTGGACTCAGGGCCCTGGGGCCCAGTAAACAGCACCAGAAGCGGACGACGAGGAGGTCTACGGATCGTGCCGTAGCCGGTACCAATGGTACCACCTTGTAGCTTTACAGTGACACTGTTTTCAGAACCAAAGCTTCCGTGACTCAAACTGGAGGAATTTGTGGTGGTGGACTGATGCGAAGAGAAGCTACCGGAGCGGCTTTGATGTCGATCAGGTGTATTCATCGCTGAATCATCTTTACCGGTCCACCCTCTTGGTATCCACAGCTGTATAGTTACATCCTCGAGGGACTCAGGCCTATGTGTGATAAACCTTGCTATTGCATGAGATCTTGGAATGTCAGCAAAGTCCAACGTAGTTATACTTTTAGCTGCTATGGAGTTGGAGAGAGGAGACTTACTCCATGTAACCGTCCACAACTTTGAATCCCGTTATAGCCGCCTGAAACGCCAGAACATCTTGCAAACATAGGAACACGTAGTGATGCTGTAATCTGTTTTTTTCGATTATGATCTCAAGCGGCCTAGATGCCTTGTTGCGGCCCATTGGGTCGGCATACAGTGGAATTAGGACAGCAGAGCGAATATCGAGATCAAACTCCTTTGACTCTATTCTTGGTGGCAGGGTGTTCAACTCGAAAGTCTCGACGATTTTGAAGTAACGATCTGAGTCCAGGTGTCGCAGTAGCTTTATTTTGCGCCAAGATATATCAGGCGAAAGAGTGGCCAAAGACCTGCAGCATCCGGTCAGCAATAGTGCAGAAACGAGACCAAAGAGGGAACTTACCCTTGGAATAAACAGGTATCCGCTACCAGCGGCGCTATTTGTGCCATCGTCGTCCGGGGTTCGTCTTCTGGCCAGAAGGCGAGCATTTCATCTCTGAATGTTGGAGTGACAGGAACGGTCATTTGACTCTGGACCCGGGAGTATTCATCTGACAGCTCCTACAATGTCATTAGCATCACTTATTCGGGCATTGAATAAAATGTCCAAGACTCTTACTTCCTCTAGGCTGCTGATGTACCCAGGCCAATGTGACATCCTTCGAGGGTTCTGCAGCTCATCGAGCCTCTTCATCCTATTCATTAGTAGTTGGCATTTAGCGAATTCCAAGTAATTAAGTACCAACGCGCGCTTGGCAAAGCTGTTCGAGTCGAGCTGGGGTTGCAGCGTAGCCCTCTTTAGATGGATAAGAAAGCAGTCAGCCATCTCCGGCAACCTTGGGGACAGACGTCGCTCTAGCATGGCATCCAATCTACCCCACAACGATTCTGATATTGGAACATAGCAAAGTTGTTCCTCGATTTCCTGCTCGATTTTGCTTGCCAAGTCTGGATTTCGGAGTCTGAGTAAAGAATTCATGGTTCTCTTGACATCTTGTACATCCCTGTGCATGGCCCGGAGTCTCCGATCCAAGTCTCTGTGAATGTTGGTGACCAAGTCGCTGTAGAAACAGTGTGAGTTAGCAAAAGAGCCGGGATTGCTATGATAAGATATCGAGATTTGGAATGTGGGTAATCTCACATCTGAAAAGGCTTCAGAACATGTTGGATGCGAGAGTTGTGCATCTGTATCCGACCTCTCAAACGTTCGACCTGAGGCATAATGCTGATGTTCCAATTGATGTTCCTGATAGGGCCCGTTGTTTCGGCGTAGAGCCAATTGTTCTCCAGGAGCTTATAACATTCACTCAGAGTGGCATCGTAGTCTCCGATGATTTCCAATAAGGAATCCCGGTCACCACCTAACCAGTCATCGTCACATGCGCCATGATCACGGAGCGACTCCTGGGCTCTGCTGACGGCATTCTCGAGTTCCTTTAGGCTTCCGTGAAGTGAGTAGACATCCGAACCAAAGTCCTGATAGTTTTCAGCTTCTCGGAGTCAGCTGCTTCAACAATCGATATTGAAATGGGACGAACTCGGTGATGAACTGACCTGCGTTGTGCTCCTTTGCCCATCCGTAATTCCAGACGGTCCAGGCAAGCTCAGCGAACTTGATCGCATCGCCAAGCTGAATGATACCAGCCATAACGACTCAAAAGTCACAAGAAGTGCAGGGCAGTCAGTCTTGTGGGAGTTTGCAGGGTCGATGGATAGCCAGGAGGTGGGGGGTGGTCGAGTACCTGTTAATGTATCAAACGTTCGTGAGAGCCGCACTGTGGCAAGGCGAGGGCGGGGTCAACTGCAAGGCAAACAGGAGATGTCTCGCTGAGTGAGCCATCAGAAGTAGTGGCTTCATTATTGGAACTCTAACTCTTCCGAGCAGTACTTTCATGATGCTACCGGGAGAGCTGGTTGAACATGTATCTGACAGGCTATTGAAAGCCTCCTGTGGATGTCTCTGTTCAGCCGCTCCAACTCTGCATCCCTCTCCGGTGCAACCTCTATCCACTGAATAAGCATACTATCCACTCCTTGCAGGCGCCGAAAGCCTCAAAGTGGAAATAAGGCAACCGGTGGCGTTATCTTCATCTGCCAAGACTGACGTGTTTTGCACGTGAGAGCCTCGATCATTCCCTTGCCTGATAGCATGGCAGGACTCAGACACATCCTGCGCCTGATGCCAAGGCTGACTAGATTCTTGTGATGTGCGCCTCATTTGGGCTGTTCGGCTGGTTGTCAAGTATTTATTATGTGACACGTCGCCATGAGAAACCGGCCTACAAATTGTCGTAGCCCGAATGGTTGTAGAAATCATATCCCTGTTTCTGTCGGTTTCATTTTGAATGCTCAAGTCCCGCCTCTCATCCTTTCCACTAGATCAATCCCTCCACGATTTGACCAAGCATGGATGCCACGCAGCCTGCCGAGTATCGCGGTCACTCCCGTCAACCTCATAGTGAGGTCAACCCCAATGAGGGAACTATCATGGAAATATGGAGAAGCATCCAAATCAATAACAAGAAGTTCGTCGTACGAGCTCCAACGGAGCCTTTTCGACTTACTTATATCGATGTCGTGAGCTTAGTGATAAACCGGATGATAGGTATGTTATTACAAAATGTCTGGGGGATAACACGGATTCCAAGCACAACGCTAAGCCGAGACTGCTGAGTAGGTACAGGAATTTTCGATAGCCCCCAGACGGTGATGCTGGGTGTCCGGAGTCCGGGCATCGCGATTCTCTTCTGGCTCTGCGGCTGTGTCTATGCTCTCTCTGGAGCTCACGTCTATATCGAGTATGGGCTGAATGTACCGCGATATGTGATCGATGGCGTCGAGCAGTCGGTCCCACGATCGGGAGGTGACCTGCATTATCTTCAATACGTTTTCCCATGGCCACGATACAAGAAAGGCATAGTGATACTCAGCGGTGTTATTTATGGCATCAGTTTTATCTGCATCGGGAACATGGCCGGTAACTTTATCAATTGCGCGCTGCGTCTCATGGAGGCCGCGAATCCGAAAACGGACGCTGGTGACTTCCACGAAGGCACCATTCGCGGCATCGCTATCGTCATTGCGATATTTCCATGCTTGATTCACGCCTTCTCTCGTCGTGGTGGAATCGTTCTTAACAATCTCCTTGCATTCATCAAGGTCTTCATGTTGATCTTCATGATCATTGCCACTTGGGTAGTTGCTGGTGCGCCGTCCGGGGTGAGAGGACTCCCGCCCAGCGATCCGAAGGATGGAACTGAACCCCCAAACGCCTCTAATGAAGGCAAGGCCTATGCACAGGCCTTCCTATCCATAAGTAAGTAGTAAAGCTTGTCTCCTCGGAAAAAACATCCCCAACTTATCGAACTAGTCTTTGCCTTTTCAGGGTTCAACCAGCCAAACTATGTAAGTTGATAACAACTTGTGTTCACCCAAGAGATCACGAAATGACTAACTATGGAAAAAGGTTTTGGGAGAGATCAAGCACCCGCGTAGAACCTATCCTCGATCCATGTGGTGGGGTGTCGGCCTGGTATCGGTATTGTACATGGCTGTCAACATCTGCTATGTAAGACCCCTGGACTGGCGATATCCGATTTCTTCAGGGCATCCTCGACTAACTCGTGTATTTCGTAGATGATTATCGTCCCAAAAGACGTTCAGGAGAGCGAAAACGTGGCACAGGCGTTTTTTTACATCGTCTTTAATGCTTATCCCCAAGACGATAGTACCGACCCGAAGCGCTATAAGATCAAGCGCGCCGTCAATGCATTTCTAGCCATTTCATCATTCGGCAATATTGTTGTCATGACTTACACGGCAGCACGGATGAAGCAGGAGATTGCCAAACAGGGTTTCCTGCCTTTTACAAGCTTTTTCGCCATGAACAGAGATGTCAGTCTGGGCAAGTTCCTGATGTGGCTTGAAGGGGGAGAGCGCAGATCTAAGAACCAACCGATGGAGATGAGGCACCAAGGTGTCCTTGAGACACAGGGGTACGATGCGCACAAGTCCGCTGGTAATCGCAAATCACGCGTCCGCTTCTTCAAGTTTCTCAACCCTTCCAATCATCGAGAGAAGACACCAGTCGGCGCCCTCGTCCTCCACTTCGCCAGCTGCATCATTCTCATCCTAGCCACATACAACACCTCGGCGACTAATGCATACTTGATTCTTTCTGGATTGATCGCGTATTTGACATCGGCATGGTTCGGCTTCTTTCTTGCACTCGGTATCCTGATTCTACATTTCCGTGGTCCCCCAGTAACGCAACCAGCCCTGACCCCTCGCTACCACGAAGTCCCGAGTACGGGGCCTGCAAAAAGAAGCTGGGCCCAGATGACTGAGGGGTCAGTGAATCCCAAGTTGAGTATCTCTTGCGGGTGCCTATATCTCATTGGAACTCTCTACCCAGTCATCACGGCCTGGGTACCGCCATCGAAACTTTTCAACACCACATCCCTCGCTTGGTGGGCGGTGCCGCTCATCTCATGGTGTGTATTGGCGTTTTCTGCCCTTTGGTTCCTGGGATTCATAGGTGTGGCCAAATACAAGAGCAAGACCGGCCGCAGCAAGTTCGTCTACTTGTGTGAACCCGACTTCGGTCCAGCTGAGTCCTCTGAAGATCAGCAAAGGTCTGATAGCGGTAATGACATGTCATTTGGTGACGGGACTGCCAAAAACCGTCATGGAGGGCTCATCCTTTGTCACGAAACCATCTACAGAGGATGGGAAGGTATTGAGACAGAGCAACTATTCAGCCACAGGGTCGAGATGACAGATGACGTTGCCCTTCCAACTCCCCCGGTACCAGTGAATGGAAATGGAACACGACGACCAGTTGATCCGCCATTACACTTGTATGAGGACACGGATTTTCCTGAATTCTCACAGAACGGGGGTCCAGTTCAGGAACCAGATGTAGTATCCGAACATCGTCAACAAAATAGGTCGGGACAAGGGTTAACACAGGTTCATAGGACCACCTCAGGCTGAAAGGAATCCACTTCATTCTGTATCGTAACTACGTACTGGGTACCTTATACAGGAAATGGATGAACTCTGAGCTCATACATCACACCTGGACAAGGTAGACTCCAGGGAGCTAGAAGCTAAGTAAGCACACAGGCATGGGATAGGAATTTGTCAACTAGTTGCAATTGATATGATATATCTTGGTACCGGGATTGATACTATAGTAAAGTTCAAAAGAATGCAACCAACCTTATCATCAAAGTATCTTTCATTTAAGCTATATAATCATGGACCTCTTTAGTCGCTCCCGGTGCAATACTATCGCTACTTCTGTCTTTACAGTCAGAGTTTACCTAGTTAATCTGTTGGAGATACTCTTGATATCAAGGTCAAATGCTTTATTATATTGAATCCAAATTCGATCCTAGTTGATGACTATTAATAGCACCAGCCCATCCGTGTCGCTCCTGAATTCTCAGTTGGCTACACCCTTAGAACTAAAAGATTTATATTCCACGTACGTTGGTTATCCGGATTGTCATTTTTGATCTTATCTCTCTTATCAGATAAACACACAATTAAAGTATACGATCGTCGTACAATTCTCCCTGAACGTTAACAGAAAATGTCAGGCACCACTAATTCCCCGGAAAAGGTGCGGCAAACTATGAATCAAAGTATGACTTCTGTCACTTAAAGTGTGGATCAGTGTAAATACCCTGATGTCGGCTGCCCTTGGCGACTCGGACATAAAGTGATGACACAAAGCTGTCTTGGCTTTTGAACACCGCCCAGACATTCCCCAACCAAATGACGACAGCGACAGGCTGAGCACAAAAGATGTCTTCAGCTTGATGATAATTGGAGGTCCTCAAGCCTGTCGGCACTGATGAATCCTGAAGGATTGCGCAAGCAGACCACTCTGCCTTTGTCTGGGCGTCGATCACCTACCCGTTAGTTCCGTTCTTGGGACCGGCGTCATAGAGTTTTGGGGCTGCCTTCGATGCATACTTCGGTGCATACCACGCCATTTGCATGCGCTGTACATAATCAATGTCTAAATGCTTCAATGATGAGTATGGACAAAATGCCACGAGTCAGTGCTGGTCCGGCAATGTAACGCGGGATATATGGTTTTACTGCCACGTTTACGAGATCTCCCACGTTGTACGTTTTACACACCGTAACGTGTTTTAATTGGTGGCTTTTCATGTCTCGGCGACTTCTACTTTGAACCTTTTATCCTGCTTACTTTCACCTGCCCGTCTTGTCTTTGCCTTGACCCCCCTGTCTTTAAACCCAGCCTCACGATCAAAACTTGAGTTACCAATCAGGCACTGGAAAGTGCGATGTCCTAGCAAACGAAGTTTTAAATGTCTTGGAATTCGACTAGAAAGAGTGGCTTTTTTAAAAGGCACCACGCGGACATTTTGTAATGCTGACATATTGAATGCCAAGAATTGACATACGTCAGCTTGGGCGTCATTGAATTCTCCAAGTGGATAAGGGTCTTGTATCGGAATTAAGTCAAGATTTTTGTCAGCATCTCCGCTCTTCAATACTCCAAATTGATGGCGGGTTCCGGGACCCGGACTTGTCGGATCACGTAGTGTATCAGAGTATTTAAGCTTATTACATGTGAATCAGCCATCAAAGTAAGGTTATTTACAGATTGACAGGCACAATTAAACGGCAAGGAACCTGTTCTGAACCAAGAAACAATGGAATAACCTCTCAATCGTAACATATATCGTTGAGGCTTCAATGACAATAGATACATCAACCGGCGCTCAATCAGACCGTATATAGCGGAACCTCGCGCTCCTCTCATTCTAAACTTGTGAAACATAAAGTATGCACACTAGCACATCGACTGACGGAGTGGGAGTGGCTCAGCTACCTTGGAATAAGCCGATCCTGCCGAGGAAGCTTAAGGGCTTGGCTTCGCTAACTGGCCAAGACCCCAGACGCATCCCTGTGTCATAGATTGGGGCCAACGTTCAAATATCGTATATGTAACCTCAAATTCCAGTCCATGTCTGTTTCAGAAAGATCTGCTTTTCTTCAGCAGCTCTTCGTCACGAGAAGCACCCGTTCAAGTAGCTATGAGTCTCTTGACCTTTTTCTTACTACTTGTCCTACAGGTCTTTCCTTTATCCCAGGTGCAAGGTACGTGACTCACGCCAAGATAGTTTTGATGTAACGTGTCAAATTCATGTTTGCTGACATTACCAGCGCTGTCGAGGGCTAGAGACATCATTGATCAATCAGCAACAATAGAGAAAGTCGAGTTTTCTCAAGATCCCCACACTATCGGTGCTTCCTCTTCATTTCAAGTAGAATTTGAAGTTCCTTATGAGCGGCAACATATTACTCTCAATTTGCAACCATCACGACATGTGTTGACACAAAGCACAACCGTTGAGCACCTCAAGCCAAACAAGAAATATGGCCAGACTATGGATCTCAAAGGCAGTAGCCCTTTGATATATAAGGGAGTCGCATTCGTCAACGATGATGAGAAGCAAACGCAACGAAGGGTAGGATGGGCGCGAATTATGGTACGATATCGAGAGGGAAGACACGTACTCGAGGGTACATTTACGAACGACGGCTCTTATCACCACATCTCACTCGACTCCAATTATCGAAGAACGAGGAGACTAGAAACTAGTATTCACAAGGAAGCGAAACGAAGGATGATCGTCTGGAAGGAATTGGTCGGTAAAGAACATGATGCCATCTTACAGCGATCAGCGTCAGAGAAGCCAAGCTGTGGAGCTCAGAGATTCGACGCTCGGCAATCCTTGTCCGAAGGAGCTTCTCAAGACGGAGACATAGAATCGTCAGGTCCTCTGGCTGGCTTCACTCGTCGACAAAACCCAAGCGATTGGTTTGACCCTGCCGATTATATTGGATCAACTGACGGATGCTTTTCATCACGACGAGTCGCCTTGGTCGGAATCGCTGCCGACTGCGCGTACACCGCTGAGTTTGATGATATGCAAGACGCTCGAGATAACATAATCTCACTCGTCAACGTCGCGTCCCAAGTTTACGAGGATACCTTCAACATAGCCTTGGCGATCCAAAATCTGACCATGGCTGATCCGTCCTGTCCCTCTCAGCCGTCAAGCTCAATGCCCTGGAATATCGCATGCAGCTCTCCTATAACCATGGACAGTCGCTTGAACGTATTCACGAGCTGGAGAAACAGGTTCCGCGACGACAATGCGGTGTGGACGCAATTGACGGCCTGTAGAACTGGTACCACAGTTGGAATTGCCTGGATTGGAAGTCTTTGCAATAGGTCTCGAGGATCGACCTTTCGCGGCGGAAGCACCGGTGGCACTGCATCTGCCAACGTTGTGGTTCGTACAGGATCGGAGTGGCAGGTCTTTGCTCACGAGATGGCACATAATTTTGGTGCCGCTCACGACTGTACATCCAGTGAGTGTAGCAATGGTTATTCTCGTTCTGACGATTGTTGTCCACTCAGTCGATCAACATGCGATGCCCGTAATCAGTACATCATGAACCCGCAAAGCAGCCCTGGTATCGAAGAATTCTCGGCTTGTACTATCGGAACTATCTGTACTGGAATCGGGGAAGAACATGTTGACACGAGTTGTCTTGTCAGCGAAGACGATGTTCCCGACATTAACGATAGCCAGTGTGGCAATGGGGTAGTCGAGCCAGGAGAAACATGCGATTGCGGAGGTACAAGGCGTTGTCCCTCGGATTCCTGCTGCAATCCAGAAACCTGCCAACTCAGAGAAGGCGCTGACTGCGATCCCACCGCCGATGGCTGTTGTACCGAGGAATGCCGTGTTGCCGATAGTGGTCGTGTATGCAGAGAAAGTACTGCCGACTGTGATCCCGAAGAGCGCTGCGATGGAAGCTCAGGACAATGTCCCATCGACGAACGGGACTGTGATGACGATCCAGACCTTGATAATGACAGTGGAGGAAGTTGGTTTGACAGAAACCGTACAGCGGTTATTGCGACTGCGGCTTCTGTTGGAGGTTTCATTGTTCTTGCACTACTTTGTTGTATCTTTACTTGTGTGAGGAAGAAGAACAAGACAAGAAAACAAAAGGAGGCGAAACTTCGAAGTGGAAGTATTAGCGACGGGTCGAATCCACCGTCGTTTGGTCAGACGCAAGGTTTTTCTTCGATGCCAAATGCACCTCGACAAGTTCATAGATATGCATAGGTCGGGATAAGGGAGTTTCTGGTATGGCGTTTTGATAGATTAGATAGTTCATGAGTATAACGATGCGATGGAAGATTAATGACTGTATGCCTGTAGAAGATATCGCTACTCGAATTTAACGTGCTTTTTAACAGATACTATGTGAGTTACTTGCATACTATGATAATGCCACAAGTCTTGCCGTTAGCTTTGACTACATAGCTGTGAATATGAGGGTTACTTGGGGATGCCGATTATCGGCTGTAATTCTGCTATCAAAATATTGGGCCATTGGTGTCCCGACAGGTTGATAACGAGATAAGCCTTGAGGGATAGGCCAGTCAAGACTTTGTTGTGGCTAGTTGACATTCCTTATGCCCTGAACTAGTCTAGTATATAAAAGTAGTATAGAAGACTCGATGAAATAACATGACCTATAGATAGCGGCCAAAAGTGGAATATCAGACATAAGTTTATAGACTTCTAGTTATAACCGAGCTACTTAGACCTGGCTTATTGCAGGGGTATAAGTAATTAAAGTTATAGGGTAGAACTAATCGCTAGATTCATAACACAACATGTTTCATTCTTCAATCCCAGCGTGTAAAAGAGTATATAAATTGTATCAACTGGGATAAAAAAAAGATCACAATAGTGATCCGATGGTTATACGTCGGCCGCGATTCGAACGCGGTTATTATGACACCTAGTGTTATAAATTTACCATTTTGCCACCGACGCCTGGATATTTCAATGTATTAACTGACACAGTGTAGTATGGGACTTTAAATATCTTGCTGCAACTAGATAATATATCACAAACATCTAATTAATAGTAAATATATTCCTTACTTCCTCTACACGAAGAGATTCTCAATTAGTATAGACAGTAAAATACCTTATTATATTAGAGTTCAGTCAGAAAATACCATGTCCACGTGTGACATTTAGGTTTTTCAAGGGATAAACTAGGTCGTCTATGTTAGCAGATGCGTAGGGCATTATACTAGGCGTTGCAAAGTGTATTATGAATAAGGCAGGTGAGGCTGTATTCAGGTAAAAATATTTTATTAATAGCTAGTGAGTCAAGTATTCTATCTAGTGCTAAATGAATGTATATATACTTGGTAATATGCAAGTCGAACTTTGGCCGTTTGACAGTGTTCGAGAGTCGAACGGGATCGATTCGACTCCGTTCGTCATGGCTGCAAAAGCTTAACCACTCCTCGCTGGTTTTTCTTGACCGCCCATGACAAAGCCGTCAAGCCGTCCCTATCACTTGCTGTTATATCTACCTCCTTTTGCTTCAATAGCCGCTTGATAACTAACGGGTAGTTCTCTATAGCAGCCCAAATAAGCGGTGTCCGGCCACAATCATCCCTTGTGTTGACATCGGCCTTCCCTGTACCGAGGAGCAGTTCCATGAGGTCGAGCGAGTGGCCTCTGGTAGCCCGCGAAAGTGGAGTCTGACCATCTTTATCCTTCAAATTAATATCTATATCCGTCGCTTCGAGAAGTGCTTTGACAGCGTCCTTTTGCATATACCGGATGGCCGTATGAATCGGTGTTCGACCGTCATAATCTTTTGCGTTCACATCAACCAAGTTTGTGTTAAGAAGCAGTTTGATCATGAACTCGCTCCCATGCCCGGCAGCCCAAGACAGTGGTGTCCGACCACGGTGATCTCCTTCGTCAACCTTGTAGTAACCTTTGTTTAGTAGCAATGGAGCTACATTACAAAAGTCAAAGCGTCCATTGGCAGCCAATGACAGGAGCGTACGGCCATAAGTGTCCTCGGAATAGATATCGACTGTTTCCACACTAAGAAGCGTTTCAACCACAGTTCTATAACCCTTCGTGACAGCCCAGGCCAAAGGCGTCCGACCTTCTTTATCCTTCGCATTGACGTTGATTTTGCCGTGCGTGATTAGTGCCTTGACCACATCGGTCCTACCATTGTGGGCAGCCCATATGAGCGATGTTCGACCATGCTTGGGGTCCTTTGCTTCCAGATAAATCTCTTCTTCTGAAAGAAGGAGCTTGACCACATCTGCTTTTCCATTCCTAGCAGCCCATAAAAGTGCAGTCAACTTGTCACAGTCTTCCGCATTAACATTGACCTTTTTGCTCTCAAGAAGCAGCTTGACCACAGTCCGGCGCCCTTTCAGTGCAGCCCATATGAGCGGCGTCCTATCATGCTCAGAGTCTCTCTCCTCAAATAGGAGGTTCTCTTCTTTAAGGAGCAACTTGACTATGGTCGCATACCCAAATTGAGCAGCCCACAAGAGTGGTGTCCGCTCAGGCCAGTAATCCTTGCAATTGATATCTGCCTTCTTTGTGTCAAGGATCAGTTTGAGAATGCCTTTACGGCAAGTCTTTGAAGCAATCAAAAGCGCTGTCCAATCCTCATCATCTCTCGCATTGACATCTGCGTTGCCTTTCTTAAGGAGAAGCTTAGTGATATGTAAATAGGCTCCCTCAACAGCGTGCAAAAGCGCGGTCTTCCCTTCAGTATCTTTGGCCTCAACGTCTGCATTACCCGTAGATAATAGCAGATCAGTTATGCGGGCGAACCCCTTCTCACTGGCCCAAATTAGTGGTGTTTTCCCATTGTGGTCTTTCGCATTGATATCGACTTCTTTTCTTTTGAGAAGAAGTTCTACAACTGCATCATAACCATAAACGGAAGCCAATAGCAGTGGCGTCCAGACTTCATCGGTCTTTGCGTTGACATCGACTTCTTGTCTCTCGAGAAGCAGTTGAACAACTTCATCATAACCATCAGCAGAAGCCAAAAGCAATGACGTCCAGCCTTCAGGGTCTTTTGCATTGACATCTGCATTCATGTCCAAAAGGAGCTTGACTACAGTATCATGCGCATTCTTGGTAGCCCACATCAGTGGCGTCCAGACTTCATCGGTCTTTGCGTTGACATCGACTTCTTGTCTCTCAAGAAGCAGTCGGACAACTTCAGCATTACCATTTTCAGAAGCCAAAAGTAATGAAGTCCAACCTTCCGAGTCTTTTGCATTGACGTTTGCATTCCGGTCCAGAAGTAGCTTGACTACAGTATCATCAGCATTCTTCGTAGCCCACATCAGTGGTGTCCATCCCTTCTGGGTCTTTGCATTGATATCTGCATTCATGTCCAAAAGTAGCTTGACTGAAGTACAATGCCCCTTTTCACTAGCCAATAGTAATGGCGTACGACCGTTCTGGCCCTTTGTGTTGACATCCGCGTTTCTCTCGAGAAGCAGCTCGACAACAGCATCATGCCCATTGCTAGTAGCGAATAGTAATGCAGTCCAGCCGTCTGTGTCCTTTGCATTGATGCGTGCCCTTCTGTCGAGAAGCAGTTTAACCACAGCATAATGCCCTTTGCTAGCGGCTAACAACAATGGCGTCCAATCGTCGCGAGTCCTTTGATTGACATCGATTTTACCTGTATCGAGAAGGAGCTTGACTAAGGAATCATGCCCATTTTTAGCCGCCCATGTCAGAGTCGTCCACCCGTCCTGGCTCTCTGTATTGACGTCTATACTTTTACTCTCGAGAAGTAGTTTGGCCACGGCATAGTGCCCGCTTTCGGAAGCCAGTATGAGTGGTGTTTGACTTGCTTCGTCTTCCGCACCAGCGCAGGTTTCTTCCAGATGTAGCAACCGCCCAGTCACACGCTTGTAGTTTCTGACCACCATCGATAGTGGCGTCCGACCACGTTTGTCTTTCGTGTTGATCTTAGCATTGGCTTCTATCAGTAACCGGACTGTCTCGGTGTGTCCGTTATGAGCTGCCCAACCAAGTGGTGTGCGACCAAATTTGTCTTTCGAGTTGATGTCGTACCCCTGAATTATTTGTGATAGATGTCGCTGGAGTTTCCTACCACGCCTGGTACTCAAATTCCAAAAGTGGGAGGTATGATGAAGACCTTCGGTAAGGTTGATATCCTCTCCACGGATGTTTAGAATTAGCTTAACCACATCTGAATGGCCATTCCCAGCTGCCCAGGAGAGCGGCGTCCGACCGTCTTCATCTGCTGTATCGATATCAAGCCCGAGCTTCCGAGACATTTGTAGAAGTAGTTCGACCACATCAGCGTAGCCATTCCTTGCCGCCCATGAGACAGGCGTGTGACCCTCATCGTCTTTGGTATCAATTACGGCTAGGCTTCGCACGAGTAACAATTTTAGCACATCGATATGCCCGTTCTTAGCAGTCCATGCGATCGGCGTCCGGCTTGCATTGTCTTGTATTTCAAGATTGATATCATTGGATTTTAGGATCAGTGCAGCTACCTCTGCGTTCCCATTTCGTGCGGCCCATGTGAGTGGTGCCCGGCCGTACTCAGTATCCCTTGCGTTGACATTGACGCCCTTCGTACCAAGAATTAGTCCAGTCACCCAAGCATGTCCATTTCGTGCGGCCCATGTTAAAGGTGTTCTCCCGCATTCGAAATCAGTTGCATTGACGTTGACGCCTTTCGAACAGAGAAGTAGCCTTGTCACCTCAGCATGACCATTTTTGGCAGCCCACCAGAGTGGCGTTCGACGTTGTTTATCTCCTATGTTCGGATCAGCTCTCCCTAGATCAAGGAGTAGCTTAGCCGTGTCGTAGCAGCCGTTTTTGGTAGCACATAAAAGCGGCGTCTGCCCATGTTCATCCATTGAATTGACGGGTTCTAGGCTACAACCTGGCTCGAGAAGGAGCTTTTGCAAGGGCGCGAATAGATGGTTCGCCGACAAGAAATGCAACATGGTGAATCCACGAGGTGGACAATGTGTTGAATGCTGATCTATCATACTGAACACACGTATCCACGTTTGCAGGGGGCCTTTTTGCGACCCAAAGGAACTGTCTAAAATCCGTGTTTGACTTTCCGCATCACACAATTTCAGATGCGATACCCATGACTTGGTGGCATAGTCCAACAATGGGAAAGTGGATGAAAGATCACCAAAGCTGTGGCTAGGAAGCTGTGAGATTTCTTTCATAGCGAAGTATCGTATGCATGCCCTTGACAGACGTTGATGTGCATCTTCGATGATAGAATCAATTCTCGTATTGGAAATAAGCGACTGAAAACCACCCTTGTCGATGAAAAAGTCCTTCACTGACTGGTGAATGAATCGAACAACTCTTGTTTGTGGTATAACTTCAGCTAGCCCATGGCTAAGCAATCGAACTCGGTCCTCGAACCTCACATCACGCGGTCCGAACCATCTTGAACGTTGGCAAGCTTGTAAAGAAGTGTGTCCATAATCGACGTCCATGATTACGGCCCATCGTAACTCGTCGACCAGCAAAGGCCGTGAGGCAAAGCAGATCCATCGAATTATCTCAAGGAAGCCTGGTCGAGGGTCTTTGATTAGATGATAGTACAGATCATCCAGCTCTTGGGGTGTGTGACGTATTTCGTCTTTGAGAGGGGTCCATGAGTCGGTGGTAGGGAGCTTGTCGAGGACCTTTCCCACCATTATCGATGCCCACAAGAAAAGGCTCTTGGCGTTGTTGACAATCAGTTCGGGTATCCCAGAATGATCAAGTCTGTGGAAATGTGAGAGTTGCTGCCGGACATAAGTCGATATATCCTCCTGATTCTCTAAATCGAGGTTTATGACCAAATTCCCCGTAGGATCCAAATCAGGGTAACGACGACTGGAAAAACAAACTTGTAACCGATTGAGGCCAAGATTTGGAACATTGCGCAGTATATTCCTGATTCTTAGAAAAACATCAGTCGCATCGTTCCCACGACATTCATCCAATGCGTCCACAAACAACCATATCTGACGAGTCTTCAGAATCTGTGTAACGGAGTCTTCGAAGAAACGCCACAATTCTTCACGACGCCATTGCCAGCCCTCACCATGGTGGCCAATCTCGTGAGTTCTTTGCGAGAATACATCGACAAGATCTTGTAGCGTTTTCGGGTTCTGTCTAAGTATCTGGCAAAGCAAAGATCGGATGAAGCCATAAGAGGTCTGCTGGAGGTCACTACCGCGGTGGTGGAAGAAGAAGACCAGAGTAAACGGGTTATCTCCGGCTTCAGGCGTTTTGTGATAGTTGTCAAGAGCATATTGAAGTGCGGTTGACTTTCCCGATCCTGGGATTCCTTTGATCCAGAGCAAGTCTTGGGAACCAGAGGTCCATCTTCTATACACCTCATGTTGAAACAGCCATTCGCAAGTCCCTTTGCAGGCACGGTCAATCCCGTAAAAACGATTTCTTGTTTCTGTAAACGCAAGTGACTTCAAACAACCATTCACCAATTCTTTGAATCCTCTATCCTGAGTCACTGGAATTGGTTAACGATGATTCTACAGTGTGGAACCTCTAATCTAATGAAAAAAGATAATCGGTGTTCCCTTGCACATCGACGACGTCGCTTGACTTGGGATACTTACAAAAACGAGCTCCCACCACTTTACGTGCATCCTCCTCAAATGCCTTGAGTCTATCCCGCGAACTCGCATACCCTGGACTCTGCCTTGCATCGAATTTGACAATCATCGAGTGGTCAGTACCGAGTGGGATCTTTTCCTCCATAGAGTCCGGTAGCTGCAGAAGGGCTGAGTCGGTATCTACCGCCGTAACAAAACTGCCGGTCCTTTCCCAACGTTTGGCCTGAGTGTTCTGCCAATATTAGCCAAACTTCACAATTCGACGACAGATATGACTCTTACAAACTCCAGCTGTCTAGTCTGTCCAGTTTCGTAGAAGCTTACGATCTTGCGATCTCGAATCAGGTTTTTGAAATCGACCAGTTGATTAGCTAGCAAGTCGGACTTAACCTTGATCTGATCGAGTAGTGCGCTTCGTGGATGGGTCCCTCCTGCAGTCACCATATTCTGAATGTCGCTCACGACTAAGCCTTTGTGAGGGATTGCAAAGAGAAGCATTCCGTATGTGGCCTTGTGAAGAGTTGCTATTGTAGGATGATCATCCTCGTTTGTCTGGACGGCTTTGACGAGACACTATATGGCTGTTTAGCCTTGTTCGAATGGATACTCGACCTTAGCTTACATGTGCAAGAATAATGCCGCCAAAGCTGTGCGCGATGAAAAATAGCGGTCGTTGTCTTAGCTGGTATTCCATAACTGTGAGCCTCATGCCTGGTGTCGATATGATCAACTCGCAATAACTCACCTCTTCTGAATTTCTGATTTTCTTGAGTTCCTCCATCAGCTCGCGACCATAGTCCATGATCGTGTCGATCCCGTGACTCGAGAGCTTGGAGTTATACCCGTAGATCATAGTGCGGCAATGTGGCAGGTCTTTGGACAGGAAGTCTCGCAGCCACATCCGCCCAAGGCTTCCCTTTCCCCTCCACGAGCCATACGCATGCCCATCGAGACCGGTTATTGCAATTATATCTGCGGTGACTGACGGATTTGCATTTGGCTGGTACAATTGTGTGAAGCCAAAAAAGTGTTTGTCAAAATTGATGTCAATGTCGCCCATCTCAACCTGCCAATCTCCTAACGGGTTTTCCACTAGGTCGTTTAAGAAATTGGGAACCCCATAGTGAAACTCCACCAGCGCAGCCCTTTCGAGATCATCGTAGCAGGAAGGTATGATAGTTGTGCTGAAACGAGGGCGTGGGGTTTCCTTTTCCGAAAAATTCTCATTGATAGTAGTCCGCAGCGCAACCTCTAGCTCTTTATCGGACCGGTCTGCTGGCAGTCCAGTGACGCGAAAGATGGGACCTTTCCTGCTGGTCATTTTGTGATAAGCTATTCAATACGTAAGACCAACAACTTCGAGATCGAGAATGGCTGATGTAGTTATTGCAGAGCGACTGAATGGCCGTTCAAGTATGACGGCTCGTCGGTTTCTAGCGGACGTCTACTATAACAGAAATAAGATCAAGCGGGGTTCGCACAGAGCCTGACCAGAAATTAAAATCTGCGTGATAAGCGCCAATCAATGGAACAAAGGTGTATTTTATGACATGTCTCCTGCCGCCCCGCCCTGCGCTTTGAACAACGTGGACCAAGGCGGTTTCTACCTTGTCAGTAAAGCTGACTATCCTACCATAATGTTGATGTTGTTTGGGCAGCAATGCCGCCACAGGGTTGACAGGTGGCAGACGAGTCATTTCTGATTGACGAGGACCTCCACCATAAGCAAAGGATAACAACTACTCCAGGGAACCTTTTTTTAGACATATCAGTATTATAGAGCATAACAGATAAAGTGTTCCTAGGTTTCAGATCGAAAATAGATTTGAGTAAATTGTTTGGTCTAGATCACTTCATTGCTGCCCCGGTGTTTCTGCTGCATATGTACCCGTTTACAGTATTGTATGGTAGATAGCAGATGAAAACAAAATAGGAACGACCAAACCAACAATATAGCAGCCGTTGCTGCTAATACGAACGATATAGTCAAAATCGCTATTGTGTAACAGAACTCCTGGGAATAGTCACTGTGACTAAATCTCTCTGTACCTAGTGCTACCTGCATCGCTGATAGAATGACAGAAATAAAGGCAAATACAGCCAATATCCAACTGAAGTTACTTTCAAAAAAGGCTGTGTAGCGTACAGACCTTGGCATAAATCCGTATATGATATTTCTTGGGGAGACGCCAGCTAGTCCGAGTCGGTAGAGGCTGTCAAGCCGTGAAAGGCGCAATTCCCCATATCTATATCGACGATCTACCTCGCGTAAATCTGTTATATCGGACCATATATTGAGGTCGGCAACGAATGCAACCCAATCATTCCACTCTATATCGATCGGTAGAAGACCTGCTTCGCTGGCGGCATGCAGGTCACTCCTATGTCGTAAAAGCCAGACATATGACATCAGGAAGCCGCGTGCACTCCTGTAAAGCGAAGTATCTCTGCAGAGGGTTTTCCCCCAAAATTCGTAATCAAGTAGATAGGCAGGCAGAGGTTTGATGAAAATTGCTGCGTCGTGCCACACTAAATGTTCATTCGGGTTCTCGGTGAGGAAGATCGTTCGACGGAGGAGCTTTTGTCTATGAAGGGGACGCCCGGGTCGAGGAAGGCCGGTCAGCCACAGGAAAGGGTAGATTACGTCTAGTTTAAGAGTTTCTAAATCGGCTCGGACGTATGCATTTGTGTCCTTTCCTATATCGAGGAATGGGGCAACTCGGTGGACGTCTTGTACGAGAGCGTTCTTTTTCGAAAATGGCGGCATATCTCGACAGATCTGGAAATGTTAGCTATGTCGGTATTCTGCGATATGTTGCATTGACGTACTGTCTGGTCCATGGGTGGCGGAATGTTACAAGTTGGGTCTTTCGACATTTGCTTATTGTTGCTCTGAGGTAGGATTTGGCACTTCACTACTATGGAAATATCCCCTGTTTTCAATGCCTTAGTGCAGAGGGTCGGGCCGCTCTTTGACTAACTCGCCTAGCCTCGGCATATCCTATCTCGGTATCAGTTGCGTCGTGTAGGGTATGGGTGGGGGTCAATATTTTGTCAATCCTGCCGGCTATACGGAGTACAATCGACATCAAATAGATCGTGCTAGTGTTAGGCATCATCAATAACGGTATTATTCCGTATTCAGAAACTTGGAATTCATAAATTACCTTGGCAGAATTACTGTATGGGAAAAAAAGCGAGATTAACAACTGTTTTCCCACTTCGTGGCCCTTGTCCTAGGCTGTGTGTTGATGGAGCCCGTCCAACCAACCAATTTCTTGTACATTTGCCGTGGCTGTGTGATTTTACATTTTTGTGCTTACACGGTTGATGCGTTTTCATATTGATATGGTCGCCGCCGCTGATTCGTGACTTGGGTTGAAACAGATGCGATCTGTGCGTATTTGTTTACGCGTCGGAGTTTATGATTACGAGTCCAACACTACTCAAGGATAAACTCGAATCAATCCGTCACCGAGAGTCTTGAAAGACGAATCTTGCGCAAGATCTCCACAATGTGCCTAAAGCGTTCCAGAGCTACATTCGGGCACCAAGAAAAAGGCTAATGACTGGCGAGATTAACATTTGTGCCATATCAATAGGCCAAACTTACAAAACGATTGCAGCGACTATGGCTTTGGCCATAGCTACAGCCGCAAAGCTTTCAGGAAGCGTAGTTGCCAGCTGTCTCAAGAATAAAAACTATTAACAGGGCCTGGGAATACGGAGCGCTGGTGGTATATTGCGTGTAGATGCTTCATCTGATAACGCAGGAGAGTTGGCCAAGACACCTGTTTCTCGCACAGCTAGGCCCTTAATGGAAAGGAAGGTGCACGGGAAATGAATCGATTGCAATGTCAGCCTGATCTGCAGAGACCGTTTGTAGCCACGTCTCAATCGCCAAGTGTTTACAAATTTGCACCGACACTGACATAGCAAATTTAGATATTACAACTGCGGACAACAAACACACCCAATCTCTGAAACTGTAACATAATGTATGATGATAACAATAATAATATGGGCTGCCATATAAGTAGTAGAGATCTATAAAGAGGCCAATGAAGACGCCTTGTCTGAAAGTCGACTCGCCATGACATTCAAGGCACTTCCAGCCTTGAAATACTCGACTTGTTCATCAGTAAAGGTATGCTTAGCTTCAGTCCCCCAACTTGTACCATCCTTTGAAGTTACCTCGAGTCGAACATTCACTCCAGGTGCCAAATTCGCCAGTCCAACAATGCTGATACGGTCTGAAGCCTTGATCTTATCATAGGCGGTGTCATCTGCGAATGTCAATGCGAGCATACCTTGCTTCTTCAAATTCGCCTCATGAATGCGGGCAAATGATCTGGCAATGATAGCCACACCGCCGAGGTACCGAGGCTGAAGAGCAGCATGCTCACGGGACGATCCTTCTCCATAGTTGTGATCTGCAATAACGACCCAGGGAAGTCCTCTCCTCTGGTAATCTCTGGCTGTATCTGGGACACCACCGTATGATCCAGTGATTTGGTTCAGTACCTTATTGACCTCTTGGTTGTCTGCGTTAACAGCCCCAATAAGAGTATTGTTGGAAATATTTTCCAGATGACCACGGAAACGCATCCATGGACCAGCTGTAGTGATGTGATCCGTCGTACATTTACCCATAGTTTTGATAAGGATAGGACACTCAATGAAATCTTGTCCAGACCATGGCTTGAACGGCGCCAGCCTTTGCAGGCGTTGAGAATCTGGTGATATCTGAACTGTTACGGCCTGTCGGACCTGGGGGTCTGTCGAAGGAGCATCGTAGACATGATCTGTGTTTTCGTATGCCTCGGAAGGGAGTGCATTGCCACTAGGAGGTTCGAAGCGGAATTCTTTGCCAGATTCAGTGACAAGAGCATCTTTCACTGGGTTGAACCCAAGATCGTTAGAGAAAACCTTGGCCATGACCATGTCAGGTGAAGAAAGGAATGTATGGGTAGCAGGATTTCCATCAAGACGTCCAGTAAAGTTTCTGTTGTACGACGCCAAGATGGAATTTGGTGTGCCCTGGTGAAATGTAAGCAATTTTCGAAACTAGTATAAAAAATATTCGTAACATACCTTTGTCATCTCGGTTCTATCCCAAGAACCACAACAGGGTCCACATGCATTAGACAAGATTTTACTGCCCAAACGCTCAAATATCTCGTTAACACCCTCGCGTTTGAGTGTCTGATTAGTCTGCTCGCTTCCAGGAGACAAGAGCAGTGGCATCTTAGGTTTCAAGCCTGCATCTAATGCTTGCTTTGCCAAGCTGGCGGCCCGAGAGAGATCTTCAAAAGAGGAATTTGTGCATGATCCAATCAGTCCGGCAGAAAGCCTCTCTGGCCACTTATTCTTCTCAACAGCCTCACTTAATTTCGAAATAGGTGTCGATAAGTCAGGAGTGAACGGGCCGTTGATGCGAGGTTCGAGGGTGGATAAGTCAATCTCGATAACATGATCATACTTGACACCCTCGTCTGCTTGCAGCTCATGCTTGGCTACTTCCAGAGCTTTAGCGAGCTCAGGTCGGCTTGTTGCGCGCAAGTAGGCAGACATAGCCTCTGAATAAGGAAAGATTGATGTAGTTGCTCCTGTCTCGGCACCCATATTGGTAATGGAGGACATTCCCGTGGCTGATATCGTTTCTGCGCCAGGGCCAAAGTACTCGATGATTTTCCCTGTGCCACCTTTGACACCAAGGATCCCCGCAACTGCATTGATGACATCTATTCCTCTTAGTAATGGTATGATGATGATTCCAAGCCTAACGTACCTTTAGGACTAGCCCAACCACTTAACTGGCCAGTCAACTTCACACCGATGATTTCAGGTGCCGTGATTTCAAAGGGAAGACCAGACATGACGTCGACAGCATCTGCACCGCCAACACCCACAGCAATCATCCCCATGCCTCCAGCGTTAGGCGTATGAGAGTCGGTTCCAATCAGCATACCACCCGGAAAAGCATAGTTCTCAAGCACAATCTGATGGATGATGCCTGCATTGGGTTTCCAGAAGCCCATGTTGTAGCGCTGACAAGCACTTGACATGAACTCATACACCTCACCGTGGCTCTCAAGTGCCCCAACAAGATCTTTCTCACTACCGTCTCGACCTACGATGAGATGATCGCAGTGAACTGTGGTAGGTACAGCAGTTTTGTCAAGTCCTGCTGTCATGAATTGGATGATGGCCATTTGCGCTGTGGCATCTTGACAAGCGACGCGTCGTGGCCTCAACTTTAGTTGCGTTGAGCCTCGAATGATTTTATCGTCTTGTTGATCATCAAGATGCGTGAGAAGGACCTTCTCTGCATAAGTGAGGGGGCGGTCAAGGCTGGTTCTAGAGTCAGTAGGACTTGTTTATAGATGGAGAGTGTCTTCTTACATCTTCCTTGCACGAGAGAGTTTGTCCAGGAAACCAACGTAGTCAACGCTGTGGTCGGGTTCAAATCGACTTAGTGGTGCTTGTCCCCTAATTCCCGCAACCGTGGCCAGAGACCGAACGGCTTGACCTGTAGGTATCCTTCGACTAGCTCTCAACATTGTTTTCGTCAAAGTACAAGTGGTTGGAAGCGGATAAGTTGTCAGTACAATATTACATGCCGAAGTCTTGAACCAGTGGCATCAACTGGATTTTCAATCGACAGATGGAAGAAAGACGCGGGGAAGCGGGTTAGCGTCACTAATTGGTGTTAGCGTCCAAACGACGGATCGCTCTTCAAATAAATCCGATCCCAAAACCGATAGATCTATAATCCACACGAGCAACAGATATTTACTTGCATGTCAGAGTTAGGGTTTGAAGTCTGGGTATGAGCTCTGCATCAATAGCTGTGCGTACATGGTATCGCGATATTGGGGTTGAGATCAGCAACAAAGTTGAGCTACTTGCACATTAACCGGTGAGGAAGAAGGACATAGGGTCGGCAATTTCGGTTGTGTTCCAGCTATCAGAAAATGAGGCCATTCGTGTCTCAGCAGCTTGATAATGAGACAAGCCTGAAAAGTCGAGACTTGGTTGTGGCTGGCTGACATTCCAACTACTTAACGATAGTTATCTTGAGCATATGCAGGGGAGATAATTGCTAGCGTAAACCAGCTAATGAGATGCCAGGTAATTCGCTTACGCTCTCAGCCTCTTCAATAGTCACAAACACAACAAGTAATAATCGGCAATCAATCACTAATTCAACAGGTCGAGTCGTGCTGCTGTTCCGTCTCGTCTTCTAGATAGATCATATATGGAATTCAGTGGCATTGTTGACTATCTTCCAGTTGGTCGAACGAACCGAGTGGCTTGAATCCACTACCATTTCCCAATTTTGCGAGTTGATGAGGTATATTAAATAAGTATGCCCAGCAAGTAATGACTTCTCTACTGAAACCTCCCTTGATCTATCGTCCCTTAGTTTGTTGGACCAGGCCATAACCAATCCTCGGGTCAAACATGAAGCCGCCCTATCTTTTCGGAGTCGTCCTGGTTGCACTTACCCAAGCATCACCAACCGTCGACGAGAAGTACCCGTACAATGGACCCTCAGTCCCCATCGGCGATTGGGTTGATCATACAATTAATGGTAACGGCAGAGGATTTGAACGTATCCATATGCCCCCAGCGGTACATCCTGCCCATCCTAAAAACGCTACCAACAATGTCAACGTTATTTCACTATCCTATATACCTGCACAGCGTGGCGGAGACACTGTTGGCATCAATATCCACTACCAGACACCGTTCAATCTAGGTGTCGCCCCCTCGGTACACTGGGGAACGCGTCCTTCAGTACTTGATAATGTCGCTAATGGATTGACCGTAACGTATGATCGAACACCTCCCTGTTCCCTCGTCAAACCCATTACGGAATGCAGTCAATTCTATCACAATGTTCAGATTGAACATCTTCAGCCAGGTACGACCTACTACTATCAGATTCCTGCTGCAAACCACACCACCCAGTCTCCTGTCTTGAACTTTACAACCGCTCAAGCTCCTGGCAACCCATCCCAGTTCAGTATCGCCATCAATAACGACATGGGATACACAAACGCGAATGGGACCTACACACACATGATACAGGCCATGAAAGACGATGGCCTGGCTTTTGTGTGGCATGGTGGTGATCTCAGCTATGCCGATGACTGGTATACTGGCATTATACAGTGTAATGCAAGTGTTTGGCCCGTCTGTTTCAACGGCAGCTACAGTTCCTTGCCTAACAACGACACCAATCCCGACTATTTCAACACATCTCTCCCAGAACACGAGATTCCAAATCAAGGAAGCCCTCGTGGAGGCGATATAGGTGTCCTCTACGAATCCAATTGGGATCTTTGGCAACAATGGATGAACAACATTACCATGAAAATCCCATACATTGTACTTCCGGGTAATCATGAGGCCACATGTGCGGATCATGATAACACACCATACGTACTTTCTTCGTATCTCAACGAGAACAAAGAAAACCAAACCATGTCCGGCAATGACCCCAACGCCACACTAACATATTATTCATGTCCACCCTCACAACGCAATTTCACGGCGTTTCAGAATCGTTTCTTTATGGCAGGCGACAAGTCTAATGGTGTCGGCAATTTCTGGCATTCATTCGACTACGGTCTCGCACATTTTGTATCAATCGATACAGAAACAGATTATGCTCACAGCCCTGACAAGACCTTCCTGGAGGATATCAAGAAAGCAAAGGAGGAGGAAGAGTGCAAAGAAAACGACAAAGATTCGCCCAAGTGCAAGACTAAGGAGGAGGAAGGGGATACGTACACGTGTCAGAAAATCTGCTTGTGCGAGGACTCTGATGAAACAGATGACGCAGAGGAAGAAAAATATCTTCTTTCTGGAAAGGCTCATCCTCTGCGTAACGAGACGCATATCACAGATGCCGGTCCTTTTGGATATATTGACGGTTCCATCACCGACAACAAAGCTTATCAGCAATATCAGTGGTTGAAGGAGGATCTTGCCAAGGTTGATCGATGCAAAACCCCTTGGGTAATTGTCATGGGACATCGTCCTATGTACAGCTCTCACAGCGGCAACTATCATTTGCACCTTCGTGAGGCTTTTGAGAGTCTGTTTCTGAAGCACAAGGTCGATCTGTACATTGCTGGGTAAGTCATCACTTCCTGTCATTGAGCCATGTCAAATTAACTGCTTACAGCCATGTCCACTGGTATGAGCGCCTCAAGCCTATAAGGAACTGTCATGTCGACGGTCCCTCCGTGGTTAAAGAAAACATCTACAGGGTGAACCCTGGTCATTCTATGGTCCATCTCATCAATGGCGCTGCTGGAAACATCGAAAGCCACTCTACCATCAACATGTCTCAGGCTATACCTAACATAACTGCTCACCGTAATCTGACCAGTTTCGGGTTTTCTAAGTTGACTGTTTTCAATGCAACGAATCTCTCTTGGCAGTTCATCCAAGGCCATGATGGTCTGGTCGGCGATGAACTTACTGTACTCAAGGATCCGTCTTTGACCTGCAAGGGTTATAAGTCTTACAGTTCCTCAAGCTCGTCTTACTTGTCTGGATCATCTTGTTCTTCCGAATGCTCTGGATCCGGTATCTTCTCTTGGTTCTACTGCAATCTCTATTGTTCCAACTTCTGGGAACCACTCAAGCGTTGAAGTTGTTACTCATGATTATACATAAACAGCAATTTCGAATGTACGCTATAACGGCATTGATCTAGTAAAGGTTTCTTAAAGCTTACTTCTTTTTTTGCGATCGAGCGCAGTGGGTAATTATCCGATTGGTCTATCGAGTTCCGGTGGAAATGAATATTGGTTATTGTGGATGATGCTTGTCCAAATGAAGAATTGGTGATCACAACTATCGATCTTAGTAACACGCTAATATCAAGATTGCCCCTTTTCGTTAATTTGAACATGGGATTTTATCAATTGAAAGCATATTCGATTACCGAGACTTATAGTTGAATTAAACAGGCGGATGTCTATTTCTTTTAACTCGTCCTCCATTTTTTGGCAGTCCCCAATTCACTCTTTGCCATTCAGATCTCTACGTCCTTCGTTGACCATTCATCTAATTTCGTCGCTCGTTTATCGTTCATCCAACTTCGTCACTCGCTATCACTCACTTACCGGCTTGCAAACTCGAAACCCGATCAAGACTTAGACAATGGTCAGTTTCAAGTCTCTCTTGGTGGTTTTGGCTACTACCTCGACCATCGTGGCCGGTCCTTGCAAACCCACCACGACAAGCACGGCCCTTGAAAGAACTACAACAACTGCAGCTGAGATAACGAGTACCACCGCAGAATTTGACACCACTACAACCGCTGCTCCAACGACAACGACTGAAGAGACCGAGAACTCTACCACAACTACATTTGCAGAGACCACCACCTCAGCGGCGGCCCCCACATTCTGCGGAAGCCCTGGACACGCTATCGACGGCAACAATTTGATATACATCACCAACGCTGGGGTTAAGGACAGCGCCAAAGATTGTGTCCAGGCTTGTGCCGACTTTACTGGCTGTGACGTTGTTGACTATTGGAGTGAAGTTTCATTTGGAGAACCAAAGGGCACTTGCGAGTTCTGGAGTGGTGTCGTCAAGGTTGATGGCGCACCGAGTATTTATAAGTGGTATCAAGTTAGCTGCCTGGCCTCTATGTAGTGTAAAGTTATGTTTCGTAACTTGGCTGCAATGGAAATAGTAAAAGCCGCCAACTTTGCAAATAAACGAATACTCGTTACTGTTTCCATGGTATGTTGATGCGTTATCCTTGCTGGAGCGTGAGGGCCTCTTTCATCAGATGATATCGAGAGTGCAATATGGCAAAATCCTCGGTAATGGCATCTGATCAAGGTATCTGTTTTGTGTTATTTATTGATTACTGGTGTTTTGACTTATCTTGGCAGATTGTGGAAATGATTCGGACATAGGCCTACAAACTAGTGTTTGAACCCAGGTGACTTACTATGTCGTACTTGTACAACCTATCGCTGTCATTAATTGACGCTGATATACTCCAATGCGCTCGGGGTAACGACGAGCTGTTCAGATGACTCTCCGGCGCCTTCAACTCCCGCTGGCGTTTATTAACTCAATTCCCACCCTAGAGTAACATTGAGCTGGAACTACAAGGATAAGGAACAATAACCCTGTAGTTCCTCGTATTGTACAACCTCTTGGGCATTATCCCACTCGCATGTATCCAAGTGGCACGGTTAACACCACGGGCCAGTGCTTGAATGGCCTTGAAATGACACCTGCTTAATTTGTGCATCAGGCAATCTTTACTCAATAAAGAGGGGTCTCTCATACGACGCGGATTATTCCAACCACATATGGTTTATAGTGCAACCTGATAAGGTATTTTCTGCCAAATACTTCAAGATTTGTGAAGTATTTCAAGTCATGCTATTATACACATTTCGGACGAATCCCCAGATCAGTATCTAAGAGTTGTTACCAATGCTTACAATATCTTGTTTACATCAAAGCAAAGCGAGCTGTCATTCTGCCAAGACCGTATTCAATGGGATATATAAGTGAATTCTGTTTCGCCATCAGCGACACTGTTCCTCTGCATCCACAAACTATATATCTGCCTCACCATACCAAACACAATTTCTGTACCAACTCTGCAACATCAACAACCGCAAATATGTTTGTCAAGATGAACTTCTTCGCTGTCCTGCTCGCTATCCCTGCCATCCTTGCCGCCCCCGCACCCGAAGCTAAAGCGGCCGGAAAGCAGGTCTTGGCCTGTGCTTGCGCCAACGCGGCAGGCCAGACAAAGATCGACGGCTATTGCCAATACATTGCCGGTAGCAATGTCGACGTTGACGGTCAGAAATACGTGAGTGCTCTTTGTTGAAACCTTGATACACTTGAGTTGCTGATAACAATATTTGCAGTGTTTCCCTGCCGCGACTTGGTCAGAGTACATGGATACCCGTTTCACGGCCGATTTCTGCCCTGGCTACTACCCCGGCTTCCCCAACCCTGTGTGCAAGACTGTCACTGTTTGCCCACTGATTGGCGACTATCAGGAGATCTGCTAAGTCTACAGACCTGATTCGCAGTGAGAAGCAACAATTATGGAAATGGGCTCGTCTGATCATGGAAACCTTTCGTGTTATGTTGTCTCTATGGCAGTGTCTGCATATTCCGCTTCAGTGTACATATTGAATACATGCATCTGACTTTTTTAGTGGCACTAAAAGTCACATTTGTGTCCTTGTCGTTAGCCTGATCAAAAATCCCCATGAATTGTACCTAAACCTGGTGGGCTGATATCCATCGAAGCTCTCGTGAGCGAATCTCTAAGGAACCTGCCTTGAGCGACTGTCAAATTGTTCTTTCTGTGGAATAAGCTCGATCGGAAGAGTTGTCATATGACTGGAATCGCAAGTCGATGTGTAAGTATAGGATAGGTAGGTCACCAGGAAGCTTTGCAGGACGAATGAGACTCGTTTTCCGTATAAATGGGACCAAATTGGCCGCTGTAGGTATAAAGTTCATAGTTTGCAATACTGCTAAGGTCATGTAGTTTGTCGATATAATGCCACGCGCCGGTAGTGGGTGCATACAAAATCTTACAAACACGAAGCCTCATCGGAACGGATCCGAAACTGCTGAGAACAAATTCCGCACCGATTGAGGCTTAAGTTCGACTGATTGGTGTTGAAGGCGATCAATGAAGCACGTGTAGTTGATATCAGCCATGTACTAGGTCTAAGTTCGGACAGACTCTCTTTGAAAGCGACGTTTGAGTTTCTGCATAACGTGGCTTTCCAACTTTAGCAGCAGTATTTACAAAGCTACTGTCAGTCCGGTAATTCAAAAACTCGTGGGCGACTATGGCGTGCTGTCTTGGTAGAAACGAAACAGCGCAGGATTAAGCTCCTCTGACCAAGCCTCCGTGAGACTCCCCAGTCGCGAGCTTGCAACCAAGGTCAACGGGCAGAATCTGTAGCAAAGACACCAGCACCAATAATCCTCAAGGTAGTAGGCTAGTATCTACAAGACCGGTAGTTCACCTAAGTCTGCGAACTATCGAACTCAAAACCCATATTCTTCAGTGTGTCTAATTTGACAGGTCTTCTGGCTTGTCGGCAGCTATCTCATCACCATTGAGCAATCGTCTTCGGAGATGTTGCTCCATAAGAGAACCTTGTGCAGACCAAGAATAGTGGGGTTTCAACCCCACGCTATAGATCGGCGATCCGGGGTGATCAACTATCACGGCGACACCCCAGTCCACTGACCCGGCATCATGGCCTGCTAGTAGGCTAGATAACGAGATCTACAGTTGATGCCAAGCACCGATAGTTCTCGGGGTGTTAAATATGGCATTTATCCATTCCCAAAATTCGTTGACAATGAACAGTTACAATACTGCGGTCGTGTAAATTAACTGCAGGCATTGATACAGCACTTGCGCAGGTCCTCGAAATCTTGTGACCTCAATACAGTGGCAACCAAAACTAAACAGGCGCGTGGCAATAGAGGTTGATGGTAAATTCTGCATGCGCTATAGTATGGAGAAACTTTGGCTTCATCATTACAAATAGTCACCGATTTAGACGCCGGTACCTCGAAAAAAGAACGGCATATGGATAAGCTCGTTCCATTTGGAGCATAGTTTTCAGCCATAGCTCCATTTCAGCTCTCGGGCCCCCTGGCTCCCGTTAGAACAACATCTAGATGCGTTCAGATTGATGTCATTCAACGGTGCTCCTGTTATCATGCTTAAACTTGACTATTGTACAATATAAAACTGGGACAAAGGTCCCTCGCACGGACATATGGCTATAACCAGTTTGCTTCACCCGCCAATCGCAAATACTGGAAATACAAGCAATGAGAGACACCAAGAACTTTATTTTTCGATAGACTACAACTAGCGCAACGGTAACTCGGCAATGAGATCATCTTCACTGGATTGAGAGATTGTAGACCGTGACTCCGCAACGAGTCGATGTCCAACAATGGTAAGCTTCCAAGTCGACCAATCAAGTAATAGTGATCTTAAATAACCAGGTCTTCGATCGACGCATTGTGAGACATAACTGGATATCATCCTTGAGGAGTCTAACAAGTTCCTGGCTTATGATCGAGTCGATTGAGACAGAAGGCTTTTGAATGAGGAGAGTGAGACATGGGAACGCTACACAACGTCATTACAATTAGTTATCTGTTGACACCAAGAGAGGAAAGGGGAAAGAGTTGGGTAGGTCATGTAGCACAGCCATGGAACCCAGAATAAATAGACCTGTTTGATCCCGGTTCAGATATCGAGCTGTGCAACAATCATCCCACATCCTTTCAGCATCTTCACCATGAAGATCTCACTATCCACATGGCTCACAGCAGCCTGCCTTGTCCCCTCTACTCTTGCATTTCCCCAGCTCAGCCCTGAACAGCTCGAAGCCTATCGTCAACACGCTGAGAGAGCACCTGAAGCATGCCCCTTCGCCGCTGAGCAAGACAAGCGCGACGCTGGCGAGTGTCCCTTTGCGAAGAAGGAGAAGCGAGCCGCCAAGTTTGACGCCAAGAAGCAGCGCATCAGTGTCAGCGGTGAACATGCCTTCCGCGCGCCCAACTTCAAAGCCGGTGACCAGCGGGGTCCCTGCCCTGGTCTCAATGCTCTGGCCAACCATGGATATCTGCCTCACAATGGTGTCGCAGACATGCAGACTATCATTCAAGCCACGAACGAGGTCTATGGCATGAGCCTTGATCTTGGGGGCTTCCTAGCCGTCTATGGAACCGTCTTCAACGGCAACCCTCTGTCAACTAGCCCGGGTTACTCCATCGGTGGCCCTAGCCGCTTCAGTCAAAACATCCTCAACGGAGGTGGTATCCTAGGTACCCCATCCGGTCTCAGCGGTAGTCACAACAAGTATGAAAGCGACGCTAGCGCCACTCGAGGCGATCTCTACGTGACTGGAAACAACTTCCACGTTATTCTCAGCCGCTTCGAAAAATACTGGCGCGCCATCAAGCCCAATACCCCTGCTCCCAAGCAATACACCGCCCTAGCGCCATTCCATTATTCACAATTCCAAGAGTCGGAGAAAACAAACAGCCACTTCTTCTACTCACCTTTCGCTGGAGTTTTGGTCTCACCTGCTGCGTATTCCTTCCCTCCACGAATGATGGCCAACCATTCAAGCCAGTACCCCGAGGGATATCTCTCTCGCGAAGTGTTTACATCTTTCTTTGGTGTAAAAGGTGACAAGCCTGGCAACTTCAAAGTCAACCAGGGCTGGGAGCGCATCCCCGAAAACTGGTATCGTCGTCCGATCGGTGACGAGTTCTCTATTCCTGACTTCCTTCTTGATGTTCTTGAGCACGCGTCCAAGTATCCTCGTCTCTTGAACATTGGCGGAAACACGGGTAAGGTCAACAGCTTCGCCGGCGTGGACATTGGGGATCTTACGGGTGGTGTTTTCAACACTGCTGGACTCTTCAAGTCGGACAACCTTGAGTGTTTTACCATGCAGATTATCATGGCTGCTGCCCCAGATTTTCTTGGAAGTCAATTTACCGATGTTAAGAAGGCTTTGACACCCTTGAGCGACAAGCTTCGTCAGCTTCTCGCAGGTAAGACGTGCCCTAGGCTTCAGAAGTACAACCACAAGCTTTTTGCCAAGTACCCTGGCTACACCGAGCCGTATGGTAGTTACGCCGGTGTCTCCAAGGGTTCATTGAAGGGAGTCATTGAGACTACAAAGGGAATCTTGGGAGGACTTTGGCCGACTGGTAGATAGATGCGGGGCCTTGGCGACCACAGCAATAGTTTGGAACTGGCATATGTGGCTTCCGAGTTGGATCTGTTCACCTTCACGTCCATGATATTGATTATCTAATTGTATTATTTGATCCATTGCAATATTTCTGTGGTCGATCGCGATAGTTCTCTGCGCACGTTCCATTCATCTAGAATAGTGTAGGACAGTATTAAATCCGAGCATCCACCACTTTGACCATATGATTTATCTATGACAAGATCATAAATATCCGGCTGTATACGATTCAATGATGGAGAAAGTGTGCAACCCTCATGAATCAAAGTGTTGGTACTAACTTGAACTTCCTATTCCGTAGCACAATGTCTCAAGCAGTTGTTCCAAACCTTCCATTAGAAAATGTTGAAGAATTCTTTGAACCGCCACTAGCGGATCGAATGAGTCGCGACAGTGTTGCCATTCCAAAAATTCAATAGCGCAAGGCACTAAAATCTTGACGCCAGCGGACAAAGGGAAATGAAAACCTTGGCGCATCCACTACAGATGATCAAAGACACAACAAGATGGGCTAATGTAGTGCGCACGGCTCTTCCTGCGTCATGAACACAGCACGTGTAGTACACTCGCTAGCACGTAGATCACCGCTTTGCGCGACATGGTCGGACATTGAGTGGGTTAAAGTCTAAGATTAAAGGAGATGCTACCTCGGGATTGACGGCACTGCTGCAACTTATAGGTACCTGGTTGACCCCTGACATCAAACTTCCAAACCACGTTCTGTCAAACGCCACAATGCGATTCCAGCGACAACTTCTCAGCCTCTGCGCCTTGTCAGGTCTTGGCATAGCAGCTCCCTCGTCACCCTCTACATCCGAGCTCGAGAGCCGCGGACTCGTTGGTGGCCTTCTCACAGGAGTCGATAAAACCCTGGAAGTGGTTGTTGGAGGTCTTTTGGGTGCACTTCGCAAGGCCATTGACAGTGGTGATAGAGATAAGACACTGGACATTCTACACGTGCTAGAGCCTACCAAGAAGCCCCAGAATGTCGAAGATGCTTTTGCAGTCTTGAAGAATATCTCAAAGGCCAAGCCCGAGACTATCATCGACTACAGCGCGCAATTGATTGTGAATGGTCTTATTTCTGGAAACACTCTGGACCTCTTTGCCTATGCCCAGGGTCTTGTTTCTGCAGAGAATGGAAGCAACAACAAGTAAGTCAATCGCGTTCACGACACGGGAATTGAACTAACCGTTGACAGGAACCGAGACCCTTCCAAGAGTGTCTATCCCAAGGTAGCCGACTGCGATGCTCCTTACACTACTTCCGAGGAAAAGCTTCGCGCTGCTATTTACATCCCTCCCACCTTCACATACGGCAAGAAACCTCCTGTCATCTTATTCCCCGGTACTGGATCCACTGGTTATACTACCTTCCGTGGTAACTTCATTCCTCTACTTACCGACGTTGAATGGGCGGACCCCGTGTGGGTGAATGTCCCTGCACTCTTGCTCGAGGATGTTCAACTCAACGCAGAGCATGCTGCGTATGCACTCAACTACATCGCCTCGCTTACTCAGCGAAACGTGTCTGTCATCGCCTGGTCTCAGGGCAACATCGATGTCCAGTGGGCACTCAAGTACTGGCCCTCAACACGTAAAGTCACGACTGATCATGTCGCCGTCAGCGCTGACTACAAGGGTACGGCTTTGGCCAACATCGGTGGTGCCACCGGCTTGATCAACACGCCTTCGGTGCTCCAACAAGCAGCAGGAAGCGATTTCATCAATACTCTTCGCTCCGATGACGGTGACTCGGGCTACATCCCTACCACAAGTCTCTACTCCAGCTTCTTTGACGAAGTCGTACAACCTCAAGAGGGCACTGGCGCGTCGGCTTACCTACTTGACGCGCGCAATGTCGGCGTCACCAACGCCGAAGTTCAGAAGGTCTGCGCTGGTAAACTAGCTGGTTCCCTCTACACGCATGAGAGTATGCTCGCAAACCCACTCACATTTGCGCTTGCCAAGGACGCCGTTACACATGAAGGTCCCGGAAAGTTGTCTAGACTTGACCTGGCCGATGTCTGTAATAGATCTCTAGCACCTGGTCTCGGTTTGGAAGACCTCTTGGTTACTGAGAACTCTCTTACTATCGCTGTCCTTGGGCTAGTCCTGTATCTGCCCAAGCAGGTTGAGGAGCCCAAGCTGAAACAGTATGCATTCGAGGCCACTGGTACTTGCTAGAGTAGCGAGAATACCCTTTTATCATCTACAACTGTTGTAATATAATAAAGGACCACTTTTCTTCCAATGCCGAGAGCAGTCATAACTTTTCCAGATCCACCAGCATGCAAGGGTACGCCATAGCAACTCGCTATACTCTAGGGTACATTCACTAAAAAATGATTCGAGATAAGCAGGTGAGACAGACGTCAGGGGATGAAAAGGCAAAAAGAAGAATTGATGAATGCCTCCACACCGGATTGAACGATGGACCTTTGCATTACAAGTGCAACGCTCTACCACTGAGCTATAAAGGCTTTCCTTTTTGATGTCTGCCAAACAGTCTGTATGAATCTATAAACTCTACGTTTTATTATTTGCTGTAATTCACATAATTCATAGTTGAGATAAAAAAAACATCAATCAGTGTTGCAGGCTGCCCTGAAATACGTGAAGATAGCAGCGTGGAATGTTTTAATTAATAGGTAGCTGGATTTTAAAATGCAGTTTACCTTTGGCTCTGCAATTGCCTACTCATTGTAGAATGTGATTTATTTGATCTTTATCCGCTCAATAGTCCAAACAGTCTGCCTACTTCATATTTTCCGTCGGTGAGTATATTTCTCATCAGGGTAGGTGTCAGATATCGAAGTCTTTATTCAGGTGCTGTGAATGACTTCAATTGACTCAAAGACGCATTTACTTCTGCCAGCATTCGAGCACACTGCTCTTGTGTATCAGACGTTTCCTGCTTCTTTTAACAGATCGAAGTGCTTACATATGAATCGAAGTTCTGGTTACTGTGAGCGAAGCTGTGTCACGAACCCACAATATAGCGATGATAGACCGCTTTGTCGTCTTCTGCCACTTATCCAAAAGATAGCAGTGTGCTCAACAGCACTTTTGTCCAGAAGAGACCCGGATTATCTGGCCAAGACATACATACACTTTGCTCCGGATATGGCCAAGTCAATTATATGCAAGCAAATATGCAAGTCGAGCAAAAAGAAACAGGTTAGGACCGAGCGTGGATCGAACACGCGACCTAGGGATCTGCAATCCCTCGCTCGTACCACTGAGCTATCGATCCTTGTCACTGTTGAAAGATAGCGATTTCTAATAGCTATTATGATCAGTATAAATCAGAGTGCTGATATGAATCGATGGTTATCTAACTCACGGTATTGTTGCCAAGCCTCTTGACCAAGGGTGTTCGCATGAGGTTGCTGGAAAGATTGGAAAGGGTAAGTCAATCTACAAGTACACAACAATTAGACGGCAGTAGTTAAGTTTAATTGCAATTACAATAAATATATTATGATATAAGAAAACTTAACAAATGGACTAATTTGAGTCAACCTGTGCGTCAATATCGACGTTGTACCCAACACCCTCGCTTTCCTGCTCAACGATAATCTCATGCGCAATCTTCTCCGCCAACCCGTAGATCGTACCCATAGGATGACCAGGGATTAGTACAGGGAATGAAGAAGCGTCCACAACGCGAAGACCTTGGACTCCATACACCCGGGCCTTGGAATCGAGAACGGCCATCTTGTCTTCCTTCTTACCCATCTTGCAAGTGCAAGCGGCGTGCCAAACAGTCATGAATGTATCACGCAGAACAGCGAGAATCTGCTCGTCGGACTCGTGCTCTTCACCAGGATAAACCTCGCTGAGAACGATATCCTTCATGGGACCCGACTTGGCCACCTCGCGAAGACGACGGAATAGAGCAATAGCGACTTCTTGGTCCGCCTTGTCACTCAGAAAGTTGGGGTTGATGAGAGGTGCGTCTGAGGTTGAGTTGGACTGAAGAGTGATGTTTCCACGAGAAAGGGGAGCGACTAGAGCACCGTTGATGCTCGTGTACTTCTTGCCATCGGTAGGTTGTTGGAGGATGGGGAATGACCAATCTTCAGAGTACACATTAAGAGGGATGAATTCCACTTCGGGCCAGTCTTCAGGGAAGTCTGCGAGCGCTTTGAGAGTAGTGTTGGAGAACTTGGATCGATACTTCTCAGGCATCTTTTCCCAGCCCAGAAGCTCGACTTGGTTAGATGTCAGAGGTCCAGCCTGCTGCTGGATGTAGGCGTCGAGCGCGCCTTGGAAGACACTGGCGTTGTTAATGGCCACGCTGAGAGTGTCCTCAAGACCCTGAACTTCGAATGATGGCCCAAAGAGAATGTGATCCCACAGGTTCTGGCCAACGCCAGGAAGGTCAGCAACAACAGGAATATCGAACTTGTCTAGCTGATCTTTGGGGCCAACACCAGATACCATCAGGATCTGGGGGGACTGGAAAGTCCCACCACTGACAATAACCTCTTTTCGAGCTTTGAGGGTATAATCGATACCTACAGAAGTGACCTCAACACCAGTCGCCTTCTTGGTAGCATCGAACAACACTTTCTTGGCCAGACTTTGGGTATACACTTTTAGAGTCTTGAGTTTCTCATCGCGAGCAGCTTTGACAAAGTCATCAGACGCACTTCGGGTGACAGTCTTGGGTCGGACGGCGGTCGTTGTGTACGAGTATCCAAGAAGACTGCCGCTGCTGAAACCATCGATGCTCTTGAGACCGAGTGAGTTGAGGCCTTTTGCAACAAGAGCAGCCCATGAGGGAACGTAGTTGGCATAACTGAAATGGATTGGACCTCCTTCGGCCGAGAAAGCAGATGCATCGTAGTCGGTTTCAATATTGGGGCCGCGCTTGTCGTTATCAGGAGGTGTGAAGGTGCCAGTCTTCTGGAAGTGTGGCATCATTTGGTCCCATCTGAAATCATGGTCAGTAGGACTCTCTGTGTGATTTGCGATAATGTGACTTACTGATAGCTTTCATCGCCGACCTCCTCGGCCCACTTAGCCATGGTACCGTTTGTAGGTCTATGGTAGACCAAAAAGTTGAGCTGCGAGGAGCCACCAAGCACTTTCCCTCGCGCATAGTGAATCTCACGATTATCGGCAGACGTCTGTGGGGTAGTAGTAAATCTCCAATCCCTCAAAGGGTTAGAATCGAGAAGACTGCCACCGCTGCCAGCCGTCACACCGCCGGGTGCGGTAGAAAGCATGGGCTTTGCTATCTCGAGAAAACCTCCGGCTTCGACAATGGCAACGCTATACCCGGCTTTGGCCAGTCGATAACCGATGGTGTTTCCTGCTGTGCCTCCTCCTACAACAACATAGTCAAACGTAGCATCGACGCCTGGAATGCCACCCAGTTCACCGAGGTGTCCAACCTTGAGTCCATCACCAGCATAGGCCGACTGAATGATATGCTGTAGTGGATCGAGAAGGGTGCTGATGAACGGGAGTTCGGGACGGGCGGCTACACATGTCGAGAGGCTTATAGCCAAGGATAAGGCTGAGGTGCAACGCATGCCGAGTGAGAATATGGAAATAAGCGAGTGTGTTGAAAGAGCGTGTGGTCCATGACAACCATCAGTGGCAAATTTGACACTTATATACTCTATCTAGTACAGAGTGCCATTCTGTCGAAAAGCTATTAAGCTTCATCTCCAATGTCCGAGTGTATAAAGCGGCCCCGTCAAGGTTACAGAAAGTGCCGCACGTACGATAGTTTGTCACTTGGACGGACGACGGATCCGCAATGTCGGGCACTTTGGTGATTTGCATGAACACGTCCTGTGATGGAAGGGTTCTTGAGTCAGGCAGAATCCATGTCTTATGCCATAATCGGATAATTAATGTCTCAGGGACTTGGGGTTGGAGCAGGGATCAGTGGCCAATGCAAATCGTTAAGTCATTAGAGTCTTTGGTCCTGAACAAGGCTTTGGACCTACTTGGAATTGATAATCTGTCGATCTTGAGTTCGGACGATTGGGGAAGAACCAGTGATTACAGCTTGGCGAGGGTGATTGGTCAAGAGAGTTCTGGTGATAATTGGCACATCATTTGTTGCCGCGAACTTTATATTCGATAATCGCCTGTCGCGTCACGGGCCATAGTTCTGCAGCCCCAGAGTTATCCCTCATGGGACTAGCAAAATTGTGGAAACCCTAAGGAAGACGGTAAAAGTGAACTGGAAACCGTCAAGGCAGAGATGCCCGGTGTTGCGTTAAACTCGGGTTCGGATGTGCCTCTATTCAACGGCTGAGCCTAACTGTCCTTTTCAGCCCCATTTGGCGGTCCAAGCTTCGCAATCCCGGGGTTTCAATATCTTCAGCAGTGAAAAAACCCGCCTTTTCCCGAGGATCAGCGACACAGAGTAATTGAGACTGACCAAATGCTGGTGCACAGACAGCAGATCGCAGCTTTCTCGTATTGTGCAGCGCACCTTGACAGGATGAAATCTTCATTATTATCAATCGAGTATCTCCTTTTTCTGTCTCTCATTTAGTTCTCATGTGTCATTGAGCAATTGTGGCCTCATACGGTTCAAGGTTGCCCTTGATATCAGCGTCTATAGCATGAATCAAGATTTCATAATCTCCACTCGTGCACTAATTTTAGTCGGTTGATCCGGTATAGCATCTAGCTTCCGCTAGAAATTGCCCGTGTTGCAGATCCCTTCCTCGCTAAAGATGCTAAACACTCACTAAACATGGGGCTTGTCCAAGAGGGTTTGTTTTGCGAGAACAGGGCAGCCTGTAGGATTCAGTTTCACATTCACTTCCACTATACGTTAATTGGCTTACACAGGATAGTCAATAGCAGGAATACTTGGCGCAATGTCTAAGCCTCAACTCAGTGTCAAGCCTGCATAAGAATCTGGCTATGAGCACAATGAATTATCAGCTGACATCGGCTATAGCGAAGATTATATACTTGATCTTATGATAGGATCCTAACTTGTACTGGCGATAGTATTCTGATAGTTTTTATAGGCTTATGATAGATAAAGTACACGTTCAATAAGTAACAGGTCCTATCTAGTGATAACCTGCTGGTCCAGTGATCTCAACCAATCTACAGGGTAAGATACACGGGGGACTTGCTTCGACAGTTTAGAGATGTTAACTCCAAGCATTATGGCTACTACCATCGTCGGTTTTTAGTCAGGGAAAACAAATAGTGTCACAATCGAGATGGATTTATGGCACGCGTCTGATCTCATCTCTGGAATGCATGGAATCCATTCGTGCAAGTCAAGAGAGAAGACTAGTCGCATTTTCAATAGATACATGAATTTCCCATTATTTAGAAGCTCCCTCAAAAGCCTTGCGATTGACCGCAGTCGTTGGTTCGCCACAGAACTGTCCATCCTCATCCACCACTCTCAATATGTTCTTCATAGCCGTCAGCTCAAAGTTCACCCTTGTTGAGACAGCAGATCCCGCCGTATGACAGGTCAAGATGACATTGTCCATCGCCGCTAATTCTTTGGAAACCTGGGGCTCGTGGTAATGTACATCCAAACCAGCAGCTGAGATTTTGCCGCTCTTCAACGCCTCGATCAAAGCTTCCTCGTTGACGACTTGTCCGCGAGCCGTGTTGACTAATCGTGCGCCGTCTTTCATGGCAGCAAAGGCCTCCTTGTTGATGAGATCCTGCGTATGAGCGTTCAGAGGTGTGTGGAGAGTAACACAGTCGGCCACATTGAGTAGTGAATGGAGAGATGAATGGTATGTCGCCTGGAACTCCTCTTCTACCTCTGGTGGTGACCTCACAACGTCGTAATAGTGTATCTTCATTCCCAGCCCTAAGCACGCCTTGTTGGCGACTAGCTTGCTTATGTTTCCCAGGCCAACAATACCTAGGATGTGACCTCGAGGGTTGTAAGAGATTGTGGCGACAAACTTATGCATATGAAGAAAATCCTCGGGCTCGCAGGTACGTGCACCTTTTTGCGACATCCAGAAGTTGCGAAATACTGATAAAATCATCCACAGGGCTGTATCGGACACGGCTTCGTCGCTTGCACCTGCTCCGTTGGCATACCAGATGCGACGGCGGCCAAGGGCATCGACATCGGCCCAATTGAATCCTGCACCAGCAGATGCGAATATTCTAACTGACGGTGGCAGTAGTGAGATAAGTTCATCGTCCCACTGACCCATCTCGCCGCCACTTTGAAAGTGTGGTCGATAGATTGCTGAGAATTGACCATATCTGGAGTTCCGTTAGACTGTTCACAATTTTATCCCTGCAGCCAAAGAACTCACTTATTATCTTTCAATGCTTTTATGAATGATTCTCGGTCAGGTTCCTCGTTGGCAACTACATCGAACCTCTTTGTAAAGACGTCGTTGAAGAAGTCTTTATTGTATTCAACATCCTCGCCGATACGAAGAACTATTGGCTTGCCCGCACCCATTGTGAATAAGTGATTGTTTGGTGATTTCTTTCAAAGTGTTACTCCGTCAGGTCAAGCTCGAATCGTGGTTGAGAGTTTGATGTAGTTAGCTTGCGATGCAAACCAGATGAAATCATATGATAGTTGTAAATATCGCTTTCCATGCAATACTAGCCATACAGATATCCTTATTGACCAATCGGACGGATATCCTTGGTACGGATATGTGGCCGTTGGTGGAATTGATCGCTTGCGTAAAATGAGGGGTCGATTGTCGATTCCACTGTTCTTTCGAGGTTTGACCAAAGACATTCCATGAGTCGCTTGTTTAGCAGTCCCGGAAATATATCCGTGCAGGCATAACAGACGAGATCCAGCCGTAAACGCGTCGGTTTTCTGTCCGAAGGATTCATCTCTTCCAGCAGCCTACCCCAATGTGGATGATGATCAGCGATCACCCACTACCCCAGGTTTTCCCCAGGTCCTCCTCACAGAAGAGTAAATGAATCTGCTTTATGTTATCTACTCCACGTGATTGCCCAGTACTGTGACATTGAAATTGGATATATATAATTGATCTATGCGGCTTGTAGTCACTAATCATCTTGACATGACCCTGCATCTCCACATCAGATCGCAGTAGGTATCCAACATGTTCAAGCGGGTCGCAGAGTTCTTCAAGCCAAAGGCTACAAAGACATTGCACTATGCTGGTCTCAAGAACAACACTCATCCAACCTGGTACAAAGACGCTGGACTTCGAAAGAATGTCTGGCATTGTGTTGGCTTCTACTTTGCCGTCTTCTACCTTGGCTTCGATGCCTCGTTGATGAATGGTACATGCTCCTACAAATACGTACTACCCATCATCAGGAACTGACAATGCTTTCCTTTAGGGTTACAAGCTATTCCTCAGTGGGAGGAATACTTCAACTATCCATCAGGAAACACACTCGGTCTCATCTCGGCCAGTCTCTTCCTTCCTGCGATCGTCACACCTTTTGTCGCGTCTTGGATCAATGGTCTTTGGGGACGAAAGTGGTGCTTGGCTATTGGTTCCGTTCTTCTAATCCTCGGTGCATTCCTCAACGCCTTTGCCAAGAACATTGGAACTTTTATCGGTGGTCGTGTCATTATCGGTGCTGCTGGACCTTTCGGCAAGATTACTGGTATCGCCCTACTTCAGGAGCTAGCTCATCCCCGGCTTCGTCCTTACGTTGCCACTGCCTACTACAGTAACTACTACGTTGGCCAGATCGTCGCCGCCTGGTTCTGCTACGGCACGCTTTCTTGGTCAGAGACTGAGTGGCGATGGAGAGCCCCCTGTCTCTTCCAGGCTTTTGCCCCGGCTGTCGTCCTTGTTCATCTCCTCTTCGTACCCGAAAGCCCTCGATGGCTCGTCGACCACGACCGATCCGAAGAAGCTCTCAAAATCCTCGCAGATGAGCATGCCAATGGTGACGTCGATGACGAACTCGTACGATATGAATATGACGAGATCTGCCGTGCTCTGCAGCTTGAGAAAGAGAACAACAATGCCAAGTATAGCGATTTCCTCAAGACTCCTGGTAACCGGCGCCGACTTCTCGTACTCGTCACCATGGGTACGGGGTCTAACTGGGTTGGTAATGGTATTATCGCTTACTATCTCTCTCCCGCTCTGAAACTTGTCGGTATTACTTCTGCTAGCGCAATCGCTGGTATTAATGGAGGTATGGCCATTTGGTCTCTCATCTGGGCATACGCTGGAGCCATGAGTGCTGAGAGACTTGGTCGTCGGACTCTTTGGATCACTGGCACTGCTGGTATGTGCGTGGTATACTCCGTCATTACCGGCCTCAGTGGTTCGTTCGCGCAAAACCCTTCTCATGGCGTCGGCATTGCTGTGGTGCCCATGATGTACCTCTTTAAGACCTTTTACTGCATCAGTTGGTCGCCTCTGCCGTTTGCCTACGGCGCTGAGATTCTGCCATATAACTTAAGACTAAAGGGATTGAGTATTGAGCTGAGTGTACAGAGTGTTGCGCTTGCTTTCAACCAATGGGTGAACCCTGTTGCTCTTGAGGCTATCGCCTGGAAATAGTAAGCAGCTCCATGACTACTCTGTTGAGCAATTGTTAACCGCACACAGTTATATTGTTTACATCGCAGTTATCGCCATGTATCTCGTCCTTATTCTCTTTTTCTTCCCTGAGACCAGGTATGTTTTCTTAACTTAGACCATTTGTTTCTATGCTGACCTATCATTCAGAAATATGACCATTGAGGAAGTTTCTGTCCTATTTGACACTGGAAGAAAGGGAGATGCAGCGGCTGTAGCTCAACAATTCCATGGGAATAAGAAGCTTGACGATATGCTCGAGCATGATGAAGATGGTGCCAAAGAGCCAAATGTGTCGAGGATTGAGAGAGTCTAGGCATGTTTGTAAAACGATTCAATGTAGAATAATGTTTGAAGTTGCTGACAGACGAAGCGATTGTCTTTACCCAGGATCAAAGAGTTGCCTACATGATGCAGACAGTAATTATGAAGGTTGGGGGTTGTGCGGAATGACCCTACAATTTGTCTCGCCAAGTCAGAAACAGCCTTGTACAGATGCTTCCCCTCAGTGATGTTGCTGTTGATCCCAGCACCAAACCAGTAAGCTGACTGAGAAGCATGTCCCTTGCTTGTGCATGAGGCACAGCTACGATACTCTCTTAGTCTAAAGCGATAAGAACTTGGCAGGAAAGTCTCGACTGTCTATCATCGTGGCAAGAAAGATCGTGATCGATTGATCTTAAACAACGCACTATCGATCCAAGTTTTGCTTTTATCTGACAGCACATAGATACATTGCCAATAATCACAAAGTAGGCCTAATATAGTGGCCTTTTATTGCCCACGAGATTAATACTTACGTCATGCGACATGCGTAGTTGGATTTCTTAGCTTCTGACCCCTGCTTCTTGTAAGCTAGAAACAACTAGACATGCATCCCCCAGATACAACATCCTTGTCCATACGATGCACCTCGCTTGCTAGAGTCATCAAAATGGTTGCATACCCCGACCTTGGCTTTACGGTGGTCACATACATGTTTATTGTGACGCTGGATTTATGAGGCCAATGAGCCAGCAACACGAGATCTTACCTACATGGACTAATGACCGACCTGCATTTCCCGTCTTACTGTAGCCTTGAAGATGGTGTAAAGGACTGAGGAAGAAAGGTATTGGGCGAGTCTATTTAAGATGATGGCTGACCTCCCTCATTAGACGCCACTTTCTGCATCTAGTTGTTTCTTTCGATATCCCACGTTTACTCTTTATCCTAGTAAGCTGATTCGCCATGATGTCCACACTTCGGAACATTTTTACTCTGCTGGTGGTGTTGGCAGTTTCATTGTCACCAGCCAGTGCGCTTCCTAACATCAGAGCATTGCCTCTCGGTGATTCCATTACTAAGGGATCTGGATCGCCGAGCTTGGTCGGTTATCGTTTACCGTTTCGACAAAAGATTCTCGCGCAAGGTGTCAAAGTCAACATGGTGGGAACCTTGAAGAACGGTAACATGGTAGATGGACATCATGAAGGACACAGCGGAAAGCTTTTAGCCGATATCAACGGGTACTGGCAAATCCCGATGAAGGCTCGACCAAACGTTGTCCTTATTCACGCCGGCACCAACAACATGAATCGAGGTGTCGACCTCGACATTGCGGTGGATATCATGGCTGATATTATCGATGGTATCTTCAAGGTCGCTTCGGACGTGACCATCCTAGTTGCACCAGTCATCTGGGCCAACGATGCAAAGATGCAAGCCAGAACGGACAAATTCAACCCCCAACTTCGATCACTAATTGCGGCGCGACAAAAAGCTGGCAAGAAGATTTTGGAGGTACCCATCGACATCAAGAAGGCTGATCTCCACGACTTGATACATCCTAATGATGCTGGGTATGAGAAGATGGCCACTGCTTGGGTCAAAGCAATTCTTGAAGCTGATAAGAAGGGTTGGTTGAAGATGCCTGTCAAGATGAGTGAGAGTGATGCTCCTGGAACTGGCTTGGGTGCATGAGAGATATAAGAGGGCTGGGGCAAGATATCTATGACAATACAGAGACCCACATGAGATACAATACCGGGGGTCAAGATAGTGTCATTAGGGGAAAGGAGCACAACATGATAGTGGCAGAGGTACATAGCATGGCGTACATATACTTGTTCGATCAAGGCCGAGTAGAAATACTACAAGATCAACAACCCGCCCTACTCCATCACAGGATCCTGTAACACAAGTTTTGCACCAACCTTACAATCACGTCCAGCTTATCATCGTCGCTCTTCATCTTGTTCATCTCTTCTGTTGCTGGCCCAAAGACTTTCCATACAGGCAGGTAATTTTTCTTCTTCCACTCCGGTGCATCGATATTTGTAAAGGCCATGTGCATATTGTGCCGCCGACGTAAGGCCTCGCGGAGCCTGCCCAATGGAATATCATTCCCAGGCCGGGTCTTTTTCTCGAGGTGCTTCTGCGCGATATAAGCGCAGTGCATGATAAGTGACCGTAGTCCGGCTGCTAATGCTGTACGAACGGAGGAACTATCGTGATACTTGATCACGTCTGCTGATCGTGGGTTCAGTGCCGCGGCTACCCGATTACCAGGCATGTAAAAGTCGATGTTGTCTTCATCCTCGGATTTATGATCCCGTTGTCCCAGTGGCAACGCGGCGCCAATACGAAAGACGTTCTTTTGGCCTTTCTGGTAAGGTAGTGTGTCCATCTCACTGAACATGATGTCGTCGCTGGTCGAGCAGAACATTAGGATCTTGCCATCACGTATCACGTCGTCCACGGCAGCCCCAAGATTTGCGATAGCCGTTGACGCTATCGTCTGCTTATCCTTTCCGATCTCCGTAGTGTTCACCCCTGTCTCAACTTTGCTCTCCACTGTCCAAGAGATAGAGATGATATTAACATGCAGGTCAGTTGCGGCTTTAATGCCAGTTGCTGCACTGTCTGTATAGATTATGCGGTTACCGGTATGGCTGGTGCTCTCTTGAATTCTTATGACATAGAGGTAGACCCAGGGATTGACCCTTACAATCATGTTGGCCATGATGGTCCCATGACCACGACCGGAACGATGCCATGGTCTTTCCGATCTGCCCAGCGGAGGACAGCAACTGAAACCAGCGGTCTGTACAACGTTGTTGTAGTTATCTAGATCACAGATATCGACGCCGTCGTCAATCAGAGCCACCTGTGACTGTCAAAAAGGTTCGTACTCATCAACATCTTAGAGCTTACATTAACTCTGTCTTCGTTTGCAAGAGTGCTGATCTTTTCTATCCGTGAAAAGGCTCTTCGGAACTCTTCCATCTTTTCGATCCATGCTTAGGTGGCTGGCTTCCTGGGATGCGGTCAGAGGAACGATATTTTGTCAGTGTAGTAAGGTTTTTGTTCCAGAACGATGCGAATCGAGATGTTCAATGTCGAATCAATTCGATGGATTTAAACAGACCCAGCGTGTTCACGCCACTGGAGCTAGCACGATGATCTGATGCTGGCGAAGAGCTTGTTCAGCTACTCAGAGATGGTCTATGTACAATAGCGCCCTTTACATACTCGTTGTTTCGGAAAGCTCATCCGTATTATATACAGTCAATCTTTGGACTTGTATACCGGTGCGAAACTTGTATGGGCTTCGATCTGTGAAGCAAGTGTTATCCTCGCCACGAGAGTTTCCACACGGGAGTCACCCAGGGCGATAGTCAAGAGCACATCTTTTTCGAACGTCCCGAACTCGAAGAATACCCCGACCCGCCATTACCGCTTCAGAAGGGGAATTCCACGAGTCTGGCCGGGGAATGTTTGCTGAAAGTCCTGTAGAGGACACTGCAGATAACTCAGATAAAGAAGCAAGGAGTGGTGCAGAGCCTGTGCTAAGCCACGGCTATGAGAACGAATTCGATTCGATAAACTTGACGGACGGGTCGAATTGAGTTTGGAGGGCCTGGAAGAGCTGGATGAGTTATAAATATGGAGTCGGATAACATAGTCAATATGCTTGTTTGTTGTTCATCAGCTCAAATCTTATCATCATATCACCCTCTATCGCCATTTTATCCCCGGCCTTGCTAACTCACACAGCCATCAAGCCACTCACTAAGTCACACAAGTAGCGGAGTTTGGTTGTAGCGGGGGCGGAGCGGAACAGGAGCTTCCGGAGTTAGAAAAACGGACTTTATCGCTGCACTAACCCCGACTTGCATATCTACGATTGAATAAAGAGACGAGTCTGAACCCCACCTCTCGCAATTCAGTTTCACCAGGAAAATCATACACATCACAAGATATCATGGCCTCAAAATCTCTAGTCATCGGTGGCACAGGCGGTATTGGCTATGCCATCGCCTGTCGCATCGCCGCCAATACCCCCTCATCAACAGTCATAATCAGTGGTCGCAATGAGCCCAAGAACATTCCTCACTCCAACATACAATTCCGAGCGCTAGATGCATCATCAATGCGCGCCATCAAGAGCTACACAGATGAGCTCAAGGCATCACAAGATCGCTTCAGTACTCTTGTCCTCACCCAGGGCATCCTCACCACCGCTGGAAGAACCGAGACATCTGAAGGCATTGATCGCAAGATGGCGCTACACTATTACGGACGGCAATTACTCATTCGAGAGCTCATGCCAGCTCTTACAGAAGATGCAAAGGTCTTGATAGTGTTGGACAGCCTTCGTGGAGGACCTGATACAATGAAGTGGGACGATCTGGACCTCAAGTCCAATTTTACCCTTGGAAATGCTGCTGCTCATTGCATGTCAATGAATGACGCCATGATTCAATATCACGGCACCGAACAAAAGCTTGCAGGTAATAAGCGACAATTTTTCCACGCCATGCCTGGTATTGTCCGTACCAACATCGGCTCATCACTTCCATGGTACTTGCGTGGCCCCGCTTCAGTTCTCTCAGTTGTGTTGGGCGCGTCGCCTGAGAAATGCGCGGACAATTTGTTGAATGGAGTTGAGAAGGCGGCAGCTTCTGGGGAGAAGGAGGGCAAGCATTGGGGATTCATTAATGAGAAGGGTGGTGTCTTCGGTAAGCCAGATTGGGACGAGGAAAAGGTGAAGAAGGTTAAAGAGCATACCTGGGATCTTGTTGATGGCGTGTTGAAGGCTTAATTTTGTAGTGGAATCGACGAATTGGTACAGGTGGTAACTTGGATGGTGGATATAATAAGGACTATTTATTTAATGAATTGGTGATGGACAGACAATAAACATGTTCCGCGGGTATTTTAGCGAGCCGTCTTTATTGCCAGGTCAACATGGAAATGATTCAAAAGACGGGAGATGCAAGAAGAAAAAAGAAACGGATCAAACCGTTCCTTGTGCCTCAACACGGGATCGAACCGTGGACCTTGTCATTACTAGTGACACGCTCTACCACTGAGCCATTGAGGCCGCTCGTTACTTGATGAGGTAAGAACCTGTACATAAAACTTATATACGCTATCGAATAGAAATAACATTCTCCAGTTACATGGTGTTATGTCTTCCTTGAAACACATTAACTGCTGAATGGTAGACATGAAAATAGATGTTGAGTTACATATTGCAATTTTATGGTTTTCAGGCTGTTGAATTAATAGCTCAGCAGGATCTCACATATGGTGAAATATTTTATAATTGTTCAACTGGATCTGACGTGTAGATGTGACAACCACTTTAGCTCTTTTACTTAGATTAAATATCACAAGTAGCAAATTATCTTATTACACTATGGATACTTTATTAAGTATTATTAAATATACCCCTTTCCTTGAATTTACTATCTGATAGCTGTAATGGGTTCATAGGAGGCTTGGTAGAAATAATTCCTCTATTTTAGCAATAGGGTAGCCACATTGCAGGACATACAGTTAAACGCGCTTTGACGCGTCACACTACAACACGTACCAAGACATATAAATAACACTAGGCCAAAAGCATATTTCATTTCTTCTGCGAAACTCCAAAGGTACTTAGTTGTGGCCAGTCTGTTCAGTTAGCATACTACTCATTTCTAGAAGCGTCAAACTCACCAAATGTTGTTCGCTCTTTGTTGACGCGAGTGACATCGACTTTTTGCCCAACCGATATCGATCTGTTTGTATCCTCCCCGTAACAGAACCCGTAACGTCCAAAGACGGGACTATACTTGGCACCCTTGTCCACTCTTCGGTCTTTGTTCAGCCTCTTCCAGACCATGCCCCGGTCATCAGTCGCTGTCTTTCCCGTCTCGTAATCGACGGTAATACTTTGACATCGGAAGCAGTTCGCTGTCAAAGCCATTCTTACTCCACCCGAGAATGACAGCTCTCCCCAATAATCTTCTGCAAAAGGTTTAGAGGCGCCACGGACAACGATGTTGGGTCGGAACTTGGTAATGTCCATTGAGTAGCCCTCTTTCAAGCGCGACGATGCTTCGTCGTTCGACTCTTCCGTGACGACCAAATAATGTGCAATGTCATTGAAAGCGAGCCTCTCGGGTTCGTGCGCCGAGAACGTAATACTGTTCTTGATCTTTTGAGTAAGTGAAGCCTTCTGCAATGCATCAGAACTGTGAGGAGCCACCGATCCTAGAACAGCTCTTGATCCGTCACCAATATAGACCAAGCGAACCTCTTGACCAATACGGTCCGAGAACCATTTTGACAGATCATCTCCCATATCGTAGGCTCTGGTAGTGCTTGCATGGAGACTAGTTTGAATGATTGGGCGGCCCTCGAGAGAAGGTTTCAGCGGGAAATGGACACTGTCATCGTTATTCCAATTCACTAGGACCTGGTTTTGGTCGTAGTCGATTGAAGCCTGGAATAGTGCCAGCTTGAGGTCATACCCAATCAGCATTGTCTCATACTTGGCATCCGTGTCGCCGTTCCTTCGGATTTTCTGGAGACAAAAGGTCCTATCACCTTCAAAACCGAAAGCGCCGATGCGTGCTTTGTCCAAAGCGCATCCTCTTATGCCTTTCACGGGATATACATAGAGCTTCGGTAAAGTGTCAACTGAAAGTCTCTCTCATACAAGGAATTCTTACCTGAGTGACTTCCAGACCAGTCTCTCGTGCTCTTTGGCCCTGCAACAAGAGCGTGATGGAGGTGGCAAGGACAATGCCTGAGACAATTATCCACAAAGTTGCTTCATCCATAACTGCTCAGTCCGAAGATATCACAGTATGAAGAAACGCAAGATGAAAAATCATGCCGCGACAACTGATATACCGAAGTGTCCGGTAAAACTTAACAAAACGGGTATTGGGTTACGAATGACAGATAGGTGAGCTAGTCCCAACTAGGCAACTTGATGGGCCTCTCAATTGGTGTCGGGCTACTCGAGTTCTTGGCCCACAGAAGGTGAAAACAACTCCACCACCAAATATGGAAGCCGTTACGTCGACAGACATTCATCAAACAACCGCGTAATTGGTTTAGTGGTAAAATTCTCCGTTGCCATTCAGTTTCGGGGAGCCCTGGGTTCGATTCCCAGATTACGCATAACAAGACGCCTGTGAGCGTCGTATTACTTTTGTGCTTTGTCCCTTTTTGCATCGTGGTGTTGAAATGCGAAAATCCGTTGTTCTCAACGTTAAGTCAGCCTTACCGACCAACCAGGCGAAACTCAGCGGGAGGGACGGTGAATCCACTGAACTTAGCTTATGACAGCACTGTTTTTAGAGGGTTCTCACTAAAGTCTCAGGTTGGAATTCGGCTACTGAGCCTTGTCGCGTAGGATGGAAAGGATTTGGGACCTTGGGAAGGATTTCACTTTATCATCAAATCTCGATCTGTCTGCTATCCTATTCTCATCAGCCCGTGGAAGGAACTAATATACTGACTGCACTCCTTTTATATTGGTCAGCTACGTGACCAAGCTACCCACACCACCAGATGCAGTCCAGATCTATCAATGCACCTTTCGACATCTTCAGGAACCATGACGTCACTCAGCTAATATCCACGATCAGTTGGTATTAAATGCTTCAATATGGATATATCCAGCATCACTCGGCGTAATAATTTGTCTAGCTACAGTCAGTAATTGGTATCGCATGCTGAAATAGCCGAGGCCGAGGGATCTCGATGTTATAGTTGGGAACTTTAGAAATCAGAAGTGGACACTTTCAATCGTGCTGCCCAACAGTGAAAAATGTGGAAATAGTTGTCTACTAAGGGAGTTTCATCGCTGATGCCTGGCACTTGGATCAGATGGCTGTATAGTATTAGCGTCGATGAGGAGATGCGATTCACGAGCCTGGAGGGTCAACGTACAACCTATGCTCTTATATATTACGTGTAGAAAAGCCGGAAAAAGTCAAAATACCGGTTGCTGCGAATTTGCAGGTTGATGAACGTGTTGATTCTCTATTGTGAATTGCAGTCATCAAGTTAATCGCACTGCTGTAAGATCCATGTAAGTCTGGAGCTGAACAATGGAGCTGAACAATGGAGCTGTGTCAAAAATATCTCATGATCTACAAGTTCTTAACCCATTATTTCTCACTAGTTGAACATAAATTTCTAACAAGTGATTGCCAGAAGGCAACTAGGTGAGTACCTTACTTAATGAAGGTTTCCTATCTGAGGGCTATAGTACAGCCAATGCTTACGGAAGAATACCTGGCATCTATGTATTGATTTCTAGAATTTCAGTATAACGCTATATACATTTTGAACGTCATCCTTTGCAAGCGAGATTCACGGTAGATCGGCAACATCGGCAACACGGCAAAGTCGCGTTCCACCTTGACCCGCAGCCCGCCTCATTTCACAACCAACAGCATATTCCTACAACCAACAACTCATTTCTACTTTCTCCCTGGCATCAAAGATTTTCATCATCTCTACCTATATACCAATCATTGGACTTATAAATATCAAGGAATTTTAGTCTACGTCTATGATTTCAGAAACAGCAGCTATGGGCTCCCGACCTGAATCTCAACAACCCGTCAACAACCGCCGCAGCTTCTTTTCTGCGACTACAACATTTGTTCCATTTGCACTCTTCTTCTTGAATCTTTTCCACTACGTCTGGCGTAATGAAGATCTCATCTCTGGTCTGCTTATCACCAATATGCTTAATGCCCTATACTTGCTATGGAGCCGCTATGCCGGCCTCTGAGGCCCCTCGCATGCCCAACATGGCAGCGCGCTACAATCTTGAAGAATACAGTGAGCAAGGCAATTCAACTTCTGAACTTGAGAAGAGAAGAAACGTCGATGTAAGCGTATCAGGGATAACGTCGTGACGCCACCTAACATGTTGATCGCAGGTCTGTCAGTTCATCAACACTGTAGCGTCTTGCACTGTCATTGCTGCAAATGGCATCGTAAGCTTAACCCCAATGATCTCTGATCTTGTTGACTGACCTTTCTTTCTATCGGGCAGAGTCTTGTAAAGGCGCTTGGTATGTGTTTAATGTCCTGTCACTTGGAGATATGAGCTGACTTGAACGTAGCAAGCCAGATTAAGAACGCTGCGGGCCATAAATCTTGTGGCGAGTTCTCCGGAACTGCTGCCGACGGCAAAGTCCGATACAAGTACTATGTAAGAGTTGAGCCCTTGAAATCTAGCCGTAAAAGCCCATGCTAACATCTTACAGAGTGCTGGAGGAGATTGCGACACCACGGCCGAGGAAAAGACTATTGCAGGGGCGCTCGAAGACCACTTGAAGCGGTATGGCGATCCACTTTGCGAGACTCAGTGTCTGAACCTCACCCATGGTGGAACTTGGAATGGTTATCTGTCTATTGGCCCTGCTGATGACTTTGATTCGTCGGCTTACTGTGGTCCCAAGCTCGACTTCGACCACTGCACATCTGGTGGAAAATACGATTTCGATGGTTAGATTCATAGCAATATGATACATAGTAGATAGTAGCTTCTCTAGCTAGAATAGCTGGGACTAGATCGCTACCATAGTATACCCAGGCATTGTCATTAGTTCCCAGTGCTCCTCAAATTCATAACCCATAGCTTCGCCAGCGCGTTTCACCAATTTCTTTGCAAAGCAAGGAGGATCCTCTTCAGTTGTTGTAGGGGTAGGCAATGTAGTTGTAGTCCGAGTAACTCCCAGCCTCGAGCATGCATCGTAATAATCGTCGGCGTCATCACAGAATGCTGCATAACCTTCCGGGAACTCGGTTGGAAATATGGTAGTGGCGTCACCCTCTTCGCGGGCAAAGCGGTTCTTCTTGGGCGGTGTCGGGGGCCAAGACGTGGGTACAACCCAAACGAAGCGTTTGTTCATGGTTACCGTTTCGGTTCTGTTGAGTGTTAGTGCGTCGCTTGCGAGGAGATGGGGATCTAGGGATCTACTTACACTGTCGAGGGGCTTACGGTGACGACGTTGAGGTCTGAGCATTGCTCTCTACGGTCATCGAGTGGGGGGTCTCCCGCTGGATCGGTGACTACTGATACACAAGCATCCACCGTTGTTGTCTCTGCCAGCTCAGTCGTTGTTACTACCAGTTCAGTTGTCTCTAGCAAGTCAGTTGTCATCTCTGCTGTCTCAGTCGTCTCTAACGACACATTTGTTGTCTCTTCCGAGTCAGTTGTTGTTTCTACCGGCTCAGTTGTCTCTACCGGTTCAGTCGTCTCTACCGGCTCAGTCGTTGACTCATCCGAGGTAGGTGTCTCTGGTTCTGGCTCAAGTGTGGTGAGACCAAAAGAAAATGACGTTGATCCATCCACTATAGTAGTCGATCCATCTTCTTCAGTAGCGGATTCCGTTGAGAATGATTCATCGGATAAGGGCGGTAAAGTCGACGTGCTTGCGGGAGGGGTGGTGAGATCTTCTGACTCAGTGTTGGATTGCTGCTCGCTGCTCGTCACGGTTGAAGACAAAGGTACATCCGTAGTCTCGAGGTCTGTTGAAATGGATTCGGTGGCAGCATTCCTTGTGGAAACTTCGGAATCCTCAGAGCTAGAAGTAACCACGGCCGTCGGTGTGGTCTCAAAGCTGGTAGCCTTAGATTCAACAGCCTCAGAACTAGCAACAATAGATGTAGAAGATATATCGTCCACACCGATGAGTTTGCCATTCTGGCACTGCGTGGCTGTTCTTCGAGTCAGTTACCAACATCATATATGTTCACGGCACTCTTACCATCATAAGTGGCCAGCTTGACCTCGAGACATCCGGGAGGCCCGTTTGTAAAGGTGATATACACCCGACCGTCAGAATCCTGACAAAAGCCAGCCTCGCCATGAGGCAAGCCTGAGTTTCTAAACACAAGTGTGCCTCCGCCAGCCGCGAACGTAGACGTAATGGCTCCCTGTGGCGGATCATCCTGTCCAGATAGTTCTTTGTAGTCTTCGCCCGACGAGTAATAAATAGGTACACCGTTATCGAAGAGTTCGCCGTCTGCCAGATTAAAGATCGAAGCAAATGTGCAGCTCCCGGGGTTATCGTTGCCAACGAAGCCACCTGTTGCTCGCTTAAAAAAACTCCGCTTGTTGTTGTTGTTGTCGGGGATTGAGACTAGGAATATAATAGAACGGCCCTCTGGTTCAACGATACCGCTAGAGGTGGGTGCTATGCTAGTACTGATGACGGATTCTGTGTCGCTAGCTGGCGCATCGGATGTTTGTTCTTGAGAGGCCGTGTCTCCATTTGTCAGCTGACTCTCCAAGGTAGGAAACTCGGAGTTGAAAGTCGACGTTTCAGAAAACGAAGTTCGAACCACTGAGGACGTATTCTTGCCAAACGTTGGACGGATAGACGGATTGAATGGGACGCGGCTTGAGTCCTGAGCTGTCGGCTTTTCCCCAGGCTCATTGGCAACCGGAGCAAGGTAAGTAGAAACGTATGTAACACACCATGTGTCCATATCCATTTCCCCTTGATCACTAGCCAAGCAGAGGCCCGCAGCTCCTAACAAAGCCACACCAAAGGTGAAGGCCCTCATTTTGGCAATTGGAATATGATGAAAGAATGCACAATACTGGAGTTGCTGAAGCAGGAGGGAGAATATCTTGCCAGGCCTTGGCGAATGATTATAACATGGAAAAAAAAGGCAGCGATGTCTCAGTTCTCCAAAAAGCGGTCAATAACGGTTTGACTGCATTTTTCAAATGTCTTTGTTGGTTGTTAGTTTAGTAACGCTTCTGCAGGGTGATGATAGCTCTGATATTACCGTATTAACTCACGAAATTGGGTATGACCTATGGAGTCAGCCACCCAGTTTGACGATATATCACTGGTTAAATCCCGAGTGACTCCTAGGTATACCCGGGCTAGAACCAGCCGAAATAGCTAATAATGTACCCTTATTTTGCTGGGTTAACTCCATAGGTCATACCCAATTTGGTGAGTTAATACGGTATTCAGACGGTTGGAATTCTAGGAACTGCATTATTTCAAATGTCTTTGTTGGCTATCAGTTTAGCAACGCCTTCTGCAGGGTGATGATAATCCTGATATTATATAGACAGCTGGAGTTTTGGGAAGTGCAGTTTTTCAAATGTCTTTGTTGGTTGTTAGTTCAGCAACGCCTCTGCAGGGAGACGATAATTCTGATATCAATGAGACAATTGGAATTTTGGAAACTCTACCAACCAATAGATAACTACTTTCGAGCTTGACTAAGCGGACTGTGTCACGTCAGCTAGCCATAGCCATGCATAGGCCAAAACTATTGAGAAATAGGATAAATGTGGCTGGCGTAAACGATACATCGCACATTCTTTTGTATTGTAAAAATATTCTGACAATATATCGGTTCATCCACATTATCCTGACATCATACAAACGACAACACTTCGATATTGATAACCCGTGATTTTAAAGCCTATGCTGACGTCCTTGGATCATAGTCTGTCGCTTTTCCTGTGATTTTGTTCCTACAAATTGCGCAATATGTAGGATCATCGACCCTCAGCCACTAGATTTCAAAGCGCCACTCTGGGGGCAAAGGTATGGATGTCCTTCAGTCGAGGATCATGTGATGTCTCAGTATCATTCGATGTCCGTGAAACAAAGCGGCCGCCAGCCAGGTTAGTCAGATTTGCTACAAAACTAATTTGACAGGAGGGATAAAGCAAAAACTACCAGAGTTGACTTCGAACGTATAACATATTTACCTATGAAAGCATAAAATAAACGTAAGAATAGCAGTGAAGCAAAATAGAACAGTCTAAGCTTGGAAACATATTGCAGAACGATGCACCAAGAGATAGCCTCCCAACAATGAACAAACGACAGAGATCCTCCAAGATGATATACAGAAAAGAAATATACCAAGAATGAGAGAAAACCAACCATCAAAGTCCAAGTCCCTTCTTCATAGCCGGCAAAATAACATTATCGTTCCAGTTCCAGATCAATCCGCTGCTGTGACCGGTGAAAGCAGCACCAGTCCAATAAGTGTTGCGTGGTCCCTCAAGCTTGAGGAGATCTTCAAAGAAGCCCTTGCCGATTTCCTTGGAAGAGACGTGAAGTTCGAAAGGAGCATGATTGGAAAGTATAGGGAATGTGACATTCTTTGCCGTGTCGGCTGGAACAGCTCCTGCACGGGCAAGATTTGTGAGTTCCTTGCGAATGATAGCTTTGGCATCCTCGAGACTGTAATCAGAGTTATCAAAGGCCACACCGAGAAGGAACTGGTTTGTGAAGCCAGGAGGAATGTTGTAGCCGTTGCTTCCAGGAATAACTGGCGTGTTGGCGGGCGTGAGAGCGCCGACATTTTGCAGGTTGACATCGACACCGGCGATATCAGCAACGCCTGCGACGTAGCCTAGGGCAGAGAACTTGGAGAACAGAATTCTTTCGTCGGCAGAAAGATCAAAAGTACCGACATTCTTTAGAGTCTGCGGAATAGCAACGAGAAGCTTGCGTGCCTTGAAGGTAACCTTCACCCCATCCTGCTTGACAGTAACAACGACGCCATTTTTGTTCCTTCGGACAGTTTCAACGTGCGAGTTGAGGTATATTTCGTCAGCGAGTTCCTTGGCGGCAGCTTCATAGACTGTTCGGGCGTCTCCAGATTTCGGAACAAGAAATCCACTGGTTACACTCTTCAGCAAACCAGGCCCAAACTTCTTGATACCGTAGAGGGTGGGAATGGTGGTGATGTTGCCAGCGTACCAGCCGAACTGACAGATCAGAGGTAGCAGAGCAGTGAAATTATTCTGTTGAGCGAACTGCCCGAAAGGTTGGAGAAGCTCTGCAGGCACAGGGTTGGGAACAAAAGGATAACCTTGATCCAACCAAGTGTACTTTGCCAGGACATTTTGACTATAAGCCTGCAACGCAGCAGCCAGGGAGTTCTGGGTCGCAGCGGCTGTCGCATCATCTTGAGGAGGAATGGGAATGCCGAGAGAGAAGTCGTATTGTTTTGTCTTTGCGTCGGAGACCAGAGGACTTCTGACAACGGATTCAACGCCCAGACGGTCGAAGTACTTTTGGACAGTCTTGCTGTTCTCAAAGATTACAACGCCAATATTGGCAATAGCCTTTGTCTTGAGATTGACGTATGTCTCGGCATGACCGCCGATTTTATCCTTTATCTCAATCACAGCGACACTGGCACCTGCGTCTTTGAGGCCGATTGCTGCGTGTATACCAGATGCACCGCCTCCAATGATAACAACATCCACATCCACATTCTTGCTTTTAGACTTGCCTGGTAAAGCTACGCAGGCTGCTGACAGGCAAGAAGCCAAAACACCCAAAGTAGTGAGCGGTCTCATGATGAGGATATTAACAGGAAGGGGAAGAATGGTAACGAGCGACTGGCTGCTGGACAAGGTATGGATGGCAGACGGTCTGGTTTATATTGATCTGCTCGGACCAGATATTCCAAAGCGTACATTAGTGTGCTATGACAATGTGATTTCTCATATGTGCCAAACCAAGGGCGAATAATCTTTACTTTTTCTGCCTCGGACTGCTTATCCCTGTCATTGACCCAGTCATTGAAAGTACAATCACTCAGCTGTTGAAAATACTTGCCCTAACTGGAATGGACTATTGGCTCGGCGGGCCTCATAATTCAGCGATCAACAACAGGGCGAGATCATATCATCTAGATGGTCTATTTTCTTCATTGATCACTTGGCATAGAGTCATCGAAGCTCATCAGGTTTGTGACTCTGAACGTTGTGGATTCTTTTCGAAGCTATCCATCGACTAATCTCAAACAAGGATTAATAAATGCTACGCAGGTCCATGCCTGCAAAAAGCAAAGAAATACGTTTTCTGCCTGTCAAAATGTCTCACGATCGATCGCCTTCGCAAGATTTACGATTTCTCATTCATGCATCTCCTTTTATTATTGCCATTGGCTCGTTTTCACGGTCGTCGCCGCTGAACCATATCGCCGGACGTGATCACAGAAGATCGACACTTTGGATGCAACCATGGTTCACGACAATATATTGGTTGAAATCTCGGAGGTCAAATGGAACTAAAAACCTCAACAAGCTAAAAATGCAAGGAGCAGTTAAACGAAGATAGTGACTCGTACTTGTAGTCGCTACGACTCTCGCCTATGTTCTATGCTGTAATAGGCGATTGAGTCGCGGCATTTTGACCCGAGAAAAAGCAAAAGAGGTCATAAGGAAAAACTTGCATGACGACGTGTTCGTTTCTTCGTAAAATGAGCCAACTAAAGCCGCTTGTTAAAAAAAAAAGCCAGTTCTCACATTGCAGCGAGAAACTCCAGGTAATACGACCCCGATATGAAGATTCTCGCTACTCACCCAATCATGTAGCTACTATGACTCAACCACTAGATACAAATTTCGTCACAGAACAGGTTCTGTATAGACCTCCACAAAGGGTATCATACTCCGATACCTGCAATATAACAGGTTCATGGCTGTTTCCAATAGTATTGGGGAATCAAAACATAGATAACCCAAGCAGATTCTTCGGGACGCAACTGGAGACTTTAAAAACATAACATTTGCTTCTTGGTGAAAGACACGACATCATCAGACGACATCTCGGCACCACTCTACAGGCTTCCTGCGGAAGCTGTCTTTTTTTTCTGGAATAAGATTTCAACACGAGGTATCATAGTTTAGTACCTGTACAATCACCACAAGTTAAGTTTTGTGTGAAATGGCTCGGCAACAAAATCTTAGTATGAGTGTGCGTTAGGATAAACTTTATCTCATGCTTCGATTTAGAGATGTCATCTCCCAAACTGTTTGCTAACCTTGTGTTGAGAGGCATCCTCTCCAAACAGATGATTCCCTTCCTCATCGAACACGGTGCATTCGCTATTGAGCCAAACGATCTGGCTCAGGTCTTCAGATCAAATCGCGGCAGGTCTCTACTGTGCCTTGCTAACCGGATTCTCTCCTCGCGTATCTCCTTTATCGTCTTGCTACCTCCAGGACCTCGACGTATCTTGGCATAGTTGACGATGGCTTCCTATGTCCCAAGCTCAGCTGTCCAGCTGTCAGGGAGTTGTGTAGGCAGCTCAACCAAGTCACTATCGGCATCGGCTTTTTCATCGCAGCGAACCATGATGGCGACAACCCGGCAACCATTGCCCTCATCTATGGGTTTTGTAAGGTTTAGTGACACGTCGTAGTGATTGTCGTAGAGACGAGAGTCCTAGGATAAGGGCTACTGAGCATACGAGGGTAAGCTTGGGCCACTCCTGCCATTGGGACATACCTGAATGTGAATCAATGTTTTGAATATAACCTCAATCTCGTCTATTCTCAATCACATACGACCATACCTACCAGAAAATACGGGATCCCGTCCGCTCTCCCATAGTCAAGCTGGTAAGGGGCGGATTAGTAGTTGGGTCGGTGACGACCAGCGAATCCCCGCTGTTGTATGTTTTTTGCTGAATCATGCGCCTCTATTTTATTTCTTTTTGTGCCGAAATAGTGAGTGACTCTGATATGCTTGAAGATGAAGATGATGGGCTTCAGGTCAACGTGAGTTGGTTGTTGCCCAGTGATCTATGCCACTATATCCACCCCACTGTCCCATGATTGAATAAGGCCGAGCTCAACAAAGCTTCGGATTTTTTTTTTTCAAGGCATGATAGCTGGTTGTTATCGTATTGGTTCTTTCTGCATAATCGCGGACATTTCCGAGACTTGACGAACTGTTCATAAGTTAGATAGAATACAGCCACACACAAAGAGTTATAGTATTAATACTCCCGCTGCAGAACGTCGCTGTTGTTATGTTTTCAATCTCGATTCCACCATTTGACTATCTATCAACATGTTGATCAAGATTGAACAAAATGTTGACAAGTCCACTTTGGATGACCGTCAGAAAGGTGAGACGTCGCGTATCCGAGTCACTAAAGTCTCGCTAACGATCTGACTGAAGAAGATATTTCTACGCATCGTGAATTACCACCAGGTAATACTAATCCGATATTGACGCAACAAACGAACAACCAAGCATGTCCACTAGTACCAATTTCAACGACATTCCCGTCGGACTTGCGCTTCACCCCGTTGCCTCCACTACAGCAAATGCCACCCCCAGTGTCATATTCTCCAACATGGCACTCCTGGTGCCCAGGAGTTAGAGGAGCAGAGCAATCCGGAGGAAAATCGATGATTTTAAATGACCGCATGAGTGAGCAGCAGGTCATTGACAGCCGAGTAAATCATACTGAATGATCAATGTGTAGATGCGACGTCCCACGGACATGAAACAACAGACTTTGGATATTTTGCCAAGCACACTACCGGGGAAGCCCGTTCTTATTGTCAATCATGCAGTAGGGCCGTGGATGGTTCACACGCGTGCTGCAAGAGGTTTGATGGCGATTATTATATCTGTTGCGAGTGTGTTAGGAAAGCTAGGAGGTGCAAAAGCCAGCATAGCCTCGACCATGCCATTCCCGATTTTTGCCGTGTCTGCAAGACTGTTTGTGGGTACGTCTGTACAAGATGCTTTGCTAAGAGCAACGAGAGCCAAGTGGTGGGAGGTAATCATCGGGCTCAGATGACCTTTCCACGCACTTGAGTTGGACGAACCGTATTTGAAAGACTTTCATCCAAAAGTTAAAGTAGGCTCTAGGTGCGGAGGCTGAACAACTAAAGAGTGACACCACCCCGAGATGAGTCTTTTAGAGGTGTATATTATCAAAAGGAATATTTGAGTTATTGTCAAATCACCACAAAAAAACTCTGATCTTGGGCGCCTATAAAAGGTCGACGAGTCCACTACATCTGGAAGACAAAACTTTCCCTTCTTCACCTTCCACCACATCACATCGACACACTCCTCGACGATTCAACGCGTTAAATCACATTATATTCCCTCCACAACATGGCACGAAGAAAGTCGGCCCGATCTGGCAAAGCTCGTAGCGAGCCACCACAGAGTTATACCGAGAATATCGTCCAGAATGGCTCATCCCGAACCAACATCGACCTCATGAACCCCAAGCCCGAAGGAGGTCAGTTCCTGCGGTTCTCCAGTTTCCCATACGACATCAGAGCGATGATTTGGGAAGAGTGTCTTTCCAACCACCGAATTCTTCATATTGCCCTCGAAGATCCGGAGGCGCCTGCTCGCAATAAGCATCAGCGCAAGAAAGCCAAAAAGGCTACAAACAAGACATCTTCCACACAATCCCCTTATCGCGTCTTCTTGGATGAACGTTATGCGTTGAGCAAGCTCTTTCACATCTGCAGTGAGTCCCGCGATGCTGCCAAGCGTTTCTATCGAGTGCAATATCCTTGCACTTATCGATGGGGTAGCAAAACTCAGGAAGGGACACTCTACTTTCGACCTGAGTTCGATACTGTTCAATCCTGTGTAACAGCAAACTTGTTTGACTTTGCTTCCAATCTTTTCCATCTTGATGTGCGATATGTTGGGCTACGAAGTATTGCAGTCCCAAAACAATGCCGTGTTCATACCCTGGTGGAAATGGAAGACAATAAACGGGAAGTCATGAAGGAAGTCCTTCTGAGGCTACAGAGTGTTAGCTTTGTTCACATGCAAGAGAAGCCAAAGACACCTCCGCGCCCTCTACGAACCCTTGCATATGTCCACTCCATGCGGCAAGCGGCTAATAGAAATGGTAATGGCACGAATAATAATGATCAACAGCCACGAAGACCCAAGCCGAGGACAGGTTGGGAGCCTGACTGCACAGGTCCCATCTTGACGTGCATTCCAAGCTTCGAAAGATTGTCTGCGGACCCCAGAAAATTGGGTAATGACCACACTCGACCCTACTTCTCCTTCCAGAACCCCGTGCATATAGCTCTCAGCTGGTTTCGTCTCCTCGAATCTTTGGATATGATCTACGAGCACGAACCAAAGTATCACTTCATGCTGAGCTACGAAACGGCTGGCAGGAATATCGCAACGAGAGATCAAGCTGTCTCTTGGGTACAAGGTCAACGCAAGGACTTTCGAGCTCGTGCTTCCAGTGAGGGATTGGAGCAAGGAGAATGGGTCTCGCCAGCCATGGGGTTCTGGTTGTATCCGATCGAATGCGTTGGATCTTTGGTCAATGAGGATGGAGGTCTAAAGACGGTGAAGGAAGTATTTGGAGTTGTACAGCTTAAGGATAACATGAGTAAGTGCGTTCCTGAGCTTTGCTTGAGCAGATTGACCTAGTTCTCAGGCTGCCGAGCTGTGGGTTATTATTAAAGAGGATAGTTATAGACGACTGTATCCTCTTCACGGCTGGGGTGCAGATTAAGATTATTATAGATACAGGAGTATTGTCCTTTAGATGGAACATATATGAAGATACTCAGCATTCTTCTTGGTCTGATAAATGATAATCCCCGTAGAAACAATTGCTACCTAATATTATCCGATGTGAAGTACTGTCCACACATGGTCGGTATTATGAGAAGACGATATCTGTTGCTGCAAAGGCTGCCACTGGACGTTTAGCGTAGAGATTCCCACCGTTGTTTCCGCCAGCAGAGCGCCAATACATACTATGGGGCAAATACAGTGGCTTTTTGCGATCATCCTGCCTATGAACTAACAGGTCATCCAGTAATTGAGAGTATTCAATTAAAAGTTAAAGATACATTGAAGTTGAGGGCGACAAATCCAGGTCTAGACTTTCTGCCTGAATGCTCGTCTTACCGCCCTCCAAATCTCAGACGGTGGAGATCTGCGCATTTCTTGACACTTTCACTTCCAACTGCATGCCAAGCTGGGGCGCAGCCGATAACAGGCATTGATGCCCAAGGGAAAAGTGCAAAGATTTCACCCACATGGACGTGGCACTGGAGAATGTCTTACTACACAGCCCCTTCTGGCAGTTGGCTAAATGACTCGTGAATAGCATATGAGGCTCAAACGGCACGAACCAGACACATCCGCAACGCCACTACGTAGTTTTGACTCGGGTAGCCATGCACTTGTCCTGTGGCCTGCTTCGATAGGCTATCGTTAGAACGCTTTTTCCGAGGTGCGTTTGGACAATGCATCTTTGCAAGACCATGCTCAAATACGATGCGAATGGGTTCATTCTTTTGTATGTAAGATATGTGGCTGAAAATGGGTTGAGATTAGGAACTCAATTGCTTACCCAGTCCCTCTTTTGACAGCTTATCAGTTTATGAAGCGGCCACTCAGGCGACCTCAAATACATATACCAGTATTGAGATATTGAACTGGTCCTCCAGCTTTTATATCACCAGTTCTTCCGGAGATCATGATCGAGGGGATTATGTTTGATATCTTCTTGATTGTTAGTGCTTATTGTTGATCTCCGGGATTCATATAAGTTCCAGTCCTTAACAAAAAAAAGTCATTAGAAAAAGGAATACGAACGTTATTGTCCATATCTCGTTTTGATGATATGCCAGTATTAAGGTCATCAGCCGTACCATTCACTTCGATGTTGCCTGTCTGACCATCGAGATGAATTGTATAGCCTGGTGTTCGATTCTATCGGTCTGTTAGCTGGTAGCTATAACACGTATGATATGTGATTTGCCATACCGGTAAGCTTTCTGGGTCACAGAAGTCGAGTGTTTTCTCGTCATCACTGTCGAGTAGGACTGTCCCATCTGATGATTCGTCAGCCATAGTTTATCTTGTAGTTGTGCATGATATCTATACCCTCTTGTATTATTCTAGCCTTAGCACAGTCCATTGGGTCCAAATCTCTTGCTATTAACTTTTTAACATGGTCATTTGTCTCTGTCAGGACGTCGCGGGCCACTCGGAAGCCATCGTCGATGCTGCCAACAAGACCGACGTTTGTAACACATATTCGGAAGAGCAGCTCATCTTTCTCTCTGCCGAGGCGGGATAAGATTTTATCCAGTTTCTTTTCCTCGTTGCTTCCGATTTTCAGCGCGAGGAAAAAAGCAAGTATGGGATCTTTCTTTTGTCGTGATTCGAGATCATGAAAGTATTCTTTCAATTCCTCGGCCACTTTGTTGACCGCCTTAACTTGCTCTTCGACGACAGGCGTCTGTATCCTCTTCTCTTCTTTCACCACCGTTAATGATTGGGACAGGTCTTCCAGTTGCTTGGCGACGTCCTTCATTACTTTAGGCCGACCTTTCACGCACTTGCGCGCTTTCTGAACCTGCTCAACCAGGATTAGAGCAGTGCTGATCAAGCCAACAATGCTTGCGGTGGCCCCGATTGGTTCAGCCTGATTGCCAAGTTAGCGAACGCTTTGGACATAGTTCAACGAATAAAAGACAAGAATTACCATATTCTCACGCTCAATTGCTTGAAATCGCTTTGTCTCTTTTTTCTCAGACCCTTCGGGAATAAAGACTCTTATAGCATTGGAAGAAGGCAAAATTTCGCATTTGCGTGATATTTTTGCAACGATGGAGTAGAATGGGCGAGATATGCCGTGTCCAAGCTGACGATGACTCCGCCACGGTTGCCTGCCCGAGTGGGTTGCAACTACATCAACAATGCGGACTCGAAAGACATGGATCAGCAGCAATGCATGTTCGGGCCACCAGCCATGCCAGTACAGCTTAGCATCAACCTGTCATTGTTTTTTGGTATCCGCGCACATCAGATCATCAAAGCACGCCCCGGTAAAGGCCTGTAAACCTTGGCGTGCAGTAAAACGACCTCTGAATGTCGAAACGCACGCCACTCTACGCCAGCGTGGCAAGATAACTGTCATATATGACAGAAACTCACAAATACACATCCATAAGATGCTGATTTCGTCAGGCTTTCATTCTCAACATAGCCCAATCTACCCTGGAATGCCTTATTTGTTAAATATTTAAGCACATTACTTATCTACAATGTAATTGAGATCTTGCCAGTTCTTCATTTTCAGCGCTATGTCCCCCACAATGGTCAACGCCCGGAATGACACGAAGACTGCGTTTTCCTCACCCGGGAGAACTTTGGTGGTAGGCCACTAATCCCTACCTCAGCCGTCCTGCCGCTAAAATCCTGGTAGTCAGCTGACCCGCAAAGGTCGCATCCCCAAATCAAACTCGCCAAAGAAGCCAAGACGGCTCAGATAGATGCAAAGGGGCCAATTGAGGCCGCAAATACGGGAGTCAGTTACAATAGACAGGGAGATGTAGAAATCGAAGGAGAGACCGGCTGCATCAAATGTCAACAGAATGCCAGTAATGTAACGACAGGAGTTCTCCAAGATGTGAGTGACATATATCCTCCCTTGTCTCAAATCCTCCCAAGGTATCTGTCTCAAAGTGAGGAGCTATTTAATGGAAGTCTGACAATCAAAAGCTATCTTCTAGTAGCCTGGGGCCCGACGATGGAAGAAGCAATATAACTATCTCTGGAACAACTGGAGCGATAGAGGTCGATGGTGACGGGAAACAAATGAACACGGGAATCAATCTTACCTAATATAGGTTGATGCGTAAAAGCCTTCATAGCAGTAGTTTGCCGAAGCCTAATGTATTGCATCTTATAGCTTCAGAACAACTCACCTTGCGGAATTGAATCATGGTATATAGGCCTTTGTGCTGTTACTGTTGTGATGACTAGAGCAGATACTTCTGTAGTCAAAGAAGTTTCAAACCCTGTAGAGCTAAATAGCTCGATATCGCACATTTACTATCATAATACTGACCTGCTATGTTCACGACTGCATCCTGGCCAAGCTGAAATATCTGATATGTCGCACTATCTCTGTTCTAGGCAGAGCCCGATATTTTGGTGTCAAAGCGGCGAGGCTCCGTCTCTAGCCTTGCCTGATGAGCAGCCGACCCAGGGACATAAGTTGCAAGAAAAGAGGAGTACATGGGATGTCAGTCGGGAAAGCTATTTAGCTATTCTACAATGTTCAGTACTATTTGCAAAATATTCCTTGGTTATGACTCGCTAGTCCAATCAACAATCACTCAGTCAAAACACATAAGGACTTCGCACATCTATATGTTTTTGGCATAAACAAGCCCAGACTTACAATTCCAACAACATCGGTTTGTAATCCCCCTTGACCCCAATTTCGTTTCATACCAAAGAACATAATGTCACCATACCCAAGCTTGCTAGTACGAATCTTCAATAAGTGGTCTAAAGTTTTCCAAAGGAAATCTGCGCAGCACAAAGACATTCAAATCCTGGATCTATCCATCGATATCTCCATACTGGCATTGAATCTTGTACCAGAAGGTCACGAGGATCAACCCATACTCTTGAGCAACCTGGCAGGGAGATTGGCCCTGAGATTCGAGTACGCGGGCGACAATGACGACCTGAATGAGGCAATCGATCTGCTTGATAAGGCCATTTCGATTGAGGCGCCAGACGTCTATAGTCGAATGTCTATTGTCGACAACTTGGCCACGTTAAGTGAAATAAAGGCCGTTCACCAGCGACAGAGAACGCTACTATACACCTCAAACCCGTCGGCTTTCATCAGTGGTCACGAGGCAAGCTTTGACGCAGATCATCAGTACTCGAATCTCCTTTCCCCTGACAATGCCATTTCACCTATCGGTGATATGGGTTCCCCACTCAGTATCTATCCCATCAGCGATATCTATCCCACAAGCAGCATTGCTGCGAAACTTAGTGGAAAAACTGGACAGATAAATGCCAGAAATGCGGCTGGTGCCAATACCGGGACGAATGTGACTGTAAGTTATCAGGACTTCTTGTTGGCATAGCGTGTCAATCATCCGATCGGTAGTTGACATAGTGAGTCTGTGACACTGCTGACCTTGTAAAGAATAATTTCAACTTCTTCGGAGATTTACCAAACAGGGCAATCTCTCGAAGCTTAAGACATGAACTTGACAGTTCCTTACTATCAAGCATCCTCCCTGGAATCAGGAAGCGGAGAAACTTGCCAAAGACACCCAAAAAGTCATACGGACGGCAGATATACAATTTACGGACAGAAAAGTCGTCTCAAAAAACATCACGAAAGGCGAAGCCACAAAGGTCGCCCAGACAAAGGTCGCCCAAGCGGAAGTCACCTAAACGAGAGCCAGTCAGACGGGAATCATCCAGAAGGAGGTCGCCTAGATCAGAGTCACCCAAGCGGAGGTTAGAGAAAGAAAAGTGCGATTATCTTAGAGAAACACCATCTCAACTATTCTTCCTTTGCCTATATACCATCTCAACCGCTGGCTTGGCCTATCTTGCTGGAAAGAAGAATGGCAGTGAAAGGGTCACACAGAAAGTATTAAACAAGCTTTCAGACATTCATGATATGTCCTATAGAGTCAGAGTGGCACATTGGAGGGTATACTAGATTATGGACTTTTTATACTCATCTAGAATAAACAAGTTACTCATATAAGCAGTTTAAACTGAAGATATTGTCTACATTCCCTGCTAACTTGGCTACTATCTAATCTCTGAGTCTGTATATAGTTGTACAGATATTTCATAAAACTCATATCCACTAGATGTCTCCATATTTCTGACGCAGTCTTCTACAACGAGATCTTCTTCCATTCAATATAAAGCTCCTTTCCACTTGCGCCACCTCTCATCAAGAGATCAAATTCCTCCTTTGATCCCTTTTGTTTAGGGTTCAGTTTAAGCCGAAACGGCCATTTCTCGACGATGGTGTTCTTTTCTTTCATCGCCACCCCAATGTGACGAGGAAATTCAGAGAAGTTGAACATGGCGGCAACCCTTGAAGCAAAATTAGTATAAAATTCATAACGTCTGGGCAAAGGAGCAGAATAGATGCTATGACTTACCTGTCAAATATGTGATCATAGGTTCTGACATAATCACGAGCATACGCGAATTTGATAATATCGGGGTCATGACTACTGGCAGGTGGACGGCGGGGCGGGATGAACTTGAGCAAGCGCTTTGTAGATGGGCTGTTGGCAGTTGCATCGGCCATTTGATCTCGTTGAGTCATGTTCTCGTCCACGACGTTCATGAAAAGAGTGATGAGAGTGGCATGAGGGTTAACAGAAGGCGCTCGAAGCAACGGCGACATTATGCCGACTGTCTGATGAATTCCGAGATATCCACCATCTGAGATATTGGACACCTGTTCGCAGTAAGTACATGAGTTGATTGCCACTGTCGTGAGATCTACCTCTATGCGATCGAAAGTTCGTTTCTCAAGGTGACTGGGTAGATCGGACGCATCTACTTGGAAAAGTTCAAATGTCACACCTGAGCCTGAAACACGTTCCAGAAACTCTTCCAACAATAGTCTGACATAATGAAAGAGCTTTCCGTAGATATCCGAGGTTGCAGGCCCTGTAGGAAATCCCTCAATCTCCTTCATAGACCAGCCGCTCAAAGGATCGGCATTGTCATGCATCGACCAACTCTCAGTATTCTGGTAGAATGTCCTGCCTTCATAAGCTTTGTTGTATGTGACAAGGTTCGAGTAACTTACGGATTTGGTTGTTGGAATTCCCCTCGACCACTGCCGAAGGGAAGTAGAAGTCCATCCTGTCGAAATCTATATCTTGCGATGCGATGAGAAGGAGGCATCAGGAGGTAAGAGCGATCACGGTAATCTACTCTTGATCCAGCGGTTGTGACAGCCGTTCGTATCTCGTTCGCCTTTTCAGTGGTTAATCCTTCAGGAACTTTCATGAAGCTTAGCATTCTTTCCCATGACGACGTCTCAAGAACAAGTCTCAATGAAGTCTGTTGACCGAACTTCCAGGTCTTCCCCAGCACGCTGTTTGCAGGTTTGTCCTCGATCTTGCGGCAGATGTCTTGGATAAGCGGAAGAACCTTCTGATTAACCATGTCAAAATCATACTTGCGGATAAAAGCTGAATACCAGATATGGATCATGCAATCAATAGCATCGCTATTTCCCTCGGATGTGAGTGCCAAAAGGAGGATTATAGTATTGCGTGCTACTATATCGAGATCTCGGTCGTTCATAACGATGTTGATAGGTTGATTTTATTTCGAGGGGATCTGAGCCACAGTTTTGACAATATTCCGTAAGTCACCAGATGCTGTGAATTAATGCAACATGTCAGTTTGCAGGTAAAGTACCGAGTTATGGGGCAAAACACATACCTGCGAACAACAGGCTCAATTGGCCTTGGTATTGTTCCCCCTCATTTGAGTCGAGCTGAAGGACATCAAGGGCGGGGACATTCCCCCATAGAAACTTCTTGCCTCCGAAACTCACGCCTATCCCACCTCGGACAAATGCTGGAGTTCTGTTTTGAAGAGCCCAATTGGGAGTCCAAGTCTCTTTGCCAAGGGCTGATTTGCAGTCGATTTTGTGAATAGGTCAGTGAGCTTTCTGGCAGTCGGAACCGCAATACTGCGATGGATAAATGTTAGCATATTCTAGCGGCCTCGTGGACGTAAGCGTAGTTGTTTCTCCACTTACAACAACGAGACGATAGTTCTTACAGCTCGACCTTCCTATATTCTGGCAGTTCTCCCCATCTGGGTTGAAGTTCGCGCAAGGAAGTGATGGCACGGCCATGACGGTCTTGAATAAATGAATATCGGTGTGTTCTGATGTTGTTCTCAAGTTGAGGGAAATGAGAAAGTGGGAAATGGGAAGGACGATGAATGATCAGGCTCTGCACGTGTGGTGGTGGGCCTCCTGTTGGTTACACATCAGGCAACATATTGTAGCCATAAGCGTTGTCACTCCCTTGTTTCCTCTTTTCGGAGACCAATCACAGTAGGTGTTTTACCGCCCAATCTCCCAATTTGCAAAGGATTGCATAGATGACACGCAACTGGATAATGAAACGTTTGTACAATATGTCTGCCTGTACCTGTCTCTTTCTTTCTCGGTAAGTGATAGCGTGGCTGTTGTTATGCCTCAAACAATCGTTCTTTGAATCAAATCCCGAAAATTCTTTAGGGGGTTCTCGTCACATGGACCCTCTGTCAAGTAGAAGATAGTCTTGTTGCAATTCCATTTCGACTTGTTGATATCTGACATAACCCAGTCTAAGACATCTGTGGGGTTTCCATCAGCCATACATTTCGGGAAGTACGTCCCGAATGGGTTCTTTGTAAGCTTTTCTCTAAACATACCCAAGTTGTTGATGTGCGCAATGACATGTGTACTACTTGACAATGTTTCCTCTGCTGTGAGTTGAAATTGGACCATAGTGTTGTAAAGTACAGTTTCGCCATTGTAAGCTACCTGGTCATAAGTCCCCAAGTCAAAAACATAGACAATGAATTGAGGGCCGGGGTAATTAGGACGAAACCCTAACTGCTGATGTCCTATGCCGGGTCGCTGTATCAATCGCAATGGAGGGTTACCGATTATGGTAAACGGTATTGTACGATGTCGCGGTAATAACATGCAATTGATAGCGTCGTCGTCGTTCGGAACATAGGAATCTGCAAGAATCCTTCCGATTTGTCCTAGATAGCTGAAGAGGTCAATACTTCAAGTCTGATGCCAAAGACCCATGAACCTACTACTTTCCGTTCCCAGGGAGAATAAAGTTTGGATCTTCCATCATTTCTTTGGTGGCTGGATGTTCCATGATTAGGGACATCGCTTCCGCAAAGCCATCGATAGATGTGGTCCCGTGCGCGATCATGTCATTGTAGGATGATATGTACCTTAGATAATCATGTATGGGATTGGATTCCACGTTCACCAAACGATCGCTCAAAACATTTGCCAGATATCTGCTGCAATCTAGGACTATTGTGAGAATAGTCGGACGGAAGAGAAATAGTTGGTTCTCTGGATAACATCTTCGATGCCCATTTGCCTCCAACATCATTCCCTCAAGCACTTGTTTTCTGCTTTTCGAACCTATCATATATACTGGGATCGGCTCACTTGGCCATAACCAGTTTCGAATAGTCCCTTCAGGCTGCTGAACTGGATGCTTGGGGTTGTTCTTGGTCCGATCTACCTCCAAAGACTGTAGCTCGATGTCGTCGGCATTACGTTCTGGGACGCCATACCATTCACCAAGGATCGGGGACTCTTGGAGAGAGGTCTCGGATACAGCACTGCGTGATCCAAGTACTGTATCCCGTTCTGATTGTTTAGACGTAGCTGAAAGGTATGCCTGGGTTGGCGTCGAATCGTCCAGGACCGTGACGTTATTCAACTTTCTATTCGTCGCTCGATGCTTCGCAAGCTTTCGTATCCATTTCTCATATACATTTGTGGATAGAATCTCCTTGTCGAAAGCGAATTGAAGGGACCATTTCGAAGAGCTGGCTGATGTAGCAGTCATTATTGAGTCGTTGTCCCGGTGCACAAAAAGAGAGGCAGTGTCTCGATCCATGGCTTGAAATACCCGAACGCATTTGGGCTGATGCAAGATCTTATTCTGCTCCTCTGAAGCATTTCTGTTAGGAACGTTAGCAGCGAACAATATGTTGAGGGTAGGTTTGCATGTCTGAACTGACATATTGCACGCACTAAGGAGAAGGGTCAGCGCCTGCGTTTGCTGATCTACCATGCGATTGATTTGTTCCATTTCTTTTGTTTTGAACAGTAGGGTCAACTTGGAACTAAGTTCCAGTTCTCCTGATACTGTCTTTTCGAATTGGGACACCTCTTGATCGATCTTGGCGATGAGAAGTCGACAACATGAAACACATCTGTCCACTTGCATCCTTAGTTGAGGCGACTGTCCATCGGCTTTGAACGCGGCCCATTTCTGAACTTCGCATAATGCAAAGAGGAGGAGGTTTAATTGGTTCTCGAAGGACAGGACAGTTAGATCTGCAATCTTCCATGCCTGTCGCATATCGAAAACAACGGTGATGGTCTTGGTGAGTACATCGATAATGTTGGCGATGGCGCCAGCCGTTCCAATTATGGTCAAAGGATCTGCCATTTGAAAAAGACTCCGGCAAGAAACTATGATTGCAGAGTTGTATCACATCTGGCGGTGTGAAATTGCAAGATATCATTAATTTGCGGTCATCACATGACTTCAGGTTGAGTGGTTCGCAAATCTGCCTTGTGCGGCTGTGCTGAAATTACAACTGCGCACGTTGACTATATCATTGGTAGATCTCACAGCCTCGCATTAGCTCCCGGGATGTTGATTCATAATATAGTTTATGAAGATGGCGTTCTGAAGAGGATGATGGACATGTAGGAAGGTGCAGAGCTTAGGATGTCATGAACAAGCATATTCCTGACCTTTGCTTGAGTAGATAAATTTGCTTAGGTATTCGCTCATTAAATCTAGTCTAGATCTTGGCGGCTAATCAGTCAGGCTGAACATAGTCTTATAACCTTCTCTCATTGTGACCCTTCTCTTTTCAGTCACTTGATCAATCGGAAGAGCCAATATCCCATGACTCTCCTTAGTTTGTACAAGAATCAGATAATTCTGAACTCGATCGGTTCCCTTTCAAGTTCGCATGCCTCGTCGACAACCTTACCATCCATGATACCATGCACATAACTACATCTAGATTAGCAAATAGGCGAATCAAAGGTATGTGTGTCTTACCATTCGCCAATATAACACCAGGTTTCGTCAGTGTTCTGCCTCAGTACATAAGGAACAGAACCGCCCATAAGGACGCATATCGAATCTCCAACTTCAACATCGGGCGGACCCAGGCCAATATAGCCGGTATCAGTGGTCACCAATCGCCGGTGGACCTGCTTAATAATACGAAGCTTTCGGTACTCGCGCCGCATACAGGCACTCCAAGTTTTAAGCATTTTTTCAGTGCCTTCCGGGGTATCTAGATGCGGTATACTCCGTATATCGTCTTTGTCCAGTCGCTTGTCCCACATAGCGCTCGGTGACTTGTGGTATTCGCCCTGTTTTATATCTACAAGAACTGTTCTCCAGAAAGCCGTGCTGAAAGACTCGCCGGTGTGGCGGTAGACACCAAGCTGAGGAAGCATCGATCGCCATTTCCTCAGCACTGCCCGCATGGACTTTTCCCATTCAAGCAAACTGGCTTCAGTGTCGTCTGGTAGGTTACTACCAGGAGACCTTGGGCCGACTTTTTGAACTTTGTCAAAGTGCAATCCATTCACCTTCAATACGGTGTCGTCCCTTTCTGTACCTATCTTTGGTTGAAACCTCCCGCCTTCTAGAGAAGCATCAAACACATTCCGTCGAAATAGCGGTCTAGATATAGAAGCAAAGTCATCCGAGAAGGGAGTGTCGTGAACTGAAAAGTCGGGAACCCACGAGTTCAACTTTTTGTTTCTCAAAGCTTTTGCCTCTGTAATCAGTCCCAAGCAATCGAGGAGTTGGTCTTCCATCAAAGCTGCACGCATCGCGACCCGGTAGACCTTCTCAACAGGCCACGAATACTCCGGTTGTAAATCGTAACGGCGACCAACGAGGCCTAAAAGACCAAATATCTTATCTTTGGCGTCTGATGCGACTCTGTCCCAAGTCGAATGAAATGCTAGAGTAAGCCGAATGCGTCTGCGTGAAACGATATGCTCCCGCAGGTCCACCGATCGCCAAAGACCTACGAGTGAGACCTCATCTGGGACTGGTCTGCCTCTCCAGGTATTGAAGGCGAGGGAAAAGTAAACGAAATAAGCTAGATGATGGATATACTCCATAGGGAATGTCCTCGAGCCGCACCAACAAATGACTTTCCGACACAAGACACTCTCCTGCAGAGTCCACATTCTCCTCCACCAAGGTCTTGCAAGTAATGCTACTGACTCATTCAATTTGTAGACCATTCGTGGATCATCGAGTAAGGATAGTACAGGTCCATATAGATCCAAGTATGCTTTGGGAGTTCCAGGATAGAAAGTGGCAGGACTAGTCTCTTGTTGAGATGTATTAGATCCCAGAAGCCCGATGCTAGACGGGATGGTCGGCAATAGAGTTTGCTCGCCATTATACAAGTATGAGGACAGTTGTTGGAGAAAGTCGACACCAGCATCAGAAGCAGTCGTTGCATCCCCAAGCCAGACATTAACTAACGCAGCACAGGAGTAAATGTTGTTCATCTGCAGAACCTGGTTGTTTCTCTCCTGCTCATCTTGCTGGTTGATACAAATTGCATCTATCCAGACAGTACGTGAATCGTCATTCTTTCGCAGAGATTCCAGAGCGGAGAAGAGATTAGGTCTTATAGCAAATGTACAGCCGTTGACCAGAATTGTTTTTGTGGCCTCGTCATCACCCCAGGTATACGACATCCCCTCGTAGGGAGGGCAGTCAACAATCTGGTATTGCTCCAGTGTGCACGAGATGGCCAGAGTCCTGTCCCTTTCTCTTGAGGGATTTATTGTCAATAAGCGGAACCATCCTTGTGATGGGAGTGGTGAGTCAGGATATGGATTATCTGAGGCGGGATACATTTCAGGTATCGATTATTGTCAAATTCCATAGACTCATAAATGACTTATGAAGGCTTTTTGAGATAGTATGTGACTATTGAGTTTTGGATTAGCTTGACTCATAAAGTGCAGAAGTTCATCTAACTTGATTTATTACAGTATTTCAGGTACCAGTGAGGGGTTGGTATGCGTGGCAATTTCTCACCTGACCAGCTACGTGTTGGGCCTGAACAATCAGGCTGTATGTAGCCAAATCAGGTATATTTGTTTGAGGCTGAATGTGCAGGAAAACTAAGTCTCCGATTCTTGGGATATAGGAATGGGTAGCCCAAGAGTATCCTTAAAGACAGCATAGACTGACATGGCTCTTTTACACCTAGTGCTGTGGTTCCCAAGTTTTCTGATAGTAGGCTATGACGATTCAGGCAGGTTAAGAGGCGGGTTCGACAGCATTTCCTCCAACCCTGGTAAAATATCCGGCGTAACACCTGCTGCATTCTCCGATAAGACGCCCGTCTCATCCCACGCTATCTCGATAGGTTCCACCAGATATGGAAAGTCACGCTTCGCGTACGCTATGGTGAAAGCAGCGAACCTGGGATACGTGCAATCAATCCCAAGACCTGTATCAGTCATAGCACGGAACCACACTTTGCCTACTCCGTCCAGGGGAGGCTCCTCAGCTTCTGTTGCCGCAATATAAAAAGCATAGTTGCCGATTCCAGAATTGTGGTGAACGCCACCATTGTCGTAGTTGAGGTCCTTGTAGTCGTCGTAGTGCATGGGCTGGCTTGGAGTAATCAGTCGTGGGTTTTTGAACGAACGCAGGTAATGGGGAAGTTTGTTAAAGTTGACAGCCGCCGTCGACGTAACATCCCTAGCGACGTTGGGGTTCTGACGAGTGTGGTTGTCTACTATCTTGCCTCCACTGCCTGTCCATAGGCTCTTGATGACATCCGCAGGGATGCCCATGGAACCAAAGAACCCGTCAGGAGGACTCCACAAACTTTCCCCAATTGTCCATACGCAGTCTTTGGCGTCTGCACTGGGATCTTCCACACTGTGCTTGTATAGTAAACCAAAGACGTCACAAAGTGATTCTCCCAAAGCTCCTGCTTCGCCTGAGCTGTTCAGACCACTTGTGCGTAGAATTATCCCATGGGTGATTTCATGACCAATCACATCTTTAGCTAGATGGAATTCGTCCCATAGCGATGGATTGCCACTGCCGAGTATAACTCGCTTACCAGTCCAATGGGCATTAGTGTAGTGATGTCCGTAGTTGATAGTAATAGCGATCGTGTATGCTTCCTTTTCGAAGAGCTTGTGGCCGAACTCGAACTCAAAGAACGAGAATATACTACGGACAGTACTGCGCACAGACAATCCACGCTCCCTGTCCAGATGGCCTCCTCGTCCTGAGAGCGCGTTCTCACCCGGGAGAACCTCTTGACCCCGGGCAGTGTATATCAGAGCTTTCAAGCCGCCTCGGTGGTCGTATATTTCTCCATCGATAAGCTCGATCTGATCCGGGAGCTCGATAGAGCTCAGCGGCTGCGACCTCTCAGATCTATCCAGCTTTTGGTCTCCAATGTCGACTATTGGAGATTTCTTTTCTTTCGAGTACAGCGTGTTTCCTACTGTAATGGTCTCTTTCATGCTCTTTTGGGTACCTTCATCCAAACTATCATTGTTGGCTAGTTCTGAAAGGAGGTTGTTGGGGATGAAAGAGCACCAAGATGATTCCATGCTGTCTTTGATGAAGATAGATGTCTATGTCGCTAGTGTCTGATGGAAAGATTGGTAAGGACGACAATGAACATGTAGGAAAATCCCATAATAGGATATCAAGCTATGATCGTTGACTTTATGTGGAGTGGCACTTGTTTTCAGCCTGCTTCGCGACTCCGGACCGCCCGAGCCTTGTTTTCGCGCGTGAGACCTGCATATCAAGCTTCTTTGTTGTATCTCTACCATTGGTCGCACATTATCCCCCCATCTGCCACTGCCACAAGCTGAAAACTTCCTGCAAGTTGTTTTAATATTTCATTGGATTACGTTCCAATAATCGGGATGGCATTCCCCCGTCTGAAACAAATGACATATATCAGGCTGTGGATGATAAAGTACAAAAGTGATGACGATCTCGCTATTCTTTGACTACAGGTTTGCCTCAATTGAATTTTCCATCTGTCATTCTTCAATCTTGATACTAAAGACACTTTCATATCAATATCTTCCTATTCACAACAGCCAAAATGAGTCGCAGATATCCTTGCATTACTCAGAAAGGGGACGAACCATCCTTGGCAGCTGATCCCAGCTCCGAGCCGAACATCCCCTCTATCGTGTTGGGAATGGATAGCATCATCCCACGATGGAAGACCCCTACCACTCTCAAGTGGTACTTGATGGCCGATAGATTCCCCTCGGCCGAAGAAGCTGAGATCGCCGCCAGAACTCTTAACGAAGCCGCCGATGAATGGCACAATGTCGACTTCGGAGTGACCATCTTACAGACCACAAACATGCAAGAGGCCAACTTTAATCTCGTGTATCGGAAGAATTCCAGGAGTGACCCAGACACCCTTGGTCGAGGCTTTTTTCCAAACATGGGAGACAGTGATATCATCGTCTTCAGTTACGCCATGCAGCGTACCGAACGGTATCGACTGAAGAACGTGTTCTTACACGAGCTTGGTCACGTTTTCGGGCTTCGGCATGAGTTCGCCATAGCTGAGGAGGGACTTGGCGCTAAGCAATTCATGATGAAGAATCCGCTATCGGTCATGGACTACAATGATCAGCCCATGATTCAGGACAGTGACAGGCAAGGGCTGCGGGCTTTCTACAAGCTGGCGGAGGGGTCTGATGTTGATGGAAGTCCAGTGGTTGACTTTATGCCACGCCTCCGAAGCGTGAACCAGGCATGACTGCATGTCGTTGGTCGCATCTATTCTTATAATTATGAGAGGAGCGCCGTCGACGGATACACATTTCACAGATTGGTAGGGTCAGATTTTTGAGCCACATATCATTTCGGTCTAATTGCATTTCTGTACATTCTTCCGACTCATATTTGTTCATGGCTTTGTCCTTTGTTCGAGCTATCGCATTCAGGAACAGCGCACATTACAGGTTGCGCTTCCACTCAAATGATTTGGTGACCTGTTCAGGTTGAACACCATACTAGATTTCTGGACATGAAATGTTGAAACATGTTCGGTTCTCCACTATAAAAACATGACCTCTCCCAACTCACTTCTTTCCATCATCTCATCATCCACCGGCTACTCAAAAACCAAAAGGTATGTCTATATCTCTCCCAAAAGCTAACTCTACTCGTATCTACAAGTTTTGTCAAACTCTTAACCACTTCTTCCACACCGTATACACCATGGTTTCTTTCAACGATTACCCAGTGGGTGAGGAATCAGCTGACATGCTTAGCATGAAGCTGAACCTCCTCAAAAGTAAACTAGCCCAGCGAGAACGCGAGCTTGTGGCGCTATGCGCAGACATTGAGAAGAAACTCTCCGGTACAGTTTCTGAAGCTGAGTATAAGCACCAGAAGAAGAGAGCTGATTCTGGCCGTCACCGCGTTCGCGCTATGCGGTGCGAGTACGACAATCTTCGACAGAGGCTTGAAGCGAAGCAGAAGGAAAGTGTGGATGGTAACAAGGGAGAGGATGATTGGATACTACCTGAGACGTCTGAAGACTATTTCAATACTCGATGGGGCTGAGTTGAAGAAGAATGTGGATTCTTAAGGCGGCGGAGGTTGGAAAGGGTTGTTGGGTCGACACGGTGGTGTTAAGAGATGCAGTTTCAGAGAGCAATTAGTGTTTTTCCGTATCAATGGCGATTTTCCTTTTTTTCTAACTTGGTAACTGATTTGTGAATTGATGTCTTTTTATCTTCTATCATGTCACCCAATGTCTATTTTGTACTCTCATGCCACAATTATGTACAAGCCCAGCATCCACTCAAGCCATAACACGATACACGGGGTATTCGTCACCAACATTAACAGGCAAAATGTTGAACGTAGCATACGAGTCAATGTTCTCAGGCTCAAGAACAACAAAGGCATAACCCGCAGCAGGTTGTCTGGCAGAAACCCAGAAGCTCCCCGCGGGCATCGTAATCTCCTTGCGCTTTGTCTCAGTAGTGACGGTATTTAGGACGGTTCCGTGGTATACGGTCGAAGCCAACTCAATGCTGGTGACGTTGAGTGCTTCAACTTCACCCTTGAATTCGGAGCGGAGCTGGTCAACTTTGACACCGACGAGGCGGAGACGTTCAGCCGCTTCTTTCCATGCTTGAGGGAAGACGTAAGCTTCGGGACGGCTACGAGTGAGGTTGGCCTTGACAGGTGTTGAGCTGAAGAATTTGATAGGCACCTTTACGAGCTTTCCAGTCTCGACTTCGATCATGTCCCATGTTCTGTTCTCGGGCGGGTAGATGTCGCTGATGACAATGTCATCATCACTCTCGGCATACTTGGTACGAGCACCCTCGATTACTTTGTACACTTCCTCGGCATTATCAGCGGCAGTCTGGACAATGGCTTCAATCATGGTCAATCCTGAAGCGACACGGCGCTGGAAGTGCTGGCCACCAAGCATGATACCTCTTGTTTCGGTGAGGAATACCATAGCTTGTGTGAGCGCCACGGACACGTCACCTGCACGGGCTTGAGTGTCAAGCTGAGTGAATTCCAAAGGCTCCGAAGCACCGCCAACGATGTAAGGGCTCCAACGAAGCTTGCGCTTCTCCATTGCACCGGCGATTCTGGGTGCAAAGACAGTTTCCGAGTACTCTCGAATGTCTTTGTGAATGTTGAGGTTCTTCATGGCGTCGAATTGACCATCCACGGCTTGGTGCCACTGTCCATTATCGCCGAAAGCTCTCGTGGCGCTATACTCGTGGGCGTCAACCATGATATGAGGGTGGAAGTCGGTGATCAAAGCCTTCACATCTCGGGTTTGTTGGCTGTTGAAACGGATATGATCTCTGTTGGGATCGTATCCTGTGGCAAGGACGCGCTGGAAGTATGCAACACCATCAGGGTTGTAACGGGGAAGGATCATGATGTCCATCTTCTCCAAGATGGATGCCGTCCAGGTAGAGTTGGCATCGAACTTGCCGAGTAAGGCCAAAAGCGCTCCGTCACCTCCAGGCTCGTTGCCATGGACTCCGCCCTGCAGATATACTCTTAGTTTCTCTGTGGAGGATGCGTTGGCTTTGATCTGTGGCTGGGTTGACGTGGAGAGGTAGACGTAGGGCAGTGAGCGCCCTTCGTCGGACTTGAAGGTGGGGTTCTTGTACGTCAACCAGTCGTTTCGAGACGCCAGGCTTTGGAGGAAATATTCTGAACATGTCAGTAACTATAAAATCATCGCGTTTCTTGACATACCCAGTGTAGCATCGTCAGTAGGACCACTCGTGCCATTCTCAAACCCAGCAGGGATACTCTTAGGATCAGTGAAAGCAGGCGACACAAGATCGATATCTTCAACGTCCTGAAAGTTCTTGGAAGCTTCTTCGGTATCCTTGAGGACGGTCACTTGGTTATGAGCATAGCGCTGTTGCGCCGTGGCCAAGCCGACGTACAAGAGGCCAGAGGTAAGAACAGCACGAATCGACATGATTGCCAAACCGAGATGCAGACTACGATCCCATCATGAGGGGTTTTACGACATTTTATAGCTTAGCCAAGAGAAACCTCATCTTAACAATGACATTCTCTCTAGGGACTTATGAAGCGTTGACAAGTTTACCCCGCCGATCAGCAGGGAAGCTTATCATCTTGGGTTGGCCGATGATAAGCTTAAACCGTTTAAAGCAGGTACCTTGACAAGATTGGGGCATTAAGCTCCGCAAGGTTGCAATCTTGAGGCGGGGAATGAGTTGCCAAGACTTGAGGATTGGGAATTATTTACCGCTTGTTGTTTTCCTTGTCGGGCCTTGATTTAATCCCGGATAGATGTTGTTCTGAGGATGATAACATGCTGCAAGGGGCAGTCCAACCTCGCTAAAGAAGCCAGCCGGGGGGTTGGGAATCATCACTAGATGAGATCATCTTTGTCTGTAGGGTAATCTGGCGAAAGAAGATGCGATAGTCAGATAAGCTTAATGTTGATGGCATGGGCTAAATGCAAGGCATGTTTTAATAATCAGGTTGCATACTATTATTTTACTTCCTTTCTGCAAGATAATATGGAGGGGGGTCGATAGTGACAAATGCATGGAATGGTTGCGACTGGTCATGATGGTTTGACTGAACGACAAAAACAAATTCCACGAGATTGGAACGGGTTTTGAGTGTAGAATATAGGCTCAATCTCGCGCGCCATTTTCCAGCAAATGACAACGTGGCCGAGTGGTTAAGGCGATGCCCTGCTATCTCTTACGAGACATCATAGGCATTGTGTTCGCACGCGTAGGTTCGAATCCTGCCGTTGTCGCTCATCTTTTTGTATTTTTTGCATCCTGGCCCGTGCCGATACCAGTGACGCGTGTGACGACGCTATGCCGAAAATAAACATCCTAGTAAAAACGTTTCAATTCTGGTGACTGTTGGGACCGACGTAACATCTTATCTCTCTGACAGTGGAATAAGGCTGAAACCGGCATCTCTTACTCCAAGGTGTGAACCCATGTCTTGAAATCGGCGTTGACGAGCCAGTCTATCACTATTCGGGGACTGTCCTGTGTCCATGCTCTTCCAACATGAACCTGCCCTTTGTGAGACTATACAGGCCGAAGGTGACGGACTTCGATGAAGAATACCTTAGATGGCATGTGTGTACAGCGGATTGGATGTAGGTTACTTTCGTGGACGTATTGAGGCGTAATCGCCGGATTTCCACGTGAGTGGCTGGTATAGCACGCGCTGGTCTGTTGATATGTTTTCGCCTGCCAGTATAAGCTCGACGTTCGATGTTGTGAAATACGTTATCAAGAAGCCTTGAGAGATAGACATTGCTTAGGTACGCAGTAAGGATACTGCAGCCAAGTGATCCTGTATTAGGGAAAATGAATTGACAGCCTAATAATTGAAAGAATAACGAGGTGAGAATCGGCTTGATGGGTTGATGTGAACGGTCGAGGTATATCACGTGATAACCTTCATGGCCAACATCCCGTGCTTCTGATCAGCAATCCTGACAATCTCATCATTCCTTTCGCGACTGAAACCGTACCGAAGCGACGCAGAGTCGCTACTGCATTCGAGGTTTTGATTTCTGGATTCATCATCCGCGCCACAACTACAGCGTCTACCTCCACCTCGTGCCGAGTGCCGAAAGTTGTGATGCATCTCAACAAACAGTGACACTCTCCTCTCGGTCTTCTCCGCATATTTGGTCTCGAATCTTCAATCGTAAGGATGTCACGCACGCGTAAAGGGAAGTTCACCGATATCGGAAAAAATCCGATGTATCTGACACTCTCCGAATCCATGTCAGCCCCATCACGACTCGGGGAATTTTCCCCAAGTCAAGGGAGAAGAGCTTCGGGGTCGCAGAAATGCCGAGTCTACGACTGAGAAAGGACAAAATAAATAACTCACCGCATGCATCTCTGGACCCATTTTTATGCTGGTTATTATCTGTATCCAATGCTTGAGTCATGTGTCGCGTTGCCATCAGGCGGACGCGATCTTCTCTAGCTCAATATGGAAGACCGTATGAGATGCGGGGTCCCCATGGGGGATGAGACTAGAGAGTAGACTAGTGAAGCCATCGGAGTTGATCCGATGAGAGGAGCGTGCGGCTATGTTTTTTAACTTTTCGTTTTCCTGGCCTATGTATATATGCTCTTCGACTTGCCAAGCGACAAGCTGAATCCTGTCATTCCATGCTGTGACACTCTACACAGGAAGCCATGGATCCGAATACCAGCAAAGACCTCGACTCTGCCAAAGTCGACGACAAGTTTGTCGAAAATGCCCCCGACGTCTACCAGGGCTTGTCGCCTGAAGATGCCGACTTCATGCGAGGGTACGAGGGAAAGAAAGGCCAGAAGGTCGTAAGGAAGGTGCGAGTCAACGTTTCTGACATAATGTCCTCTGCTAATAGGGATAGATCGACTTTCGGCTTCTTCCCATCATGGCCGTCTTGTATCTACTCGCCCACATCGATCGAGGAAATATCGGCAACGCGAAAATAGAGGGAATGGACAAGGACTTGGGTCTCGTAGGCAATCAGTACAATATTGCAACGACCATATTCTTCGTTCCGTACATCATCTTCGGTAGATATCCATCCCAGTTGCATTGGTCCGCTGTATGGTCTAATACGTGGTGGCAGAGGTCCCTTCCAACATCATCCTGAAGAAAGTCCGCGCTAGCATTTGGCTGTCATTTTTGGTCCTTAGTTGGGGAATTGTAATGACCTGCATGGGTGTCGTCAAAGATTTCCATGGGCTTGTGGCTTGTCGAGTTGTTCTTGGAATATTCGAGGTTTGTCAACTCCACCAACCTCACGCTATCGGGCTAACATAGAATAGGCTGGTTTCTTCCCTGGTGCGGTTTTTATCGTCTCTAGTTGGTGTAAGTCACACGAAAAAAAAACATTTGCTATTGCTCTATGAACAAAGTTAACATATGAGTTCTCAATAGATCCCAGACACGAGCTCCAGCAGCGCCTCGCTATCTTCTATACCGCCTCTGCCTTCTCTGGAGCCCTCAGTGGTCTCCTTGCTTTTGGTATCGCCCGCATGGATGGTGCACGAGGTATCGCTGGATGGCGATGGATCTTCCTCATCGAAGGGGCCGTGACAGTAGCAGCTGGACTGATCATGCCACTGCTTATTATTGACACACCGGAAAGAGCAAAGTGGCTCTCCGACGATGAGAAACGCTATATTGACTTGCGTCTCCGACTTTCGGGCGTTCGTTCAAACACCGAGGAAGGTGACAAGTTCTCGTGGAAGCTTCTATTCCAGACAATGACCGACTGGAAGGTCATGATTGGTATAATTCTTGCATGGGCCAACTCAGTGCCCAACGCAGCCTTCAAATTCACCATGCCCCAGATCATCAAGCAGCTTGGTTTCCCTACCGCCACTGCTCAGCTCTTGACCATACCTCCGTACGTGTGTGGTGGTATTGCGGCTTGGCTGACAGGCAAATTCTCTGACCGTCTTGATTGGCGTATGCCGTTCATCGTTGGGCCCATGGGTGTCCTCCTGACAGCTATGGCAGTTCTATTCAGCTTCGCCAAGGACGTCGGTAACAATGTCCCCGCCATGTACGTCGGTGTGATTCTGGCTCAAATCGGTATCTATCCACTACTGCCTGGAATCAGTGCCTGGACTGGAAACAACCTTGCGCCATCGTGGAAGCGTTCAATTGGTCTCGCTTGGTTGTTGGCAGCAGGAAACCTCGGAAGTAAGTTTTTTTGTTCCTCATGTAAAGCCTTCCTCTAACAGATCTTAGGCATCATCGGCTCCAACATCTTCCTCGACAGGGAAGGCCCTCGATATCCTACAGGTTATGGTACCTCCCTTGCCATCATTTGCCTGGCCGCTGCATGCGCGTTGGTCATGGAACTCCTCCTCTGGAGGTCGAACAAAGCTCGAGCTCGTCTGTCGGAGGCGGAGATTCGCCAGAAGTATTCACAGGCCGAGTTGGATGCTATGGGAGAGCGAAGTCCCTTGTACAAGTATACTCTGTAACAACCTTGAGTCGCCTCGATGGTGATGGAACTGGAGTCAAAGCAGCACTGAAGTCCCTGCTATGGTGTTTCGTCTCCAGGCTGAGGGGCGGAAGTAATGGTAGTACTTCCACAACAAACAATCCGCTCCTCATCTTTAGGTTGCTTGGTACGCGGAATAATTCCACTGATGTCAATCATATTGTGTCCAACTGTCGTAACTTTATTGTGTATGATGCGTATGATAAGTTGATCCCTAATTCTTCAGTCTTCTAGTTATCACTGGGAAATGAGATAACGTGTACTTGATTTCCAACAGGGCCAGCTACAATTGACTTTGCCCGCTTGTCCTCGTCAGCGGCCTCAAGATCGCTGAACGTAGTCGCACTCGTATCAATTTCAGCATTGTTGATGTCATTATCATCGTCATCGTCTTCTTCAGATTCATCCTCATCATCCATCTTCAGAAATGCTTGTTTTGACCTGAACTCGTCAACCTCGATTCGCTTCGTTTTCCACCCTTTGACCTCGATCTTCAAAAGTTGATAGGCAAACACAACATCTTCGCCAGCCTTCCATGAGTCACTCGTGGAGGCTTCAACTCCTCTACTGAAACTACCTCCAGCTGTGATATCCCCTGCCGGTGTTGGTATCGGGACTCCGCTGCTGACACCCGCCGCCTTTCGGTTCCCCGTCGCTTTGTTGACAGCTAGACCCTTTGCAATCTTGATGGCCGTAATCATGTAAACGGGCTGCCGAAGCACAAACCCAGACCCCGCCAACACCTTGCGCACTCTGGGGTCCTTCACCCGAGCCTCGATCTCAGTCTGATCAGGATCCGTGATGAAGTACCTCGTCTCCAACGCATCCATTGTATACTCGGATGACTGGTGAACCCCGCGATCACCGGATAGGGAGCCCCCGACTGTTTGGAGAAACTCAGCCCAGACGGCTACGGCAACATCGTGGGCGGAACCACGGGCAATGGTGCGGTCAAGCTCAGCGAAGGTCTCAATGCGGGGGTATCGGTCGGACAAGACAGTCTCGTCGATAGCGGTGAGGACGCGATGAGGGCGGAAGGGATCGGCGATGATATTTCCGAGTGCGATGGGTCCATTCGGCTTGAAGGTAAAGCTGGGCGCCAGGAGGTAGGTAGGTTGTTGGGCCATTGTTACTATGATGTTTGTGTGATGTTAACTGCTGGGGGGAACATCGAGAGAGACTAACCGGAAACGCTTTGCTGACGACAGTTCAGCTGAAGTGAGCGGCAGCTCTAATAACAAGACCCTCATCTGGTCAAGGTGGATACAGCGCATAAGGATACAGGGGTTGAGCTGGCCATGCCCAAATGACGTGCAGCGATCCAAAAGGTGCGACAGTGGGCTCAGAAGGGACAGGCTGCTAACCACTTGCTGTATCTTATATTCCATATTAAATCGCATTTTTGGGACCCTCACTGGTGACGAAAATTTAGCCAATCCTCACTCAAATGAAAAATTCAAGAGGGATGCCTACATAGGTTTCAGTCTATGCATTGCTATGCGAGAGACCGTCACCCGCTTAAATATCTAAATTCCACAAAGCATGCTATTATCCAGGTCCGGCCTATTTGGTGGACGGCTGAATTGAAGCTGCTTCGTAACCAATATATATGACCCAATAGCTCAAGCAGCCTCGCATTTGACTATTTCTCTTTCTAACTCCATGATACCCATTTGTGTCAAGACTACCGCATGAAGCGTGTCAATGGGGCGCCTCCTTGGACTTTTTGGGTCCATGCGAGATTTTTCAATCTTGATGGCGAGCTGCACTTTGAGGATGCCGCATTTTAATCTGATCAGTGGATTCGATAGGACGTCATTCCCTGTCCTTTGAGTGAGCCAAGGGTGACATAGTGCCTCCTTTACGTTATGAATTAGTAAGTAGTAGATAGATAGAGAGAATCAAGAGTCATAAAAGATATCGTACCTCAGCTGTTAAGCGCAGTCTATGCTCCGGTGTGAGCAGCGCCGCGATAAAATTCTTGGCCTCCGAGCTGATACGTCCCCAGTAACGTTCGTGAAAAACAATTTGACCCTGACTACATTCTTGGATCAAGTCCAGAATGTTTTCGCTTCGAAAGGGCGAGTAACCGACGAGAAGTGTATACAACATCACACCTATAGACCACATATCTGCGGGCTTACCATACAGTCTATTGCGTAACATCTCGAGAGCGAAAACGTGACTGTCCCGGCCGCTATACGGCAATGGATGGTTTGAGGAAAGCCGAACAGATTCTTCAATTCCTAGCCAGCTGGCATGGGCTAACGAGACGAGGGCGAGTTCAGAATCAGGCCCCTTGTCGAAGTAAACAAATTTGCGAAGCCCGAGATCTGCATCAACATTCATCAGTTCCATTCTTGCTTTCTGATACAGGGGGTAACATACGTCCGTGCACTATGCCCCTGTGATGAAGGTACCCGACTATGTCAAGTATGGACTTTATTACGCGTCGAGCTTCTGGCTCAGTGTACCTCCCGCGCTCAGTCAAGCGATCAGAAAGCTCGCCGCCATCAGCTAGTTCGGTAACGATGTAGAATTTGTCCTAGCGAGTGGTCAGTAAACCACTCATGATGTCAGAAGATAGATAGTTACCTTGGACTCGAACCAGTCACGAAATTTGACGATGTTAGGGTGGTTCAGTTCCTGTAACATTCCCACCTCTCCGTGTATCTCGTCATCTTTGTCTTTAACATTAATCTTCATAACGGTTTTGACTGCGACCAAGCTGGCGGATGAGCCGTGAAGAAACTCGGCCCGACGAGTAATCGAACGCTTGGTAGCCGCAATAGTGCCACCAAACTTGTAATTTGACCTAAAATAACGCTATATGTTAGGCTGATCTCTAGGGCAGATCCATTGAAAAGAGAGTGTATTACTTCTTTGAATAGCTTTCAGGCTGCCCACTTATCCACTGGAATAACCTAGAGCAAGATTGGCATGAGAGGCTCATATATTGAGTAAAAGCAAGAGTGGGAAAGCGTACTTCGGGAGGTATCCTTTGGGTTTTGTTTCGGCGTCTTTCCCAGACTTCTGAGGGGTCATATGATCATACTGATCTGCCAAACAAATTCCTGTTAGTGTAAAACACTTCAAGTCCAGGAAATTTGTTGATGTACCTTGACGTGTACTATAAGTAGATGACTCTAAATGGCGGGAGGCTGCTGAGTAAGTAGACGATATCGGAGAAGTAGGTCTATGAGCCACTTCGTCCTCTTCGAAATCTTGAAATAGAGGATGTGCCTCGTCCCGAAGCGCTCGCTCAATTGTCCCATCTGAGATTGTCGCTTCACTATCATCATCAGAACCCTCTGCAAAGTATTCATGGGTATCGAAATAATCGGTTTGTGATGGCGGCGATATTGTTGGTCCCAAGTTAGTTATAGTTGTTGATGTCTCTGAAGTCAAATTGTTCTCTGTAAGCCAATGCTCAACCTTTATTGCCGCCTTTTGAATTTGAGTCTGAGTTTCATACACCGTGTTTGGCGCCCAGGGTAATGCTTGTAAGGAAAATGTGTGGATGTGCTCTGCGATGTGGTCTAGAAGAGCCTCCGGACTGACTTCAGTTGCCTCCTCAATTGGCCATGCGCATATTGGACAAGATGCGATTTCAGTCGTGATGGACTTTCTGCATGCGACCGCCAGGGCGTGGATCTGGTCCTCTGAGATAGTATCGGGGTGTTCTTGTCGTGTATGCGCCACAAAATCGTCGACTCTCTCAAATTGGAGGCACTCGAGGCAAGCAAAGCACATCCACACATCAGTACTTCCATGGTGTTCACGAAGATGTGATTCCCAAGCTTTTCTTTTAACATAGAGGGTCTCTGGGGTTGGACATCCGGTCAGTATACATGTATATGGCTGGATATCCTCGGCAAGGTGTTTTCTTATTCAAATTAGCTGAATTTCTCACCTATATATGCCAAAAGAACAGCACGACTTACTTCCACCGAGACGTTTCAAGAATACCAACTGGAATAGTTTGACAGCAACAGGGACAGCTCGCCACCAAAGCATCGGGCTTTGTCACTGGAGGACGCGGATATGGTAGTTTGGTGACTGTGGTAGATAATTGGGTTCCTGCGGCGCGAGAGGACACTGGTCCACTCGGTAAAGTTGGCAGGAGAGTTGGCAAATCTGTGATGCCAGAAGCACTTGTCGCCATAGTCACGGAATCTGCTGATGGCTTTTGTACTGGTTGTGTGGGAAGTGGCCGCGCGGGCAAGGGTTGCACATGATGCTGGGGAACGTCGAGTAAGGTTTCGTCTTGCCGAGGTCGAACTTGGGGTGCTAGATCCGGCAGCGGTATGTCCAAAGCCCTTGAGTGCTGCTGTGCGTACAAAAAACGATGTCTCCGCCTCAGATTGCAATTGATTAAGCGCCACTGTATCGGTGTCAACTTCGATGAGTCGATTTGGTCGAGAGAAAATATATGTTCTGGAGAGAAAGGACCCTGGGACAACATGATGGCAACGAGATACTTTTGAAATTCGACATGGTCATCGATTTTGAACTTCCTGTCAGCTTTCCTCAGGCGAGATTGGTTGCCTGATCTGCGGATGGTGATGGCAACTCGGACGAGAAGCTCTAGTATAGACTCCACGTTTTGTTTTGCTTTGGATAAGGGCGTGGAAGTTGGATCAGTGTCTGATTTGATCTCGGTTTCGGAATCAGAATCAGAGTCTTCAGACCAGGGAGAAAACGACCGTAGAGGGTCTTCAGAATCAGAGCCGTTGTTGATGTCATCGCCGTCACCAGCGCTATCAACATTGTCGACAGAACCTGATTGCGCTTGACATAGATCAGCCATAGTCGTTTTGAAGTTCTATGAGAATTGTCAGTCTCTTACCAGCAGTTTTGCATTCTTCAACAGCGCTATTCATCACTTGTAGAAGGTTGGCCACAGCATCGCGAGCGTCTGGTCTCGAGGCCAATCTCGCGTCGAGCGATGCCTTTCCATGGACTGAAGCACCAATACCAGAAGCCCAAAGATTGAAGTCGGCTAGCCGATTTTCAGCCCACTCATTGCGCATAAGCTCTTCTATCTCGATACATTCTGCGAGTGACCTGCGACAGAGACTACTGGCGTCGTAGATAGCGTGCTCTAGCGACTCCATAGTGCAGAGGCTGTCCAGATCATTGAAACAGTCGTTCTGCGGGCCGAGCCGGGTTCAAGTGAGGCTGGAGGGGTTATGTGGACCAGGATGACAGCTTAGGGCTGGAAAGGGAGAATCTGACCAGGGTTATTGCAAGTTTGAGTCACGAGGTTAGCGGGTGACAAGTCAACTCGCAAAGCAACAGTTCTTATCCAGTTAGCTTGTATGTATAGGATATCTCAATTCTTCCTCCAAATCCTACCTACGTGAGCACACTCTACATTCCTAAATTGATCCAATATTATCCTCTACTTCTCCGACGAGTGTTCGACTTGCTAAACCCCGCAACAGGCTGTTGACCCCTGCATCGATCTTGCGCGCCAGACCTCCAGCCTCATTTATCTTACCCCTCCTCCGGATTAACTCAACTTGGGTTGTTGAAAAGACGAAATACAGTTTCCTTATTTTCTGCCCCTGACGAAGTTAAAGTCGAATGTTTTATTTGCTCCCCTAGCCAGTCGGTATGGACCCCGAGGAGGCTCTAGAACTCGCGCAACAAGCCATCGAGAAGGTTTCGCATATTGCCGTCTATGTGGGACAGAAGAACCAGCGGAGCGTTTGCGGCCGCTTAGGTGGCGAGTTATTTATTGTCGCCGACTATTTGCAGGGAATACAGATAGACGAAGTGGACCAGTTGTCGAAGGTGCCAAAACTACTTCGAGATATTGAAAGTATATGTTCTGTAAGTTGACACACCTTCAGTCTTAGAGGTAAAATGATTTAGCCATTTTATCCAATCACAAACTCGCTTCTACCATAACCTGAGTCCTGGTCTTATGTGTTAATTTCTCCCCAAGATTGTGTACTCGACTTGATTTTTTATGTTTATATTTGTGTTTATATCTATGTTTATTCTAATACGTTATAGTGGCCTTCGCGATCGAAAGATGACTACTATCCATGCTTGAGAGGCATTGCTCGTTCTATGCGCGGTACGAGCTCATACAAACAAGCCGAAGCGACTATCATCCGTGGCCTGACAAAAATAACGTCTGGTGACGGGGAAGCTGCAGAAAATGCAATTCTCCACATACGACGATTCACAAAACGCGGTGGGATCAAGAAGAAAAAGGTTGAAGAAATCAACGATATACCGAAGTCAATGCCAGTGGACTATCTTGATGATGCTAAAGGTATTGTGTATCAGGCATTGCGAAAGCACATGTATTGCACATGCGATTGCAGCTTGTTGGATGGCAAAAGAAAACATTCAGCAAATTTGCTCCTGCATACTCCGTCCCCCAAAGACGAGGAAGGCGATGTTTCCCTTGATATGCTGTTCTCGTTGGACCCATCAAGAGAAAGGATGCCTTGCAGGTGGCAAGATGTCCGCTTTCGCGTCCCCCTGTAAGTCTGCAATGTTGAAATGGTCTGAGCTTGACTAAGTCTTTAGCTCAAGGTCCGAAAAGCGCGAGATGAGAAAGCAAAAGCGCGCCAGGTTCGTTGACAGCAATGAGTCTGCTTTGAGCAAACTCTCTGTGGGTTGTTCAGAGGAAGTTGATGACGGGGGCTTTTGTAGGCTCATCCGTCATTGGAACAACCATGCTCGCATGTGTATGACAGTACACGATGGTAAACTCCATCGATTACTAGATTCCGAGCCACTTCAACAAATTGTCGACCATACACCGGGTATATCTTTGGCTGATGTCATACAAAACTACCACTTGACACCCAAAATCAAGGCTACTTTAGGATACATACTGGCACAGTCAGTTTGGCAGTTCTATGACTCTGATTGGCTCAAGACGCCGTGGACAAGCCAAACAATCCAGTTCATGAAACACTATGACTCGCCTCTCCGGCAGAACGAGCCGGGTATCTTTACTTCGAAACCATACTACTCTGTGTATTTTGGGGACGACGATGCTGGAGCTAGCGAAGCGACGGCTAATGCTGGAGAGATTCATAGATATCCACGTGTGCGAGATCTCGGAATCATGCTTGTTGAGATTGGTCTCGGTCATTCGGTGGATAACTCGGTTTCCAAACATGACGACACTTCCAGAATATCCAAAGCAAACAATGATTGGCTACTTGCAAAAGGATACTCGGATCTGAAAACCGCTTGGCTAGATTTTGACTACCCAAAGTACAGGGTTGCCGTGGAAAACTGCCTGGACCCAGATATCTTTGCTCGAGCCCCTTTTACCCCCAGCGTCAAAGTCGATGAACTGGCCAAGAGTCTGAACAAGCGGAGAAAGATCTTTTACGAACGTGTCGTGAGTCCACTGGAGGAGCTCGTTCAGGGAACTGGATGGAAAGACATGGTGCACAGCATGCCTTCTCTACGCTTGCAGACAACGACCAAGCAAGAACCGGTGGCCCTGGAACACGTCCAGCCTCCAGTGGAATCAAAAAAATCGACCAAGGATCAAAAAGATGCAAAACGATGGCTCAAAAGAACACAGCTGCTAAATCATGAACTCAAGTCACTAAGTCAGGGCCCTACAAGGAGAGTACGCATCGCTATCCTTGATACTGGCTACGACGCGGATGCTATATTTTTCCAACCCACTATGCGACGGAACCGGCTGATCAAGTGGAAAGATTGGGTTGAAAATGCAAAATCGCCATCGGACTGCAATGGTCACGGAACGCATCTCGTATCGTTGATAATGATGATGGCGCCCGAAGCTGACATCTGCGTGGCCAGGGTGGCGAAAGACCCGCGAGATCTCGAGAACGCGAGTGAAGCCATAGCACAAGTGAGTTCTCAAGCAAGAAAGCCTTGTTATCAAAGAAGGTAAAGTTTACTGACAAAGCTGTAGGCAATCGAATGGGCACAATCGGAATGTGATGTGAACATCGTCTCCATGTCCTTAGGCTTTACAGCTACCCAACCATCCATCAGCAAGGCCATTCGCAAGGCTGTGAATGATCGCGATGACTCAATCATCTTCTTTGCCGCAGCAGCTAATTCAGGTCTCAACGAGTCAGAAATGTTTCCAGCTCGTCATGAATGTGTCATTTCTGTACGTGGCACCAACAGCAACGGTGCTTTTCAAGACTTCAATCCACCCCGAAGCTCGCGAGAAAGAACCGTGATAGGAACACTAGGCCTCGATGTGCCAGCTTCTGGTTTGAGCCAGGATGGTGGAGATGTGTATTCAAAGGGGACGTCGGTGGCAACCGCTATCGCGGCAGGAATAGCAGGTATACTGCTAGGATATGTGGAAAACAATGCAGGTAGAAGTACGTATGATGTTGTAAGAAGAAGATTGCGTACTAGGGAAGGGATGCTGGCACTACTAGAGTCTATGGCACCCGATTCTCCACACGATGGACAGCTGTATGTAGCGCCTTGGACGTACTCGGGTCTGGATGATGACTTGAGATGGGCGAGGTTAGAGGCGCTTGTCTAATCAGGCTGGACTGTACAGCGACGTAGCAATATGAGTGAAGGCTTAATACCTTCAAGATGAACCATTTCTTCTTTTTTGGAATCTCAAACTTCATAACAATAGATGCGTAACGAGCACTTATCCATCGCCTGATTAACGCGATGTTTGTCACGTTTATTCAAATCCATTCAAGATGTTGTCACGTCTTATTAGAAGCGCTGGAAAGTGCTTGTGATGACCACTCATCAGGCCACGGCCACCCCAAACCAGCCTACCATACCCTTAGCATGTCTTCCTATAACAGAATTCAAACCCTTTGGCTTTTCGTAACAATGGATCTACCCTCCAGCTCAAAAGAAAGCGAGAGCATTTGGAGGGCTTGCAACCGCTCCCGGTACCTGTTTCCAGTTAGCCACTATCATTGATTTCATTCATCAGAAACACTCCAACTTACATTCATGGGCGAACTTGATAGAAAGAAGGTATACCTCCCGAGCTCTTTGCACTTCTTGGCAAGATCCTCCAGGTAGAATAGCTCTCCAATTGGCATACCCCAGCCCGCGAGAAGCCACTCATGCATATGCCATTCAAGATCCACACACGGCCATACCTCGAAAGACCGCGCATCACCACATACAGCAGCAATCTTGGTGTCCCAGAGAAACTTCAGGAGCTCTTTGGACGGCTTAAGACCAAGGTTATCTGGCTTTTGTGTTTTGTACAGCTCGTTGAGATGCTCGCGTTTGGCAGAGTCCATGTTTTCGTATTGGGACAGGTACCCGAATCGAACGACTATAATATCACCAGCTCGTAGTGATTCGAGACTCATGTTTTGGTATTTGAGTGTTTCGATGATTTGCTCAAAGGGAATCTCGTAGGATGACATTGCGTCGATCTGAATGCCTTGGCTGAGAGCCCAGGAGTACCAGTCGATGAAGACAGCTCGTCCAGCGATTCCCTTGGCCGAGACGTCTGTGTATTTGTCAGTTCCGGAGTTACTTTTGTTCTGCTGTATACGTACGGTGAATGCTGTTCGGATGGTCCGAAGCGGCGAAGTCTTCTGCTTTGCGACCCATATAGTATAGCTGTTGGTTTTATTAGAAGGCTCAGAATAGACTGTATAGTAGATGCTCACTGCTTCGTCCTGATAAGCGTAATGTCTAAAGCCATCCCATTGAGAACTGCATTGCGAGTTGAAGAACCACTATCGTGATGTGGTTAGTTACTGATAGCCACCTCTGATGATCGGCTTACTTCATCGTCATGAGCATGTTTCAATGGCGCTTTGTTAATGAGCTTCAAATCTAGGGTTTTGCGGGCGAATTTTGGATGTGATGCTCCAGTCATGGACCAACTATTCACATTGTCAGCCTTTGTCATCAAAATCGTCGGCTCTCTTACTTCAACGACAACCTTGCCCCGGTTTTGATATTTTCGCTAGCCGCTTGACTAATGACATCGTCGGTCAAATGGTTAAGAGTGCCAAGCTGGTCATCAGGGCCCCAAAGTCCCCATGCATTGCCTCGGGGACCATTCTTGTCCAGAGGGAGATCTTCGAAGGCTGGGTGTGATTGGGAGGCCATGTCTGCAAATTCTGTTGAGCGTGAGATATTCACAATATTCAATAGAGACCTTCGTTCTCCCTGGATATATTAGTACTAATGTTAACCTTGGTGCGGGGGCATCATTCCCACTCACTGAGCGGGGTGTTGGAGATCATTAGGGACGTCTCTAGAGGCTGACGGAAAACCTCCGATCCGATATCCGGCGTTCGGATCCAGTCCGAGGACGTCTCAACTTCTCCGCCTTGTTCATACTATGTAGAGGATTATCCTGATTTGTAACTAGTCATGATGGGAATACATGCGAAACATGACAGGTGACGTACAATCCACGTGTTAAGCCAGCCTCGGAGCGCAGGAAAACTTGCCTACCAAAGGATAAAAGACAAAATTATGAGATTAATTCATGCTATCTCAGAGAGCACTTTTAGGCTCTTTATTTTCTGTACCCTAAACTTGCGACTGGTGTTTCGTTTCTTCCGCTTGGTCAGCTAGCCAGGTCAAACCTTTATTAACTCAATCTCCTAGTTGTAAGTCACCAGACAGCTCAAAGAAACGCAACAATGCCTCTCATCTTGTCAATATAGTAATTACTTTTTATTCATATTATCAATGCATCGTTTCGGGGTAGCTCCCATCATTAGTATATAGTTTTAGACAGCGAACCATCCATGGACCGCCCTCGTCATGACCAGAACTTGAGCTTATTAACCCATCCCGAAGCCTGGCCAGCCGACCCATTGGTATCATTGTCAGAATTTCCAAACGACACCCTTCGTGGTTTGACGTAGTATCTGTCAATCTCTCGCACGGAATAATCCACGTCCGTAGCCAAAGGCAACACCATCTCCCACGGTGACGGAGCTCCTGCCAAATCACCACTGTCTTCACTCCTACTAGACCCCTCAGAAGTCCTCTCGTTGGGATTTTCGTACACTGTTTCAGGTCTGGATGCGTCCAGTGATGGCAATTGTCGACTTCTGTTGGACAGACTGGATGTTGACCTGGGACTCCTCTCTGAGTGATTCGAGATGGACCGTTTGGGTCTTACGATTTCGAAGGAGGGAAATTGTTGATTTCTGTCGGAAAGACTTGATATAGATCGCTCAGGTCTTGGGGAGCGGAAATAAGTGCGGAGAAGTTCAGGCGAAACGGGACCCGAGTCTCGGCTGGATAAATTTGACGAGTCGGTTGAAGAATGTTCGGAAGTTGATAGACTGCTTCTATAGTCGATCATGCCGTTTTCCGAGAGATTGGTCCTATTTGTAGGACGTCGTCTGAGTTGCCGAAGGCCATAGACCTATGAATTAATGTTAACACAACCATTAATTGCATCTACTCAAAACGAATTACATACCTGAGGCCGTTCTCGCGAAGACTCGGGAGGCGGGGTAGTCTTCCATTCATAATAGCTAGTTGCTGCAATCCGTCCAAACTCAAAACTCGAGGGAACCATGAACATGCTAATGATGAAGACGGCGTGAAATATCAGAATTATATAGCCCAGCACACACGCTGAGGTGTGACTCCAAAGACGAGGAATCATCCCCAGGCAGAGAAGAAGAACAGTAAGTCGAGCACTAGTAGTCAAGAAAGGTTTGGAGAGTAGCCCTGGCGCCGCTCTAACCCACGCTAGAAAGCAAAGCTGTATGACCTCGCATGCAATCAGAGAGCACACTTGTGCTGTACCGAAACGCTGCAGTCCACCCACGATGACACCTCGTGTGAACAGAAGAATAAAAGTGACGAGTGTGTAGTAGTCTTGTATGCGAGAAGGCTCTTCATTATCGTCTTGTTTGTGGATGTCGTCGATAAGCAGATAGCCCATGTTCTGGGGACTCCTCGATGCGAGTCCCCAACAACTTCCGATAACGAGAAGAGCAATGACCGAAACTATGAGTATTATATAGTATATAGGTCGTGCTGTCGCACTGTCGAGTTGATACGTCGTCCAGGCGGTCAGAGGAAATAAGAGATAGCTGAGAAACACCCTTAGAGCAACCCATATGGTGGCCTTCTGCCGTTTGAGCGTTGAGCTCTCGATAATCCATGTTCCGGAGCGATTGAACCAATCTCGTGTCCATCTCAGATGCAGACCAATCTGGAGAATGCCGTAGATGGCAAAGAAAATGACGAGGGCGAGTGTAGCTATGTTGTACCACGTATCGACTGTCACTGGAGCAGCCATAACCTGAGTCATATGCTCCAGGCCTGACGTGCCGCCAAAAGTACCGTTGATCTCATGGATGCCATCGTGGAGACCGTAATAATGATGCGGTCTCCTCAGAATACCGCTGTGAAGCATGAGAGTTGACCAAGAGACTCCAGTGACGATTGGTTGTAGAAATCCGGGTTGATAAAGGCTGAGAGCGCTCGAGAAAAAGATGAACTGGATGTATGTGAGACAGTCGGCAATCCTCGTCAGATGAGACCTATCCGGGCTTCTTTCATGACCGCTTTCGTCGTCATCGTTAAGAGGGTGCACCAGATTATACCACTCTCGCCATCCAGCAACGAGAATGACCAGAACAAACGTCAAAGTCGGTCCCCAAAAAGAAATGTTTTCCAGGGTCAGGCCGATGTCCGGGGTCAAGAAGCCATTGAGGCAAGCAACCGAGAGATGATCGGGACCGTCAATATTGAGTTCGAAAGCATAAGTTGCGGCCGGCGCAGTATTGTCGATCTTGAATAGTACATCCACGAACTGGAGATGAACTACTCTGTTGACTTTCTTGTACTCAATTGTCTCACAAGTGGCATTATGGTGGTCACTGTTGTAACGCTTTGTACCACCGATAGCCCCTAAACTCAACTCAATGGAAGCATTGTCGAGCAAAGACTGCTCACAAGCCGCCAATGTTTGGAAGTTTGCCAAGATCGTGAACCTGAGGTCGGTGTCGTCGTTTTGTTGTTCTAGAAAAGCTTCGAGGCTATTTGGCACGTAATGATCCGGCGGCGTCAAGCCAGCATAATAACTATGACCCTTGCAATCTTGAAATTGAACATGAGCCGCGTAAGTCTCGGTGACGAAAAGCAGGAATACGGTGAACAAGCCAAGATGGAAGAATAATGAGTGCATTTGTGATAAGGCTATACTTGTAGGAAAGAAAGAAAAGATATTAAGTGAACAACCATTACCACGTTTGCACGGTTGTCGTCATTGAAAAGGAATGAATGGGTCCTGGTTTGTCTCGCTCGCTTGGTTCTGCTCTGAGAGTTTAGGAGGTGGAACAGGACCAGAAGAAGAAAAGAGATTTTTGATGCCTTGAAGCTCAGGTTGTTTTTGGGGCGAAGTAGCTTCTGTTTTTAGCGCTTGGACGTAAAGCTCGGTCCTACCCTGTCCTTGGTTGGTAGTGTTGAAGATGAAACTTGAGGTGGTATTGTTGGTTTTATTAGAGACAAGGATCGATAATGCTACAGATGAACAATTACTGCAGCTATTCAAAATTAGAAAAGGCCAAGGCAACTCGACTCATTGCACCATGAGATGATTCCATTACAATAAGTTTGAGGATCTCGGATAAACATGATCTTCAATGTGATCTTCATGTCTTCTCGCACTAGAGAGCAGGGGCCGGACTTGTCCGCGTGGCGAAGTGCAGTCTTGTTTCATTATGTAATAGCAGCGGAACATATATCATCCGACATGTCAGGAGCCGAGGCGCTGGTTCCGGTGGATAAAGCCTGTACGATTAGAGACAAGCGTGACAAGTTGCTGGAAAGACACGGGATGAAGAATTGATATCCCTGAACAAGACAAGATCCATTGATGAATCGTAACATTAGATCCTTGGATCGCTTAGCTAATCGTTTCAGTTTGACTTTGTTATTATGAAAGTTGTCAACCATGGTGGCAATTGTCGCAGCCAATCCAGTCTACCTATGCAATGGGTATTGTAACATCGAGGGTGTCAGCAAATAACATAGGCAGAATGTTGTCAACTAGAGATTCTATGGGAGTCCCTGCAACAGTTGAAGGTTCACTGTGATGGGTTCATCGAACAATTCAACACAGTTGCACGCAGTTTGACTCTGCTTGTAATGTTACTTGTCAACGTGACCTTATTCCAGCCCTACAGATTTCTCATGACACCCTCTGGGCTAACGCTTGATGCCACCATCATTCAAAACTCCAAAATGTTTGTTCAATGGCGTCCATCCTATGTAGCCATGCTATTGTCCAGACCTACAGTGGCTGAACACAATGGCTTGGCCAAACAAACACTAGCCCTACCCTGAAAGGCGGACCGGAAAACTAAAATACCCACTTTCCCGGACCACTTCGCACCGACTCATGACACACTGACCGATCTCTCTTCCACCGCCTTCACTCACTCACTCATTCGTCTATCAACTCACAGTCACAATGTCGTGCTTCTCATCCCTACCGTCGCAACCCACAGATGAGATCTTTGATCTCCTCGCCGCCTACAGAGCAGACTCCAGCCCAGACCGTGTCAATCTCGGCGTCGGCGTCTACTGCACCGACGAAGGCAAATCCTGGCCTCTGGATGTCGTCACACGGGTAGAGAAAGATCTCTTTGAGGAGGCTAGCTTGACCAGACATGACTATCTCCCCATCGAGGGAGACCAGCAATTCCTCAAGGTTGCGAGGGATCTTGTTTTTGCCCATCAGGATGACTTGAGCGTCGCTTCCGTGCAGACCGTCTCCGGAACCGGAGCCAACCATATCGGTGCCCGTTTCGTGGCCGACTACCTCCGGCCGCAGAACATCTGGGTATCAGACCCGACATGGGCTAACCACCACATGATCTGGGAGTCTGTTGGTCTCAAGCCCAAGTTGTATCCCTACTACAAGAAGTCGGATTGTTCGTTGGACTTTGAGGGTATGATCAAGACCCTGGAGGAGGAGGCTCAACCTCGCGATGCCGTCTTGCTACACGCCTGCGCACACAACCCTACCGGTCTGGATCCTACAAAGGAGCAGTGGAAGGCTATCGCAGATCTCTGTCAGCGAAAGCAACTGTTTCCCTTCTTCGACGCCGCATACCAAGGTTTCGCATCCGGCAGCCCAGCAGAAGATGCCTGGGCCATTCGATACTTCTACCAACAACAGCCTCGACCTGACATGATCGTTGCGCAATCATTCTCCAAGAACTTTGGTCTGTACGGTCACAGAACAGGTGCTATCCATCTTGTTCTCGCAGAGCCCTCAAAAGAGATTAGAGACAACGCTTACTCGACCCTTTCGTATCTATTGCGATCCGAAATCTCTATGGCTCCCAAATATGGTTCCACAATTGTCAAGACGGTTTTGGACAGTGAGGAGCTGACTGCGGCTTGGATGGCTGATTTGCAAGTCATGAGTAGTCGCATCAAGAGTATGCGACAGGCTTTGTACGATGAGTTGGTGCGGTTGGAGACACCTGGCACATGGAACCACATCGTTGACCAGGTACGTAATGCTTGAAACAAAGTAAGAAAGAGAAAAAGAACTAATCGAATTGCAGATTGGCATGTTCTCATACACTGGCTTGACACCCTTTGAAGTCAAGGTCCTCCGGGAACGTTTCCACATCTACCTGCTAAAGTCAGGACGCATTTCCATTTCTGGCTGTAAGTTTTGCTTGGTTTCTGGTAAAGCATCGCATCTAACAGATATGTAGTGAACAAGAGAAATGTGAATTACGTTGCCAAGGCTATCCACGACGTCCGAGCAAATGGCCATGAGCTCAATGGAACAAACGGTGTCAACGGACACTAAGCTGTTTTGTATAACCACATTTTAGACAACAGATTCCTTTACCCTCCCGGGTTTATAGATGGGCAAAATTTATGCGACTCGATGTTTTCTTGATTTTCTGTGGGATGACAATAAGGTCCGATGTCGGCCCGAACTCGGCCATGTATTGGGTTGTGTAGACTGTTCACGTAGCATATTCTTCATCCAATCCAACAATGATCGCCCAAGGTACTCATGGCATTTCTTATGTCAGTCTCCCATTTCGATAAAATTTACGTGTTTTGTCATGTATTCACGTCGTAGACTGTTATATTGACTGTTGGAAAAAAGGCTCTTGAAGAAAAGACTAGACAATTGCTTCTGCATCAACAAGATCCTATGATTCATAACAAGTGTTATATCCCGCTATGTAGTACAATATCACTGATCATTGTCAACCTTTTATCTATTCATGACGTTGCACTAGTATAGTACAGGGATGCTTCGCTGATCGACCCAGTTGTTCCCGTGGAGCGAATACGAAGACTCCATCATCAAAAATAAGACCACTCGACAATCCTCCATGATCTTATCAATCTCGCTACACATGAGCTGTTCTTTTTCATTCCACTAATTAAACAACAATCAGATCAGCCAAATGTCTCAGACTTCTCTGGCTCAATAAAGTCGGTGTACAAGGGTAAAAATGATTCTCCGCTCCGTCTTTACCCCCGCAAACGTACGATTACCTGAGGCCACTTATTAACACTTCACCAACCCCTTCACGTCCAACATCGCATGAGACGACTACATCTCTGTTTTTTTCATAATGGCCAACCTGGGAGTTTATGCAGCGGTAACGACACTCGTCGTCTTCATACTCAGTTACGGCATCCCATTGTTTCTGAGGGAGTGCTTCCCTTGGCAGAGTTTGTATAAACAGCGCCACGGAAGACCTACCGTCACTACAAAGTCGTACGAGGGACGAACTGTGCTCATCACTGGTGCGAACGGCGCTTTTGGATCCAGGACTGCCAAGCTTTTTGCTCATCGAGATGTCGACACTCTTGTTCTTGTGGACGTGAGGGATTGTGGAGAGCTGAAACAGGAGATCGAGAAAGAATTGAGCGATGCTGGCAAGGCTAAGCCTAACATCTTGGTCTGGAAGGCTGATCTGATGAGCTTTTCTGGTTGCCAAGATGTAGCAAAAAAGGCACAGGACTTGAAGACCCTTGATCATGTCTTGATGACAATGGGTATCCTGTCTTTCAACCGTCGCGTATCACCTGAAGGCTGGGAAACTTGTGAGTCTCAGTGTTGGGTACTCTTAGATCAACGTTAACATTTTGACAGCCATTCAAATCAACTACCTTTCAGGTGCTCTCCTTGGACTTCTTCTTCTGCCGCTTCTGAAATCTTGCTCTTCTAACCCCAACCCTCCCGTCATGACTTTTGTCACATCCTTCGGCATCTACCCCTCATCTCTCACCATGGGCATGCCCAAGAACGGTTCGTATCTCAAGAAACTCAGCAACAACGGCGATATGATGCAGCCGCATCAGTATGGTCGCTCCAAGGCTCTTCTCCTGTACTTCACCCGCGAACTCGCCGAGCGCGTGTCCGCTATCGCAGCTACGTCGAAGCTCCCTCGCAAGGTGACCATCAACAGCGCCGACCCTGGTTCTGCATGGACACCTCTTACTGCGCCGAACCAGGACCAACTGATTCCGAGACTGATTCAGAATTTTGGATCGAGAGCGCCTGAGATCTGCGCTGCTGCTCTCGTCAATGGTGTCTCGGCATCTGAGGATGCACATGGAAAGATTATGCAGGATTTTGACACTACTTCGTAAGTATTAAGAGATAAAAGACAATGTTAGGATGCTTACGTAAATATAGCTATCCTCCTTTCATGGAGCGCAAGAGTGGTCGTGAAGCTCAGAAGCGCGTTTGGGAGGAGACGAGGGAAGAGTTTGAGGCCAAGGTTCCAGAGGTCAGGTCTATTTACGAGATGCTGGAACAATCTTGATCTTTCTGTTGTCCAAGGTCTTAGGAAGGTTTGTTGAACAGATCACTTGAGACACTTTACTTTGCTGGCAGCTCTGTTCTCTCCGATAGACCAGGCTAAAATGTGTTTATACGATTGCGCCAGACTTCTTTATTTGGTGTATTTACCGAGTATCTTGAACTTACAATCTGCGGGAATTGAGGATACAAATAAACTCACGAAAATTTAGAGACTAAGTTCAATCTTGTAAATTCTCGATCATTAGGTTTAAGCATTGTTTCTGTGTTTTCGACATGCTGTGACTTTGGCAGTGGCTCCGGCAAGAGTCGTAGATGTGGGGTATCCGGAAGGGTATGATGGTTATTAATGGCGAGAGTTACAAGCATCAGGAGTACAATACGAGAGACATTTTGAGGTATCATCAGAATTACTTTGGTGCAGTAATGCTATTGAGTGTATTTAAAATCTGCAAAAATCCGCAATTGACCCTCTATGTTTTGATCGGCAAAGAAGAGTCGGAGTGGGAAAGTCAGCCTTACAAGCACGGATCACCATGACTAGACGAACTAAGCACAATCCGGAGCAGTTAGCTCGTTGATCCGGCTGGCAACATGGCGAGTCAGTCAGTTATAAAACCAACGAGCGTGGCCATCTTGGCGCTCTATGCAAATGTCACGCGATCAGCAAAGATCAATGATGTGAACTGCTATGACTGGAAAACTCCCGCAGATGCAGGGTAAGCATTTAATAAACAGTCAGCACAATTACGAGATGAGTTCCGAAATTAACTAGGGTGTTGAGGTTTTTCGGCGATAGCTGAAAAGGGTTGTACCCGGTGACATGCTGTGGGTACCTGGACGAATAAACTGCCTCAACACTTTATAGAGCGACAAAATTTAATCTTGATAATAGCTCTTATCTATTGAGCAACCCAGGGGAAAGAAAGTAAAACAGGGAATCAAGATCAGCGCTTGTTGGTGTAAGCGACTCGGCTTAACTGACAGTTGAACAGAGGGTGATCCATAATTCATTAGAGTCGTACAGGCAATGTCACAGTGTTTCAACTCGCGGAAGCACTTTGCCGGTAATAAGCACAATAAAAGAAACACTGCCTCTTGCAATCTGAATTGCCGATAAAAGCGGGCGCATCCATCTCGTAAACATTGTCGAGTTAGTTTATGCAGCAGAGACATGCCCTCGATAGGCGCCATCGTAAATGCTTTCATGCACTGCTTGCAAAGAACAAGCTTTTTCAAGACGTCTCTGAGGAGTCTGTCACTCCCTGAAACCCCTCCCACCCCTAAACTTAAGGCGGTTAACAGGCCCGGCCTAGAGGAGTTGGAAACCCTGGATTTCCACCTTTCTCAGGGGTTCGCATCTGTCTGTCCCCAGCTTTTAATGGGGTAAAAGTCCAGAACCTGAAAGTCGCGCAACCTTGTCAGGAGAGTCGGGTTAAGCTTCTTGAGGCTAAGTCTTTGGTCAGGGACAGGGGCATTGGTTGGCTGAGCCGTAATGAGGCAACCAGTTCGAGATTGCAGTACTCCACTAATAAGGGAACCCTGGGCCAAGCCATGTACGGTAAACGAAAATGGTTAAGAATTGGATCTTTTGAAGCCAACGCCAACAACCAAAAAGAGGCGCAGCCCAGTCAGTGACAGACTCGGCAAAACGGCTCTCTCTGTCGATGCCGAGTTTTTGCAAAACAGAAATACGACAAGTATGAAAATACCGGTAGTCCTGCTGCAATGATGTGGCGGCTTCTATGTCAAACATGTTCCCGTCAAACCACGATAGGACCAACAAACGAAAAAAAAGAGGATAATGGGTCCCACCCCTTGTCAAGTTCTAGATCGTCAAGAATAATAGCCGTTAGCCGTTAGTCTAAAGACAAGAGCTGGACCCTTGGACTTTGAGGCGCTCACTGCGGTGGCACCAACCCAACAAGCATTGAGCCATATTTATGACACTTGACAAGCCAGACTCCCACCCGTACCTGGCTTTCCTTTTTGCTTTCCTCTCTCCTTGTGCCGTGTTTGTGTTTTTACAGTACAAGGTTACAGTTACACTTTCATGAAAACCATGTGCCTATCGTAAAGTGTAACAGGGACACCACCAGACAGCTAGGGCCAAGCAAACGCCCGTTTGCTTGTCGGCACTTCCACACTCTAACCCTCCTGGTCGGATCCATCCTGTCCTCGATTCTTCCAACCTTGAACACCATCGTCTTTCTCTACCCTTGGAATTCAAGATGGTTTCCTTCAAGAAGTTGAGCTCAGTGCTCACTTCACGACTCGCCAACCGACGATTCGCCTTTGCTCTCTCAACTCTTACTTTAATCGCTTCCAAAGGCATTCATCTTCACAACCATATGTCATCCGTAGCGCCAAAGCGCATGATTCTCTTCTTCTTTTCCTTCTTCACACAGGATATTGTTCTTCTTCTCTTCATCCGACTCCTCCTCAGCCACTGGGTTCCCAGCTTTCCCGGCAAGTTACGGTTCTGTGTCACCGCGCTCGCGAGCTGCTTGATAGTCTACAATGTCGCACTCGGTTTGGTCTCGGTATCGTTCTACATCGTCGCAGGTTCTGAAATTCGCTGGCGCAACATCGGCTTCATCGCAGACCCTTCGGCTAGAGCAATCATGATGTCAGGCTTCACAGCCTTTCTGGGAGTTTTGACGCTTTGTCTTTGTTTGAGCGGTGTACTTCAAAGTGCCTGTTATGGATTGTTCGGCTGGGGTGGGGATATCATCAACTGGCCCCTGACCTTCGTCTGGCGTAAGATTGGGTTCTTCGCGAGTCGAAGAAAGAGCTATGATCAACTTCCTCAACGAGAATCTTTACCACAGTGGAACGATGGTAGCGAGACTGGATCGAGTCATGATGACTACTCGGATGATGAGTACAAGGAAAAGGCTAGATCACCTTTGACATCGCCACGACGCTCATCAACAGGTTTAACCGCCGGAGGAATGTCCTCAAAGCGATCAAAATGCATGCGTTTCCTCCGCTTTCTGCCATATCCCATCGTCACGATTCTTTTGACGGCTCTTTTCACTCTCACATTTTTACGACCGAAGGACCCTTCTCTCATCTTCCTCTCTTGGACCACCGGATTATTGCCTTTTGTCGACTTTGCCTCGACCGCCTCATTTCTAGATGACCTACCCTCAGTTTTCGGCAAAGGAGTGCAACATGAATGGGATGACTTGACAGCCCTCACTCAGCCTGAACCGCTGGACTGGCTTCCTAAAGGCACGCCCATTGTTCCTATTGACGGACCCGCTGGTTTCCGGGACTGGTACGAGAAGAAACCGCACTACAACGCCAAATCCGACCCGTTGAAGATCTCCAATCTTGAGAAGCCAGTGCGAGAATCTCTGCAAGGCAAGTTGAAGGATATTGATGTTCGACACGTCATCATGTTTTTCTTGGAAAGCACCCGAAACGATGTTTTTCCCATCAAGAAAGATAGCCTCATCTGGAATCGATTTGCCGACACATTTCCCGACAAGAAATTACCGCAAGAAGTTCAAGATAAACTTGCCAGTTTGACACCAACAGCAAACTTCATCACAGGCGACTACGACGATGGATTCGAGCATGCAGACAAGCCCAAGCGTGGAGGCATTCATTTTACCAATGCTCACACAGCCGGAACGTATACTCTCAAAAGCATGACTGCTACTATCTGTGGCATGTCGCCGCTCGTCGCAGACTTTAACCTTGAGCACAGCCATCACCTCTATCAACCATGTCTGCCGCAAATATTCACCGCCATGAACATCGCTGAGACCAAGGACGCTAAGAAGACGAAGGAGGACAAGTGGAACTCATATTTCTTCCAGGCTGCGACGCTCGCCTATGATAACCAGATGAGCTTGATGAGAGCTATGGGCTTTTCTGCGAATCACTCTATGGGACGAGAGTATCTTCGTAGCGATCTAGCCAAGCATGGACCTGTTACTTTGCCTAACATCAACGAGTTCGCTTTTGAGGAAGATCCGCTTGAGGATTACATTAACGATATCTTCGATGATGCCGCGAGAGATAAAAGTCGTGTATTCCTCACCCATCTTACGAGCACAAGCCACCACCGATTTCACATGCCCAAGACAGAGCCATATACGCCTTTAGCCAAGGGTTTAGATATGATGTCCCGCTACGTCAACACAATCGGATACGATGACAAATGGATCCGAAAAGTTCTCGACGTATTGGACAAAAAAGGCATCGCCAACGAGACATTGGTCATCTTCCAGGGCGACCACGGTACATCACTACCCGAGAACGATTATGCATCACCATACTACAACCCTAATATCGGCGTCGACCACGTCCCTTTAATACTCTCACACCCGCAACTACCTCCCTTTGACGTCGACGAAGCCGTTCACTCGACACAAATCCTTCCAACCATCCTCGATATTCTCCTTGAAAGCGGCTCTCTCAGCGAAAACAGTCGCAAGGCTGCAGCAGACCTGATTGGCAACTACGAAGGCCAATCACTAATTCGACCCCTCAACACCAAGAACAACGCCACCGGTCAAGGCCAGTGGCAATTTACAGTCACAAACCCAGGACGGGCTATGCTTACCGTCCGAGACGCGCGGTATCCCAATCGGCATCTCGTGGTGCCGGTCATCGAGAACGTGGATTGGAGGTTAACAGACCTAACAAAAGATCCTCAGGAGCACGATTCGGTGCAGAGTTTGGATTTTACAGCTTTTATACATAACGTTGATGAGAAATACGGAAGAGAGATGGCCGAATGGGCTGAAGAGGGTGCCTTTGTCACGAGATGGTTCGTTAAGGAGAATAGCAGGCGTTGGCGGTTTGATTTATAACATGTTTTCTTCAAGATTGAAGGCGATGATTTGATCACCAGGAGTGATTTTCATGAACACATTATGATTACATACATTGTTTAATATTACACGTTGACTATTTTACGTTTAAATAGATCAATTATTTCTTGCCAAACATGCTAGTTATCATCTTGTGGATATTTAAACCCATTCGCCGCTCGAATCTCATCCATCAACTCCATCATTCTCAACGTCTCGTCTAGAGGAATGATTTCGTTCTCGGTTCGACCCTGGGCAATATCTTCCGCCACGGCATCAGCTTCCCAGTAAAAGCCCAACGTGCCTTCATATCTCTCCACGTTGAAGACGCGCGTTTCCCTGTTGTCAGGCTCAGGAGGACCTGGTCGAGGACCTACAGTGACGCGGAACCCACCAGGCACACTGACAGCGGGACCGAACAGGGTGATGCTTCCTTCAGAGCCTTCGATATGACCGAACTCGTCAGGTCCTCGGTATCGGAAGCTTGATGTGCAAACTCCAGTCTTGACACCTGTGGCAGATGGGTACTCGAGAACAACGACATTCGCCTCATCGATGCCATTGGCGATATCAAGAGAAGAAAGAACCTTCTTGGGTTTTGGATGCTCTTTACCCACCTTCCAATCACCTAGGATGATGGAAGCAAACGTCAAGGTGTAGAATCCAATGTCGAGTAGAGCACCGGCACCAAGGGCAGGATCTTTGAGACGATGTTCATCAGGCAACGTTGACAGATCGAAATAGTTTCCGAAATCGACAGAAAAGCGTTGAACCTCGCCGATGGACTTTTTGACCATGATTTCCTCATGCAAAGCCTTGAAAAGAGGGGTGAACCTCACCCAGGCCGCTGTTGATCGTCAGTACAGGACTAAGAGGTAAGAGTGATGCGACCTACCCTCCATGACAAAGACGCCCTTCTGTTTGGCAGCGTCCATAATCTCCCGCGTCTCCTTTGCATTGATAGTGAAAGGCTTCTCGCACAAAACATGCTTTCCAGCAGCGATGGCATCGAGACAGTTTTTCTTGTGCAAGCTGTGCGGTGTGCCGACATAAACGACGTCGACGTTGGGATCATCATATACGCCTTGGTAATCGGGGTAAACCTGAGGTCGAGGCTTTTCGGGCGCTTTCTTCCAGAGTTTCTCAACAAAAGCATTGCCCTTCTCAAGCGAAGAAGATCCGATAGCTGTGATCGTATGATTGGCTCGAGCGTCGGGGCGAGTCACCAAGAGGTCGGTAAGAAACATTGTTGAGATCCATCCTGTGCCCAGGATACCCCATCGGACATGAGGCAAAGAGTCTTTTGCGTCAGTCATGGTTGAGGAGGGTTTTCAATAGGAGACTTAGTTATTAAATGGTGTATGTTCTGAAGGAGCGATGATTTGTTATATATCTCGAGCTTTGGTTGCGTGACTTTTTAATATTAACCACGTACCCTTGAATTTTGACTGCATTATCAGAGAAGAACATGTCCGATGATGCCCGAAGAGCGGGGCAAGAATAAAGTGCTGCACTAAGATAGAGCTAAGATCTGCACCAAACTGCACCAGTATCTTCTCATGAACATTAGCTTTCTTCCGTTGATGTGTGTACTTTGAGCTTGTGATTCCCGACCTGATAGCAGATATCTGCTACTAAAGCATCAAGGCGTTATGTCTAGACCTTTCGCATGATGGAAGTATTGCCATGATACTATCACCGACTCTCCAGTAATGTGGGTAACCAGGGTAAATTGATGCGGGGGATGGCCATCAATGACGCTATTTCCGGATGAATGTGTGTAGGTACGGCAAAATAGGTAACTCCTGATTCGTAAGTTCACTACTCATGACGATTTCAGTGCAACCAGTCTTTCAGAGAACATCGCACTAGAGATAAGTTATAACAACAGAATACTGCTCTCGATATTGTAGTTTCTCTCTCATCCAGGCAAAGCTATTCAATCATGGCGCCTATCAAAGTCGGCGTAGTCGGCTATGGCAACTCGGCCAAAAGCTTCCACCTACCATTCATCACCTCCATACCAGACTTTGAACTCGTAGCCATTCTTCAAAGAGCCGAAGCCCCATCAGATCCGTCTTCAGCCGCCAAGGGATCCCACTGCACCGTTGACTTTCCCCATGTCAAACATTACCGCGAAGCTGAAGAGTTCTTTGCCGATTCTGAGATCCAGTTTGTTGTGGTTGTGACCCATCATGACACACATGGGAAATTTGCCGAACAAGCGCTTCGCGCGGGGAAACACGGTATATTGACCAATGCCTTTCTATTCGTTTTTGTTTGGAGCTAATTCTGGGTTTAGTGATTGTGGATAAGCCGTTTACCATGACTTCCGAGGAAGCAGACAAAATAATAAAAATATCGGAAGAGAAGGGTCTGATCCTCACATGTTTCCAAAACAGGAGATGGGTAAGTCTTTTGATCTCACAAATGCCATGTTAAATGAGGCACTGACACAGAAAGGATGCCGACTTCAAGACCCTCAGTCACCTCATTGAGAGAGGCGCTCTCGGCGATGTCAAAGAAGCAGAGTTGCACTACGATTTTGAGTCGCCATCTTGGCTGTCGAAAATGGGGACCAAGTTTAGTCCAGGATCTGGCATGTCTTATGGTCTTGGTAAGCAACTTAATTTGCTGTATGGTGAAATCACAATTTAATGGAACGACAGGTACACACAGTCTTGACCAGGCACTTGTTCTATTCGGAAGACCCAAGTCTGTAACAGGTTTCTTCCGTGTTCAACGCGATGGCGAAAGTGAAGTTGAAGACTCTTTCACAATCATCCTGCAGTATGACGGTGCGCAGAAAGATCTTCTTGTCACAGTCAAGACCGCTGTTGTTACTCCTATGGCTCAACAACTCAAACAGCTTGTTCGGGGAACAAAAGGGTCTTTTATCAAGGCGAGTGACCAATTCCCTGCCGTGATGATGGTATGCTGACTCAAGATTACAGTTTCAACAACGCAGTACTTGCATAACAGAAGATAATATTGCTGCTGGTCTCAAACCTCTTGATGACGGTTTTGGAGTAGAATATGAAAGCATGCAAGGAACTCTGACTACGTACGATGAGTTCGACGGCAAAGTACAGAAGTGGGATCCAGAGACAAAGAAGTATACTGGTAAATACCCGACTCTTCCAAGTCGCTGGATGGGGCTTTATGAGAACGTCGCGGATGCTATCAATGGCAAGGCGGAGTTGGTAGTTAAGCCTACACAGTCACGAGATGTTTTGAGGATTATTGAACTGGCGAGGGAATCTCACGAGAGGGGTGTTACGGTTAATTGGTCGTGAACGGTACGAAAGAAGAGAACAGCTTAATTCCATTCGACCTACACATTGCATTTGCTCAACACGAAAGATTATCTCAGAGCCACCAAGTGGGGTAAAAGATCACGGCACGGCAAAAAGAGAGGATAATAGTGGAATCTAACCACCGATATTGGACGAACAGGGAATCGAACCCTGGACCACTCCCAGATTATTCAGATGAATTATGCTAAGGGAGTATTATACCACTAAACCATTCGCCCGAATGGATGTTTGATGAATGTTGGTGTCACATTACGGTCTGAGAGCTCTGTAGCTGTGACTACCGACTCATTGTAGGCACCAAGTACAATCATAAGCCAGGAAAGTAACTTCTGGAATGAGATAATGAAGAACACTTTTATTTCTGCATTGTGATTGTCAAGTTCAACTGTTTTACATACATTCTGCAGTTTATCCTTGCTTCTGAACTTGACTCTCATACCATACCGTCTCCGCCAAAGCCTCATGAGCAAACGCTGCATTAGGCCACACAGTATCTAACAGAACCTCCCGCGCTTCTTTCCACTCCTCGATACCAGAAACTCTCGACCACTTGCAAAGTAGCTCATAATACCGCGACTGGAGAGGATACAGCTCCAATTGGCCATGAACATCGATATGCCTTGCTGTACTGAAAGCACCCACAAAGGCCTTCCAGAACCAAAGATTCGACGCGGCAGTAGATGTCTCTTCAAGGCAGTTTGAACTTTTAGAAAGATCCCAGATCAGATAAGTTAGAATGTGTGAATGGAAGGTCAACTCCAGTTGTGCTTCTAGTTGCCAGAGGCCAAGCACTTGATGGAGATATAGTTCAGTCGCGATGAGGATTCCAGACCAGGAACTTCTCATACCCCTAGGGGCTTTGCCACGGTGAACCTTTTGATGTTGTCCATGCATCGTCTCGATATGAGATTCTATTGACGACAACACCAGAACGGTCGCAGCGCCCTCGAGCCACAGTAGCTGTTGGATCGGGTGTTTGCCTGTCGCTGATTCTGACAATTGAGATACTTCGGTCATGACCAAGAGACAATCAATCATGGGCAAGGCATCGATGTCGCGGAACTCTTTGGTTGAGGACAACGGGGCAAAGAAGTAGGGAAGTATCTCCATACTCCTCAGCTTGAGTGTCAAGCCTCCACCCTCCAGGTTGTAGCGACCATGCATTGCTGCCACCACCTCAGGAGCTGCTGCTTTTCCAGCATCTTTCGGGATGATCATAACACGGCTTTTGCAAGCAGATATGAAAGAATATGTACTATCAATTCTATTAGAATATTTTAAGGACAAGTTGGGAACATCCCTCACAGTATTATGTATCGAGTAGCAAGCTCTGCAGTGAGGCTTAAATCTGGTGGAGCAGACATGCCAATAGGGCAGTAAAAGTTCATAAACTTCATCAATCCGTTGAGATGTGTTTCGGCAGCGTCATGGTTTCCTAGGTAGCACTGGGAAAAATTGGTCAGGCGAGAAGAACATGGCGAGCTGCTGATCATACCTCAGTTATACACAGAGTACATATTTGCCTCACGCACATGGCGTATGTTTTCGGCTCCAATTGTTGAAGCAATCTGTTCACTGAGCGTATTGTTTCTATTTTGTGTAGTAGCAAGGTAGGTTTGAATGAATTGAACTGGCCCGCGTTCACGATGTAATGGAAACCAGCGATGAGAAGGGTATTACGGAGTGCGTCGGGTTGGTGCATGCTAGATGCCAGCCTGGATATGTTAGTACTGGAGTAAAATCGCGAGTATTGACATACAGCTTCTGTCGCCTGTCTTGTGGTACAATTTCATCATCACGACCAACCTTGTGGACTGCAATAGCGATCAGCAACACTCGTTGGAGTAGCGGCAATTTCAAGACTAACAGTAATGGAAAAGCTCTATAGACTTCAGTGGCAGGTCTATGTGCGACGCGCAGTAGCTGAAGGCCCTCGGGGGCACCGCTGGACTTGGTTTGCCTACTACAGCCCAGGGCTGCTGTTCTCCAGGAAGATATTCCTTGCGGCGCTCACGAAGTGGCAATAACGGAGCTGCAAACTCACATGCTTGTCCAGTTGTGGCACAGTTATCGCTGGTATCAGATGATTAGCTGATTTCGTATCAAGTGGAGGATTAGCAGAGCAAATGCAAGAAACATCCAAGGATTGTCATCTGGCTCTTCCCAAAGGAAATATGATGCATGAGGAAGGATCAGGATCCTGACTAACCAGATGGGCCGCTGCTCGTCGCATCTGACACGCTTATTCCTGCATGCAGTGCATCCTGTGCGGCTCCGAACGTGTGACTTTCGAGCTCTTGGTTTTATGCTTTGCTCTTGATCCACAGATGCAATCATTCTAAGATGGGTTGAGAAGTACCGTATGTCAGCGATAGAAAGAGGAAAGCGCCGCTTTTGAGGATTACTAGAGGGAAATTGTTTTCAAATACTTGGGGGCCTCGCGGGGGAATTTGGTAAGAAAGATGATGAGGGGGTCTTTGCCTGAAGAGACGTCTCCACCGAGAGAGATTCTTCCTGGCCAATTGTCCGTCTGCAGATCCCTGCTGTAGCGGTATCATCAGCATGGGTAAAGCGTGCTAAAGGCTTGGCTGATAACAAAGACTTGTGGTGGTGAGCGAGTTTGAAGCACATAACATAGAGAAAAAGATCCAAACTTGCTTCGAGGCCTGCTGAATATGTCCCTTCAAACAAAGTCAGTGAAAACTCCTGATCAATGGCTACTGACCCGTGCTCTGCACTTTGTCTGGAGTTGTAGCTATACATTATAAAGTCCCTGATCAGTTGGGCAACGTTGAAATAGAGGGTGACATCATACTGCCCCTGCTGATAAATTCGGAGATTTAGCCCTTCTTAAAGTCGACGTTACACCCATCGCACATTACCCAACTATTCGTCAACACGGAACGGAAGTTGTTCTTGAGCCTCGGCTGTATCGTACTATGATCCACAGTATTAACCGGCCTGGCTTACAGCAGGGAAGATAAGCGAGAGCCAGCTTTTGAGTCTAAACCCAAACATCCAACAATTCTGCTATCATTCTGTAACTTTCGTGTAAGTTCACGACAAAGAGCATCATGACTCCCTCCAATACTCACACGAGACTTTTTCCCTTGTCCTATAACAAAGTTTTCTCACAAGGTACATATTGTGACTCTTTGGCCGGCTCTCTTCCACTACGTTTTTCTTCCTTACAAAAACATCCAGCAAAAAACCACACAACACCACTTGAAATACAAGATGGATGGTGCTATCAAACTACCCAAGGCTTCGATCAGTAACCCCGATCATTGCCTTTACCCATATACACACCTGCCTAAATAAATCCTCCAATCGTTCCTTCTCCAGATTCAAACTTCACACATCAACAACATCCGTACATATCCAACTTAAGTAAGACAACTACTACTTCCGTATTTTTCAACCATTTAACACTCACTTTCAAATATTCAAAATGTTTCATCGATCTTTCAGAAACATTCGAAGATACGTAGAGAGAAGAAAAACATCACCATGACACTCATCGCAGACAACGATGCCGCCGACCCTGTTCCATATCCCGATGACCATTCCCTTCATGGCACATTCTACAACTCGAGACCCATCACCGAGGTTGGCCTATCCTGGATCGATACTCGCGATTTTGGGGGTACCTCGCCCGGCTATCGTGGGCACCACCTGCACAAGAAGATGAAGTCAATTCATATTATCGTCAATGAGTATCGAGACCATTGGGGTAATCATTGCAAGGCCCACTGGCATGACACAGCCCCGTACTCTTTCGCATTCGGCAAGTCATCCTTTGTTCCCGAGAGCGAAGTTATTGATAGACTTCGCCGCAAATTTCGAGACATTTGCTTAATCGGTATTTCTAAGGCAGACAAGAAAGCTGGTAGAGAGCGAAATATTGCCTTTCTTACTTGGGATTGCTCGCTTGAGAGACGTGTCCTTGCAGAGTGGAAGCTCAACTGGTGGGACCAAGACAATGTGTACGCGTACGACCTACAGCGACATTTTCTCCTGGAATACAAGCATGGAAGAGAGAAGGCCGGCTGCCCCAAGACCATGTATGCCCTAGGTCTTCGATACACTGATAGTAGGCCTCGGGAGTTTGAGAAGTCAAACACCAAAAGCATTGCCCACAATGCTGCCAACGACTCGGCCTTTGAGATACAGATCTTTCTCGCACTCCGATATCTTACAGACGCAGAATGTGATGAGTTTGTTCGTGGCGACATTTTCAGTCAGACGAAGGAACCTCTACCATTTGGCTGGTCGGGCTTCCATATGGATGCAGTCAATAGGCCTCCGACATCTCGTCAAGTTGACGCTCCTCAGCGCGCAAGCCCTTCTGACCGCACCATTCGTCGTCACGAGTCTGAACCCTGCTGCCCCTCAGGAGTTCGAGGGTGGCAAGAAGAGAAAGCGCAGTAATCATTGGTTAGCTGGATGGTTCGGCGGAGACCGGCTCCCAAGGTGCATGGCAGATGAGGACTCGACATCGAAAGAACGACTGATAAATCTTTTCGAAAGATCATCCATCTGAACCGGTAGGTATAACCATGGCCTGTGTCTAGGTTCTACCGAGGTGATTGAAGGAGTGCGGGAATTGGAGCTTCCTTTGTAGCTTCTCTTCTCTCTAGTCTCTTCTCCAATTCCTTCGCCACATATGGATTATTATTTCCTGCTGGGATAGCTATCCCGAGTTCTCCATCACAAAAGGACGAAGAAAGGTCACCGGGTACTGAAAGGGTTTTACTTTGGGCCATAAGAACAGTGCACGTATTGGGTGGTCTTGGTACATAAGGTGTATAAGAGTTAGATATGAATGTATTTTAAGGAATAAAACAACTTACACCAGTGTCTAGTAGTAGACCTATCGCCAGAGAAACGTACAAAGTAGAACGTGTACAATTGGCTAGCGTCTTTGTCCTCAGTCAGTATAGAAACAAAACCACAAGGCCGTAACTCTTCTGTTTCTAAGCGTGACATAGGAATCCTCTCATATTGAGTCCCACAGCTCAGTTTCAAGTGGACGGCGGGGTCTTAGGTAGGATGGGATCTCTAGATGCGTTATGGGTAGCGTGCATATTTATTCCAAGTGGTGGTGAGGGGGGATGTTAGCTTGCCATAGCGCGGCACTTGACTTCGTAATCTTCATCCCCGATTTCATCTCTGAGCTGAGAATCCGATGACTGGGACGGTACAACGATTTCCGCCTTAGAACAGAACGTTGTGATCGAACACATCCGGGAACGCCAAACCGACGCACGAATCTTTGGACCCGCCTTCTTCCTCGGGTTCACCCCATTCCTCCAGGTCATCATCCTGTGGAGATCATCGTTGGATTGAGTCTTTGAGGTGTCGCTGCAAAAAATTGTTCGTCTGAAATGGTTGGAGGTGACCTGGTACCGAATATTTCTTACTTGGTCTCGGTCTCCGCGGTACTCCCGCATAAAGAAGGCGGCACCCTATTGCAAGTTATACTGTCTGCTAACGAATCTAACATGCAACAGCGAAAATATTGAATGTGAATTGTGACATGGGCGTTGATAGAAAGACTTTATGCCCCTTCGGATTCTGGCTTCTTTATAAACGGTATCATGTTCCAGTTTGGCAGTACTTCATGACCTCAAGGTACCCATACGGGAAGATTCATGTATTTGTTATTCTTCTAGACTATAAGACTACTGCTGCCCCATTTTCATCATCACCCTATTGCTCCTGAACCTTTTCCGTCGAACCAGAAGTAGGGAACTGATCGACTCTGGTCTTGGCAAACTTGCGCGCAGAAACCTTGTGCTCGAAAAGAAGATCAAGCTCACCATAAGTTCGTCCCTTTGGTTCCGGCAGGCGAAAGAAGGCCCAGGTGAAGATCAAAAGACACCATCCCGCCCAGAAGAGACCAGTCTTGGCACCCCAGTTCCACGAGTTTCGACCAAGCATTCGAGGCATGAGGGTGTTAGTGACGAGACCAGCAATGTTGCTAAAGTTACGGGCTAGAACGATGGTCTTGGCCTTGAGACGGGTGGAGGAGATCTCGGCCACGATGGTGTAGGCAATGGGTCCGATGGTCATGTCGTAAACGAAAGTGTAGACAATGAGCAAGCTACCAATGGCCCAGCCAACGCTCTCGGTCTTGTTGATGCATCCGAGGGCACCGACGACGATGAGGATGGCAAAGAGACTAGCCATACCGGCGAGATATATGTCACGGCGGCCGAAGCGGGACATCAAGAACCAGGAGAGGACAACACCAATGGCGCCAACACAGTATTGGATCACGTTGAAGTCAAGAGACTTCTCAGGAGACAGACCAGCCTCGAGGTAGAACTGAACAGAGTAGCCCATGAGAGCGCTTCCACAGAGTGCTTGAGCAGTGTAAGTGATAGAGGCGACCTCAGTTCGTCTCAAATCGCTGCGCATAAAGCAATGCCAGTAGTTGGTTCCTGCAGAGTTCTCCTTCTCCATCTGGTTGGTCGCCTTGAGAAGTTCGACTTGGGCATCAGCATCGAAGGGAACCTCGCATTGGGTGACGAGTGACAGGATGGATCGCTTGGCATCTTCGTAGCGTTCCTTGCGGACAAGCCACCAAGGGGACTCGGGTGCGAACAGGGTACCGAGCATGATGAATGGAGGCCAAGCCCACTGCAGAGCAAAAGGGATTCTGTAGGACCAGTCGCCTCCCATGGTGCTGAAACCTCGAAGGACGCCGGCTCCGATGAGCTGACCAATGACCCAGCATAGGTTGACGTAGGCAGTAAGGTAGGGACGGAGGACAACCGGAGCGACGTCGGAGGCATAAGCGAGGGTGAGGGTCTGGAAGATACCCCATGGTAGACCGAGGAGGATGTTTCCAGCGAGGAGAACGTGAAGGTTGGGAGCGAAGAATGGGAAGAAGATGAGTCCAATCATCAGCATCTGAGAAGCCATCATCGTCTTCTTGTAACCGAAATGATCAGAGACCCAACCATTGATGTAAAGACCGATTATTTGACCACACATTCCGCCTACTTGAATGTAAGTTTGCCAGTCTGCTGAGATGATAGGGTTGCCGTCCGAGTCGAGTTCGTTGCCGAACTTCTGCTTGAACCTGCATACGAGATGTTAGTGTCGAACTTTGGGGTGGGAGCCAAGGCAGCAACCACTTACGCATCATAACCATAAAAACTTCCAAGAAGACTTAGATCATAACCTTCCATGATAATAGCAGTTGAGAAAAGTAGAGAAAATGCAATAGCCTTGGGGTACAAGCGAAAACTCTGGCGCAGAGTGAGAGTGTGCTCGCGGTCGTTGGCCTCGCGCGCAGCAGGCTTCTCGACTTCGTCAAAACCCATTTTGGAATCAGGATCGATATGCTCAACCTGAGCAAAGTTGTCCTTTGGTGAGGACATTGTGGAATATGTGCGTTGCCGAAACAAGATGAGGTAAAGGGGGAGTGAAGGGAGGCAGCCCTCTTCGAGTGATGAAGGGGAGTAAGAGTGATTATGGGAGGATGATGCTCTGGGAATGGAATCTCGAAAAGAAAGAAGCTGGGGAATCCGGGGACTCTTATGCTAAACCCCAGAAACTAGAATCTCTCCACGTTCTCAAGGTTCAAAGCTGGGGGACGCCAGGGGCAAATGCCAAGAATAGTCTAGTCGAACAGCCATCGAGTGTGTCGTCGGACCGACGAGTACAACACAGGGAACGAAAGACTTGGAACTCAGCTCATCTCCGCCAAGAGCTGAGTCTCATGATGGCTTCAAGATGAACAAAAAGAACATGTCGGGCCGACAGGATTGGCAATTTCTGGTCAAATCGTGAGTATGGACAAGACTCGCGATGAATTTGGCTGCTTCGAAAGGTCTGGTTCAGCATGAATTGACCACGACTTTGAGTTGTCGGACCGACATACTCGGACCGACAACTGTTCTAGATGAACAGTTTGTTGGAGATCCCCGGATTTTCATCTCCTCTCCAGACGCATTGACCACTGTATCGGGACAGACTAAACTCAAAGAATGTGTATCACGAGCATAAGAAATTGTTAAAACTGTGCTGATCTGTTCCGTATTGGGTTAAGCAGATTGAATGCCTCGTTTCTGGGACAAGGTTTTGGAGAATGCGACGCTGATGGATCGTCCCGATTTTGATCTGATGTGATGACAGCAGTTGCTTTAACATTCACGAGAGACAAGTTGTTCACTCGCTATTGGCCTCTCCGTGTTTGGTGTGCCAGACAGATACATTTTTGTAGTGCCAAAACTTAAGCTTAACAACAAGTCTATCCGTCATTGCTATGAATGAATATGCTGGGAACTTGGTTGCTGAATGAGAGTTGACGTGGCTTAATGACGTTGAAACATGGCGTAGTTGATGCGGGGGATCCCGTTGAGTCTTGCTTATTCAACACACCGTGATATTGAATTGGAAAGTCTTAACATAAAGCTAGAACATGATACCCTGGATATTGCCAAATAAGTCCCTGACATGGAGCAGTTGTCGAGATATGACTTGGAGTGGTTAGGCGCTGCAAGGAGACTCGGTCTCTAGGCATTTCTTAGGACAAAGAATAGTCTCAAGGCTTCCTCTAAGCTATCATAAACTGACCTAAATAATTTAGTCTCTTGTGCTTTGGTAGCCAAGTCTTCTAGCACCCTGAAGAGTGGAATTTATGGCATAATCATTCCATCGCCCCACCATAGCTCTTCTCGCTAATGTATCGCCAGGGTGCAGTTACTTTACTAAGAACATGTCACTTGGATTGGTGTTTATACTCATTTGGGGAATGTTCTGCCGATAATCGGATCAATAGGTGGCTGATAATTTGGTCATTGAGCCGCCTTTATCCCCTCTGCCTATCCCGTTCGATATCAGTGTTTGGCCAGTTCAAAGACAAAACGCCCTTGCGACGAAATGATTCCACACTCCATTTTATGCTCAGCGAATTTTCCAAGTCTATATGTCAACAGTACATACTGATGACAATGCTCGAAATTGTTTTAACTCTATGACCAATGATCCATACTCCATCACACATCACGTGCTGATCTCAACGACCAACTTGGTGCAGCTCACTCCTTCAGCCATCCTATCTAGTCCCTCATTGATAGACTCTAAACCCTTCCCGACGACTGTTGGTTCAGGGCTTGGCCTCACGCGTTTTTCAGCAAGGTTCTCCCTCAACCAAGTACCCATCCAGTACTTAAATTGCTCCAGTCTTTCCTCTTCCACCATCGACGGCATCACGAACATCGTCTCTACCCCCTCCACATCTTGTGCATCTGCAGGAATTCGTGGCGCAGACACTACTTTGCCCGACTCTCCGACTTTGCCAAAGGCCTTGAGTACAGCTTGGCATTGTGATAAATCTCCCATAGCCAGGAAACAATGTCGGATCGTCAGACCTTCCCTTAAAGCCACAGACACAATCGTCTCCACGACTTTTAGGTCTTTGTAGTCAAAGACATGATCTGCGCCCAGTGAGCGTATGTAATCGTGGCTCGCCGAACCCGCTGTTGCATAGACTGCTGCGAATGGAGAGTCGGGATCTTGACATATTGTTCTCGCTGACTGTACACCCATTGTGCCAACACTCGAAGATGCGCCCCAGACAAGAAGAACTGCTTTCTTGGTTGATGTGTCTGGGTCCAGATGCGCTTCTCCCGCCCGAGGAATCCCCATCTTGTCCCATGCACTTAGCGGTACTTGAACAGACACAGGTAAAGTCGCGGCGTCGTTCCATGACATGTTCGCATCTGGAAGAGGCATGGCATGTTGCCAAGGAACGAGGCACTTCTCCTGAAAGGCTCCATAGTCCGGAGCGCAAGATCTCCAAGCGGAAGCAGAGTAAGCAATAACTCGGGTACCAAGATAAAAACTAAGGCTCTTGTCGTCGCCAATTGGGACATTCTCGCCTATTTCAAGAACGACACCTGCCATGTCGAAGCCGGTGACAGTGGGGTACTCTGTGATGAACAAGCCTTGGCTACGCATTATGGCGTCTGCCGGATTTAATGCAACGGACTTTACAGCGATGAGGAGTTCATTTGGTCCCGGCTTTGGAGTTGGGCGAGATTGAATCTCGAAGGGTTGGCCTTTGCCTGTCTGGACGGCAGCGAGATGGGTAGACATTGTTATCGAATTATGGGTAGGTATGTGTAAAGTATGTGTGGTTGAGGATAGGAAAGAACAGTCGGAAAACTGATCCCTTTATAGTCAATCTCATCACTCATACCCGTTCTTCATTACTTATCCCGTGCCTCCCTCTGAAATAATGTCGAATTCGCATCAACCAATCAATGTTCACTGTTTCCGTAAAATGGTTAGCGTCACTTCAGGGTGCCAGAAGAATTGGGCACTGATACCCTAAGAGACGAAATTAGTGAGCTAGTTTATGCTGCTTAGATATGACCTTTAGTCTATTTATTTCTGTCACCCTAAGTCTTAGGGGCCGACTTTTCTGTTCTACAGGTTGTTATGCGAGACGGGGTTAGCGTATCGGACAGAAGTGGAACTGAAGGAACACCATCTCCACCACTTGCTGCAGCTTACATCTCCTCTCAATACGAATTTCCTCTACAAAGATTCTAGTAATATACCGCAACGTGAATAGCCAATCATTCAGCCATGACCTCGGCCTCGACGAAACAAAAACGGCAGTCCGGCCCGGCTCGAAGATCGAGACATGGCTGTCGAAATTGCAAGTTGAGAAAAGTCAAGGTCAGAAATGTGACCATCTTAACGTCCTTGAAGAGATCTAACTTTGGCCATAGTGCGACGAGACTAAACCCCATTGTAAAATGTGTGCCTCTTTCAAAGTACTATGCAACTTTGGTTTCAATGTTCCAGACCTACAGCCAATGACTGAAACAGGAAGGTCTTTGGTTCCATGTAAACCAGCACTTCGAACTTCCATAACGAACGCTGTCTGGACATCCGACGAGTTCTCAAGGTATCAACTGAACGCCAAGTGCCAGGACTTTGCGACTCGCTACTATGAAAGAAGTCTTCTCACGCCTGGTGACCTTAATATGGTCAAAGTGAATCAGGGTCTCTTCAAGCTAGCTTTTACCGTGAGTGAGACCTCTGGATGTGCAGTGTTGACATGGTGCTTGTATCTGGGTCTAATCTCGTCATAGCACCCTTTCTTGATGCATGCCTCTCTGGCTGTGGCACTAACCTATGATCGTTTCCTAAACACCAACTCACACCTCCGCCGCAGTTTAGAAGAGTGCTACCACTGGTCTCGAGGTACTGCACTCTTCAATCAAAAACTAAGAGAGCCGATCAAAAAACAAGACAAAGATGCGATATGGGGTACTTCGGCTTGTTTGGCTGTCCTAACGTTCTCATCACCTGATGCATATAGACCTGAAGATTCATGGCCACTAAAATCATCCGGTGACGATGACTTGAAGTGGGTACAGATGATCAACGGGAAGATGTCGCTTTGGCAGATGGTCGAACCGCACCGAGTCGACAGTCTCTTCCATGTTATGGCGGGGACGTTCACTGAGATGCAATCACCCTTGCCAGAAGTCGGGATACAAGGCATACCGGAGTCACTGGCCAATATGTGTCTTCTCCACGACCTGTCGACAGCAGACGACAACCCTTACTTCAATGCCGCGCACGCTGTGTCACGATTGCTCAATCTCCCTGACAGCGATGTCACGACAGGTCAGACACAGCTTTTCACGCATAGACTTGATGGAGTGTTTAAAACATTACTACTCGAAAGAGACCCTGTCGCTCTTCTGCTGTTGTATCTATGGTACCGCAAGGCAGGGCGGAGCATTTGGTGGATCGAGTTGAGAGCTCGAGTGGAGGCTCCAGCTATTGCTATGTACTTGCAACTACATTACGGGAATGACGTGGCCCTGAATACGTTGCTTCAGAATGAGGAATTGGTTGTGGTATGATGGCGTTTCTCGCTTCCCTACAGCGTTTGATGGACGTCTACACATTGGTACGAGGAGGGACAAGTGCAAAAAGACGATCTGACAATCAGTATAAGGACAAGTGGACAGTTGACTTGCAACGATACAGTGCGACATAGGCAGGTTCAATAGTTGACGGCGGTTTAAGACAAAATCGAAGGCGATGTCGCAGGATTTAGACAGCCTCGCGTCGGCGATAAATGCTGCCTCTCGAAGGCGACATGTCGGGATGTATCTACTGTACGTACAATCGCTAGGAACCGACGCCCATTGGCCTGGAGGAACGATGTAGGAAGCAAGGAGAGGCACAGCGACCAGCAATAGCAGAGATGGAGGCGACGAATAGTAGCGCAAGAGGGCCGCGCTACAAGGGACAAATTGCAGACCATCAAGTGGATGAGGTGTCCAAACAAAACATACATGAAGCATGGAAAGGCGTCATCATGGGCGATGAAGGTAGACCAGTAGCATCGCCTTCCATCTAGATATGCGACGCGGGTTCTGCCAGCGCTGACGATGATTCAAGATGTTACTCATCACCGATTGTTTATATATCGTTCGTTTCGAAGCGATACGACGCGCAACGCCATGTTCATGGTTCGGTCACTGGGTGTCGGTACGGCTACAGTTGGATGATGGGAGCGCGTCGGTAGGAGGTATGCAGAGGCAGGTATCGCTTGGCCATCGGGAGCGAAAGGATACGAGACAGGCTGGGGCTGGACCTAGCAAGTCAATGACGTTGAGAACTGGTCAATAGATAAAAATGCTCGCGTCGAGGACAGCGTCGTCGCTGATTGCGGCTCCAATCGACCTGTCGAGAGAGCAAGAACGTGGGCTGTACTTATCGCGTTCTGAGGGAATTAGCATGTCGTCAAAAGACCACAAAGGCATAAATCGAGCGTGTGCGCGCGACAGGGAGCGAGTTGCGACACTCGTCACAGCATTTGGGAGGAAAGCCACGATATGCGCGTGATGGCACATTAATAGGGTCACGTGCTCTGTCTACCTACCCTAGATGCTTTTGCAAAACGACAATTAACTTACCACGAACCAAGTTCGACCATATAGGCGTTTTCTTTATTTACTGATGCTGCCCTAAAGGCTATTCCATATCAAGATTACGAATCCTCTTCTTTTTTGCTTCTGTTGCCGCGTCCATGAGCTTCTCCTTTGCTAATTATAGTGCAAAAACTAGTCAAAACATGTGGGTAGAAGGAAACGTGTTTGTTTATTGTGCAATGAACCATAAACATCAAATTCTTTAATCCTCGTGGTCTCATTCCTTCGCCAGAGGATCACGATAAGGTTAAAAACTACCAATCCTGGATAATACTGTTATCCCAGACTCCTAGCAGGATCCTTACTCCTCTACCTTTGTTAGACCAGACTCAACTGCTTTCACCGTGCCCCCATCTCAATCTTCTTTCCACTAGCATGCTAGGTAGGTAACATAAAAACTGACCCCTAAGTCTTAGTATGACACAATAGGTAGTCCAAGGTTCTCGTCTAGACATCATAAACTGATTGACTAATTTCGTCTCCTAGGCTATTAATCACCAATTCCTTTGATGCCCCAGGGCGACCGCAGTGTACAGAATCAAGGTCGGCTTCCATGTCGTGGACTGGGTAGGTTGATTTCACCATGTCTTCGTTGAGGAGCCTGTAATCATGGATTATGCGGAGTTGTAGTGAGTGTTCAGGATTTGCGATCCCAGGTTTAGGTACCTAATGTGTTAGTGCTCCCTAAGGACTGTCTCCTTTGGTTACCAAGCCTTGGCGTTCCATAGGTGGGATGAACTCTTGGGCGGCCTGGACCTCACGTCTGCTGTATCCCCGATTTGGAACCTTCGTCGGTAGTGTTCCAGGTTTTAGGGGGATGCAGTGTTCTATGAGGCATACCCTCCACCACAACTGCGCCGCATTACTCCTCTCATCATTGGGGCGCCTCGAAAGACCTCCACAATACACGCCGACGAGGTTGAGGATCCTATAATTCAACCGACTCGCACTTGTAGATCATGGGTCAGTCGACAGTGGCAACTGCCCCGTGAATCTGGAGAATCTTGCGTCGATCAAAAGGGTTACAATGCACGTTGATTGAGTGGGAGATCAGCTCCAGAGGATTTGCCCGTTTATCCGTTGCGGAGCTGTTTTCAGTTACGAGATCTGGTGCCAAGTCTTTCCAGATACTGTGAACCTGGTGGTAAGAAGTATGATAATTATCCAGAACATAGATAGCTGCTACAATGGATATCCAATAGACAACTGCACTAGAGCAGTGGCTTATTTTTGATACTTATCAAGTGTCCTGGATCTACTTCGCAGACGATCATTTACTGAACCCTTGCGTGTAACTCCATTCCTGTGCAGACCACAGCTCAAGGCGTCTCACAAGCAGTGCTGACAGCCCCGAAACCACGATGGCCCCTGCCTGGACACAACAGATGTCACTAGGTGTCCGTGCATCTGGATCAAGCTGTCAGTATCCTCCGATACTCAGGGGTTTACCAAACGATGTGACTGTAGTGACAGCCCAACAGTTAAACACTGAGAGAAGCCACAGGTCACTATAGTCAGCTCCTTCACAGGGCGCCTATGCGTGGCCGATATCTCGGTATGCAAACCCCGAGAAGTGCTAAATATTGCTAGTGTCTACTTAGCAATGATGGAATACGCGTGTTCGGATCAGAAAGATCACGAATCCAATTCAGAGTGCGACATGATTGCCCCTCACCATCCAGTCTCCCGGGTCCAAAGACAAAAAGATGAGGATTCAGGCCTCAAGATTTACAGGGATGATCGTAACACGGCGTTTTCCCCGGAATGCGGGGTGCACAGTCCACCGTAGTTAATGCCAGAGTAACCCCAAAAAGGGGAGAAATCACCGAAGCGAGTGTCAATCCATGCTCAAAACAAACTTGACGCGTCCCAAGACAGGAAAGACGTGCATTGTCGACGCTGCAACACGTGAATGTACCTGGATAAGAGTGCTTGGCCACAAAGTGACAGGAGAATCAGCTGCTGGTAGCCTAAGAGACGAAATTAAACTGTTACTTTACGGTTTTTAGATAGAAACCTTGGGTTGTTTATTTCTGTCCCCCTAAGTCTTGGCTGATGCAGTTTGATGTTAGAGACACGCGAGATTGGGGGCTGTAACCCCAAAATGGCTTGTGAAGGTGTTGGAGTTGTGAAACTCGCATGGAAATGAACCGAGACACCGACGAGCGCTGCAAAGAAACTACTTGACACTTTCAAGCGAACAACTGTATTGTATTCGTTTCCAAGAATCACTCACAACATCATTACTGTTAATACAAGAGTGCCAATACTTGCTTTGCTTCGTGAAACATCGGGGAAGCTCAGTCGGTGCCACTCCGATTCTCGCCGTTGAGGCATACGGTAATTACCGGTGAACTCTGCCGAAACACTACGCTAAGGCCATCATGACTGACAGAATGAGGAGAAAAAAGGCACTACCAACAATGGCACGATGTCATTATTCTACACTAAACAATAGGTGCATAAGCCAAGCTAAAATAGTTAAATGGTAGCCACACCGGTGTTGCTTGGATCGTTCTGCTGTCTGCTTGCCTGTTGAAATAAGCTTGATGCTGAAGAATAGCGGGTAACTTTGGGGTCGACTCAGTGTGGGGAAGGTTTGTACAGGATGGTCGATGGGGGTTATGGACCTCACAGCCCGTTGGTCTCTACTCTTCAGTGCTGTGTCTTCTTTCCATATCATGCCCATCTCGAGCTGTTCTTCAGAATGATTCATCTCATCGATAATTCGTGATGCCAAGGCAATAGTCTTGTATCAGCCACCAGAATACTGTTATCACTGTGATAAAAGCCTGTCTGGGATGCTGGTTCATGTGACAGTTTCGGAGAGAACAGCGAGTCCAAGCCTGGGTTAACTAGTCGGCCAAGAGAGTCAGTCATCAAAATGTTGACCAATTGGAGACCGTGGCATATTCCGTGTCGACTCATGGTTAGCCGAGGTCATTGCAACCAAGACAGAAGAAAGATTGTAGCAATTGGGCTCAATTCGAAAAAGAAGATTGAGTGGAACATAGTCTAGATAGAATTTTGAAGGACTCAATCCTCTGTTAAAAGAAAAGAAGTCCTTATAAGAAAGAATACATATCATTAGACACGATTGTGACGAGACAACATTTCGTACCCCAGAATTGATGCCGCGGGAATTCTTGTGGAACCCCCATAATCCGTTTCTGGGGGTGGACTCTTTCGCTATCGGACGCTACAACCTTAATAAATCACCCCCATAAATTTAGCTTATCGTCTTTCCCCAGCCTTCAGAGTCTTCAGCGCCCTTTGCACATTTTGGCTCGGGTTTCGTTTCCCCGAAGTACAGTAAATCATACTTGATCTAGTTTGGTTCATCGCTTCGGGTGAATGTCAGCGAACAAATCTAACCATCCTTTCCGCAGTTTGTATGCGGGGAAAGTCAGGCGTGGCTGTAGGACATGGGGGACTGATTCGCGGACCCCGTGGGGAAATTCGACCGAGAATCCTGGTCAATTGTTAGCTCAACTCAACTTGGCAAGGATTCTCTTGTGTCTTTCTTGTCGAATAACCGGACTTGTCAACCGGGAAGAGTAAAGCATGGCATGAGGAACCAAAAGGCCCACAGCGTTGGATGCGGAGAATGCATATATCTATCCTTATATCCTCTCCCATTCCTTTCCAATCTTTTTCCCCAGATCTGCAGTGAGCATTCTCTCCATTCTCCTCCTTTTCCCCGTCTTTTCCCACCTCTACCAATCCTAGTTTCCCATCCGCAATGGCGCCCTCTCGGGATCCCGCCCAAGTGGAAGACGGTGGAAAACTCCCCGTGCACCATACAGAGTACTCGGGCAACAGCCCCCAGGTCGAGCTTATCGAAGCCGCCGTCGCAGCCAGCGATGCAGAGGCTCTCATCCCCAAGAAGGAGCTTTTCAGCCGGTATTGGCCCGCTGTGACATTCAGCATGTTGCTGAGTGTTGCGCTGGTCATGGAGGGAATGGATGTCGGTCTCATCAACAACTTCTTCGCTCATGATGCTTACCTCGCTCGATTCGGTTGGCCCGATGCCAATGGAAAGCAGCACATTTCTACAAAGTGGCAGGGTGCTATTGGTGCTGGTAACAACTGTGGTTCCATCATTGGTCTCTTGATCAACGGTTTCCTCCAGCAGCGATTTGGATCTCGACGTGTTTACATGGTATGTGTATAATTAATTAATTGTGAGAGAGAAATGAAGCTGACCTTTATCAGTTTGCCATGGCTCTCATGGCTTGCACCATCTTCGTCCTCTTCTTCGCCGTCAACGTCGAAATGCTCCTCGTCGGTAACCTCCTCTGCGGTATCCCTTGGGGTATCTTCCAGACCCTCACCACCGCCTACGCCGCCGAGATCTGCCCCGCTGCCCTCCGTGGCTACCTCACTGCCTGGGTTTCTATGTGCTGGGGAGCTGGAAGCTTCCTCGCCACTGGTGTTCTCCGAGGTTCGCTCGATCTCAAGGGTGACGCCGGCTGGCGTGTCCCATACGGTCTTCAGTGGATGTGGATTCCTCCTCTGTTCACCGTCGCCTTCTTCGCCCCCGAGAGTCCCTGGTACCTCATCCGCCGTGGAAAGCTCGCGGAAGCCGAGCACAGTCTTCGCCGTCTTGCTCGCAAGGGACACTACACCGATGAGACCATGGCTCAGACTCTTGCTCTCATGAATCACACCAACGAGATGGAGAAGATCGAGGCTGAGGCTGCCAACTACAGAGATTGCTTCCGCGGTACAAACGCCCGCCGAACCGGTATTGTCTGTATGGCCTGGATCATCCAGATTCTGAACGGTCAGTCTATTACCAGTTTCGCTGCTATCCTTCTCAAGTCGGTTGGAATGAGCACCCAGAACGCCTTCAACTACAACATGGGCATCCAGTCAGTCAACATCTTCGCCACCGCTATCGCCATCTGCCTCATGGGTAAGATTGGTCGTCGCACATTCTACTTCTATGGATCTTCTGGCATCGGCATTTGCATGTTGATCATTGGTATTCTCGGTTTCGTTTCCAACGGCACTACTGTTGCCATCACCACTGCTGCGTTCCTCGTTGTTGTGCAGTGTATCTTCAAGGTCTCTCTCGGTCCCACTACCTACGTCGTCGTTGCCGAGACCGCATCCAGTCGTGTCCGAGCCCAGACCATTGTCATCGGTCGTGCCGTTTACGTCTGTGGTCAGATCGTCGTCCAGCAGCTCAACCCACGTATGCTCAACAGCAGCAGTGATGCCTGGGACTGGGGAGCCAAGACTGGAATGTTCTACTTTGGCCTGTGCTTCATCTGGGCTGTCTGGATCTTCTTCTTCTTGCCTGAGACCAAGAACCGTAGCTTCGCTGATCTTGACTACCTCTTCCAAAAGAAGGTCAACGCCCGCAAGTTCGAGTCTACTCCTGTTGACTGTAAGTTATTCTGCATTCCATTATGAGATCACCGCTAACTAGAAACAGTGTTTGAAATCGTTGGACCTAGCAAGGATGATAAGCTTCAGGGTGTTGAAGTCATCACTCCTGTCAACACCAACACTGCGGGACAAGAGATTGAGGGAAGCAAGAAGCTATAGAGTCTTATAGAAGCTATAAGTTGATGCAATAATTTTAAGTTTTATGTGGCAGTCACTTGGTGTCACTGCTTGTCTCGTTTTTTCCCTTGACGTCTCCTGTAATGCCCACTCGTCCAAGAAGCAGCTATGGCCATAAGACCTTGCATCGAGAGTCTGGTTGCTAGTATTACCGCAAAGAGATGTCCTCCCACGTAAAACCTGGTATTTCCATAACCTCTCCGCTCATGACCCCATATAGATAGCCACACCCAGCAATCTCAAATGAGCCAACATTCTCCAGGCTCGGTCTCAAAATAATAGGCAAGCGACAGCCTTTGACGGCCCATAGGGAATCCCCTACACGGACCTCCTTTGGCAACATTGCAAACATGCCCTTTTCTGTCCTGGAGAATCGTAAACCACGCATTGAAAAGACCCGAGTGAACAAGTCTGTAAAAATATCTGCGCTATCTTTAAAGGTGTCATAAATCGCCTCAATCATATCTTCACCCTTGTCTGGGTAGGATGCGGTGATTGAGATAAGAGATTGGCATGCCTCATGTATTGACGTGAATGTATCACCGGAGGCACTTTGAGAGTTGAAGCCACACACGGTCTTGATAACTGCGTCCTGAATTGATTCACCAGTTGATGGGTACAGCAGGTTTCTGTGAGACTTATTCGTCTGGTTTTCGGACGTGAAAAACGCGATGGCACTCTCTAACCAAATAATCATAGCCTCCAAGTAGAAGTCATCGGCTGGTGCTGTGCTCGATACCTCGGCAACTTCATCAATCAAGTAAGCTTGAATCGTCATTTTGTTAGGATCATTGTCGCTAAATGCTGGAGACCAAGTACCAAGATCCCCACCAGTCTTATGCCAAGCGTTACTTAGAGGACCAGATTGCCAGATACCATTGAGTGGGCTCGGTACTGTGATATCCCTCAACCACGATGGATATCCTTCACTCTTGTTTGTCAGCCCAGCTATGAGAATGAGTTCTCCTCCAGAACTGAGTTGCAAGGCTCGTTTCCAGAAGCGCATGGTGATATCCCTAATGGGTGAGGTGTAGTCAACTTGCAGCTTCTCTACCTCCTCATGGCTATCCTCGTTGATCAGTCCCAGTATAGCGAAATATCTGTCTCTCGGAACCGTGCACTGCTTGAAGCATCCAGCAATGAGAGACATTGGAAACTGAGCTTGATTAAGGTCTGCGCCTCCCATCACCACTTTGGTGGCTTTCAAAAACTCACGACCGTGGTCTGTGTCAGGAGAGACTACTCTACAGCTTCTGATGAAACAGATCGAGTTGAGAGACGTCAGTTTGGTCCTGTTCTCCGGTTTCACAATATCCAAGGAGTCCCAGGGCATGTCGGCGCCCAAATAGCAAACAGTACTTGCCCACAGCTGCCCCCATGGTAAGTGTCGGCGGCCGAAGATCATGGTGACATCGCGACCGAGCACAAACTCTTGTAGAATCCACAAACGGTGGAACCAAGGCGAGGATATGAATCTCAGAAACTCTCCCGGCAAGTCTTCCATCTCGAAGTCTTCGATCGCGTCTGCTTCCTCCTCAGTTGGAAGTTGGACTCCGAAGATTGCAGCCGACGTTTCCTTCGAGAGAGTCATCGAAAGACCCTGGCTCAGTTCAAATCCACGACGGATGTTCTTCTTCCAGTATAGCTCCATGGTATCCAGGAGCAGATCAAAATCTCCGTTCTCTCCGCATACGTCGCAGAGGACACGTACAGCAGAACCATAGATGATTCCCATGAGAGGTACCTGAATCTCCTTCTCGGCCACATCGTTCTGATTGATACACACCCCATCTGCCCAGTAAAGACGAGGATGCTCAGAATGACGAAGGCGGCGTAGAATTGAGGCAAGTGATGGTGTTACAGGAATGAAGCCACTAGGCGTAACAAGTGATTCAGTAAAGCCCCCTTCGCCCCACACATAGGAAAGGGCTTCGAAGCAGACATGTTTGGTTGGGTCGATGGGTTCTGCCAAATCCGAAGAGAAGGGCTTTCGACGAGGAGGCAGGTCTTTCAAGTCTTTCACAAGTAACCGTCCTCTTAGCTGGTCTGTTTCCTGATCCGCAGGGCTTAATTCCAGTACACGTATCTGTCCTTTGGTGAGAGTTGTATAGACATATGGTTCCAGCTCCTGGTCAGAACTGTTACAAGTTGGGGATGAAGCCACCATGATCAGGCAGGTATTTACAGTGAAATTGATTTGGAAGGGATATTCACCGCTGTGATGAGGGAAAAACGTTAGTGCCGCTTACTTTTGCAGCTAGTAAGCAGCATCGTCGTATCTACGCCCCGCATGCACGTGCAGAATTGGCAAGTTGTGGATGTTTTTCAGCATCTGGCTTGTTTAGTTTGTGGACCCTTGGTATTCTGATGTTTTCGATTTGAATCAAGGTCAACAACTGGAAGTCTGGTCGGGTTGATTGATGGAGAGACCTCCCGCTTCGTCACGTTATACATGTGACTGAATTGAGTGAACTATCACAATTGCCGTCTGTTAAATTAGTTACCAATATTGGGTGAAACATGCACTACCTCGAACGGCAAAGGAAAATTATTTTCTAAGTAGAAAGAGACCCGGTTTGTGTGAGACATGCATAGATAAGGCAGATCTGAGATGGATCGGGATGCTTTCATTCCTTTTTGTTCGGGTTCCGAAATCTCTCGCATTCCTGTGTGGGAAATTGAAGAAAGACAGAACAGGATTTATTAGCCACCCATTGTCATAAAAGGAAATATTGCATTTGTTGATGGACAAAAAGACGAGTATCGGCTTTAAAACTCTGGCCAACCCCATGGACAACAAGATTCTAATTAGCTCCATTCTACAGATACCCAAACCATCAGAATGGAGTCTGTTAACTTGATTTCGCAGATCAACTCTTCGCAAATGGAGGCAACCCCTGAAGGACAAGATGCCTTTCAAGGCCACCTTGTCTATCACATAATTATCGTCGTTACAGCTGCCTACATCGCATGGCAATATCTTCTACGGACGGGCGTGATATGGAAATCCACGTTGGAGCCCCCAATGCTACCATATTGGATACCAGGTAAACAGAGTACACATTCTCTTTCCAGAACTAGAGCTGATCTCTCCAAGTTGTTGGTCACACTTTCTCATTCTTGAGGAGCACCCATCGAACCATAATGGCAGGGCGGTAAATCTGGTCCAACCCAATGATCATGATACGCTATTAACGCTGTCACAGTTCGCACTTCAAGGACACTACTCAGCCGTTCAGCATATTGCTGGGTGGCCGTCGGGCATACGTCGTCCTCGATCCTCAGTATCTCACCGAGGTTCACAGAAAGTCCAAAGAGCTTCTGTACGAACCCTTCATTGACCAATTGATGCTCTGTACTGGCGTGAGCCAGAAGGCCAGAGACGTCATGTGGAATGCAAAAGTAGAAGTAGTTTCCGTATGCATTACTAATTTTGTATTGGACTCGGTTCGAGAAGAGCTATCACAAAGTCCCACATCGCGGCCTTTCTTCGATAAGTTCATGAGAGAACTGGACGACGCTCTACAACCGGGAGGTCCACTAGTAACTGGACCAGCAAGTGGGCATGATATGCTCAAGTTTACAAGCGACATAATAGTTACGGTATCAACAAACAGTTTCTTTGGTAAAGTCCTCTTGCAACAGTCCCCCGAAATATTGGAGTCATTCCCTACTTTCGATCATCATGCCTGGGAGATTATGTTCCAAGCGCCAAAGTTGTTGTTCAAGACTGCCCACAACGGGATGACTTCTGTGATTGACGCCTTAACAAAGTACTACGAGTTACCTCAAAGCGAAAGACAGGACGCCGCACCGTTTCTTCTGAAAACGGAGAATATCATGCGCGAAAATGGCATTGGATCTCGAGATATCGCGGCCTTAATCTTTAAGCTTTTCTGGGGGTACGTTGCAGTCAGCAAGTTGTAACCTAACAGACGATTGCTAACCAACATTCAAGAATTAACGGAATGCCCGCTACAGTCGCGTTTTGGCTGCTTGCACGAACAATCTATACACCTGGTCTCCAAGATGCTCTCAAAGCCGAAGTCGCCCCTGCATTCAAGAACGGGACTCAGAAGGGACCCGACATTGAGTATCTAAAGACTTGTCCAAAGTTAAATGCGACCTTTCACGAAACAATGCGTGTCCACGGAGGCGCATCTGGCTTTCGTCGCGTGGTATCGGATACCACTGTCGCGGGATTCACATTCAAAGCTGGCAACGACGTCATAATGCCTTACCGTCAACTACATATTGATGAGGAGAAGTGGGGACAAAACGCAAAAGTGTTTGATATCAACAAGTTCATCGATAACCCAAAATTGGCTACGGCTAGAATGTTCAAGCCGTTTGGTGGCGGTGTGACACTTTGCCCCGGCAGGTTCTTGGTGCATCAGATGGCTTTGTGTCTACTTGCAAATCTTGTCACGAGGTATGATATGCAGATTGTTGGTGGTTGTGAGAGTCAGCCATTCCCGCAGATGAACGAAAAGGTTCCAGAGGTAGGAGTCATAGCTCCTGTACCTGAACAGGTTCCCAAAGTTCTTCTCAAGCCTATTCCCGTTGAATAAGATGTATGTTCACGTTTATTTGTTTGTTTATTTATTGTTGGTTCAGACGAGTATAGTCTTATCGTACTTTTTGTTATCAAATTTCCTGCAAAATGTTCTATTCAAAAGGCTTTTGGCCCCAAACAGCTGTTCTGTGTATTGTTAGCACTGGACGAGATAGATAATTCATGATTGAAGTATACGTACGTTAAGACATATGAATGGAGGTTGGGGTTCAACAACTCCTTGCGCACATCCACAAGAAAGACCTGGGCCTTTTCAAATTCCCACTTGAAGCAATTCGTATTAGCAGCCGGAACAAAATAGTCAATCGAGTGCCACATACCTCGAGCAGCTCCGTCAAGCCACGAATAGAAAACCCTTCCAAGCCTTGCAGCAAGAACTGTCGGTTCCAAGCGCCCCACTGCTTGAGATCCTTGTTCTTGGGCCAAGTACCAATTGGCACCTTGACCTTTCGCTCGCTTATGTTTTGCAAACCAGCCTCCTGGAATACTTCTGTTGGGTCCCAAAAGAATGGGTTGCCAATCTTTTCTCCGATTTGATCAAAGACTTTGACCCATGTTTTGAGTGGGGAGTCTTCAGCCATGGTTCCATCATCCGCCATTGCATTTCCCCAGAGCTCGACATGCTCGATCCAGCCACCAGGCTTGAGGTATCTATGATACGGTCAGATAAATTGGTGAACTACTGCAGCAAATTCGCTGTTACCTTTGTGCCTTCTTGAGTAGCTCTGTCCAGTTTGGAACTGTGCCTGTCATGTATCGGATATGAATAAAGTCAAACTTGTTTTCCGGAAACGTCCACTCTTTGTTGATATCGTCGACTTCGAATCTACAGTTGAGAGGTACAAAGTTTGGCTGGATGGGCGACAGGTCGACACCAACGACTTCGGCAGAAGGGTGCAGGTCTGCCATTTCACTATTCTCGTCAAAATACAATTGGGAATTCTTGAACCCTGGCAAGACTTACATGGCCCAGATGCCTGTACCACAGCCCACATCTAGGATATTCTGTTGGTTGCAAGTAAGTATACCAGGAATATTCAACCAACTGTTGAACTGACTTGTGGGTTGTCGCCAATAGGAGCCTCGTAAAGCTTACCGCCAAGAACGATACGGAACAACTCATGACTGAATCTCTGTTAGTCCTCATCACTCATGCAATAGATGACTCAACTTGCATCAAGTCCTCGGCTTCTTGTTGGCGGTCGTCATTTGCGCCCCTACAGGTGTTTTAGTAACCCTCGCAAAACCATTTTACCACATTAGGAGTGTTACCAGTAAGTACCGTCACCGTAGGCATGGAAACGTCTGCCGTGAACCCATTTGTACTCCATAATGGATGATTTAAGCGATTCGGTATCTGTGACCCCGGTTCTTGTCCCCGTTAACTAATTTGACATTCCGGCGTCGGGATACATGTTCTCTTACGACTTTGAATACGAAGAGTCAGAATCGGTGTCCTGTGCAAAGCATTAGGTTATGATGAGATTGGACAGACTTTGTACATAGGACTGAAATAGTGGCTGACAGGTTCGATTGGGCCATCTTCAGGCTGGAGTCCTGGATGCTGGACTTGTTCGGGTGTCCGAGGTGTTGTCGGTGTCTTTGGAGAAGACATTTTGAAGGCAGGATATGTATAAAAGGTGATGCTATAGACCTGACAATGCAATGGCAAGCGAACGCTTGGCTTGTTGGTTCAGAATGAAAACACAAAAAAGTACGTCTTTTTGTGAAGAAAAGAGAAAAAACCTCAGAGAGCGGTCAATCAATTGTCTCGCATTGCATAGTCACCCCACTCCAGTGGATGAGCATCTGTGGAGAAGAGGGCCACGTAGGTTGCAATCGATAAGTCTGATGCAACGTCTGCCGCAGATCCTGACTAGGGTCATGCCATTTGGGAATCTGCAATGAGATAGCCTCAGTGGCGAGGAGGCAAGGACATGGAACCAGCAAATCATCGTATATACTTGTTTCACTGAAGGTCTCTCATACACAGTTGAGGAGAACGAATCCGACTACCTCTAACGTCTGACACCTCCAGCTACTACACGTTGGCCATTTCACTGAATGTTTCTATATCGACTAACGCTGATCTGATGCGCTCGATACCATCGTAATGTATGAACGCGACTGCGGTCTTACTTACATGACCTTTGAGTACGCGGATCTCAACGTGAGTGTCACCGTCAATGATACCAATGTGGTAACTTTGTGTCCCCCTTCCCCTGCTTCGGAGGGTGGAACCACATCTATTTGTGATATTGGCTACTATCCAGATAACCTTCAAAGGCAGAGATGACGTGGCCACGCCCGAAGCTTACATAGCGTTTTCTTATTAATTAGTCTTGTACGTCACTTTCTTCTGCTTTTTTAGTTGTTTCGTACATGATCGGTATATTACTACACTGGCAAAGCGAGACAAGTATTCATGTTGCGAAAGTATAATGTTAATTCTTTCTCTGGCATATAGTAGCTTATATATATCGACAGATACATCAGGCGAGCTCCGTGTTCACGGCGGCGATCATCTATATGTGAGGTGACATCGCTTGACTTGCAAAGGATATCAACCGCTAGTATGTTTACCCACTATTTTTGTCGCTTATTACCACTTCAAGGCTGCCTTGATGGAAGCTGCAAGTAATTGTGCGCCCTGTGCATGAGTAGCAGCATTCGGGTGGTAGTCACATCCAGCTTCCGCACCCTGAGTCGGCCAGTCCACAAAATGCGTCTTGATACCACTCAGTTGTCCCATAGCGTCCTTGAGCACACGAATATGGGTGGTCTTCTGTGCATCCGCCGTGGTAGGGTAGTCATTGTTCAACAACGGCGAAGAAACAAGGAAGAACTGTGCTTTTGGATAGTGTGACGCGACATTCTTGACCAACTTCACCAGAGCTTTGGTGAGATCTGCTGGGTTGACTGGATCACGAACATTGAGATAACTGAAGTCGTTTGTGCCGAGATTGATGACCACCGCATCAGGAACCCAAGACTTGGGAAACGTGAAACTGTTATCCTTATCATTGGCCCCGTAACGCGTGTAAAGAGTGGGCATTGTCGGTGAGTTGTCAGGAGTTGAAGAAGCGTAATTTCTGATGAGCCCCTTGCCACTCCAAGCAACCACACTATAGTCTGCGTTCAAAGCTCGAGCAGCGACAGCGCCGTATGTCTTGCCATTGTTCTGCAGAGCAGCGGTATCCACGCACGGCAGGACGCCATCAAGACCGTAACCCACCGAGATGGAGTCACCGATGATCTCAATCTTGCGTTTTGGCGGCGTTGTCTTGAGCAATTCACCGTCCGTGGAAACACCCAAGACGCTGAATTCACCAAATGAGGCTTCTGATCGCTTGCGTAGCTCAACAGTGTGAGTACCCTTTGGCAACTTCGGGGTCGAGATGGAGGTGCCGAGCACACTTGGGATGACAATCGGGTCTTTGCCGTCGATTATCAAGTCCACACTTGATGCGCCGGTGATCTGGTTGATGTTGATAGTCGCTTCAGTTCCCTTGAAGGAGAAAGCCACTCCGGTACTTGGCCATGTGAGCAGTTTGGTCGCTGGGTTAACTCTGCCAACGAACCGGTAGTTCTAGTTTTGAGAGTCAATAGAGCTCGTTGTCCATGATAGTCATACCTACAGCCGGTTTGGCAGCCGCGATGGCAGTTATCAACAAGTTCAACACAGCCAGCTTCATAGTGGCCTTGCTTGGGAAATTCTAGAAACCGGTTGAGTGAGTTGATTCGTTATGATCAAACTTGCAACGTAGACTGAGGGATATTTGTTCTTTTTGTACGTACGTCTCCTGATTTCAATGGGTGTCGGCAGAAACCATCCGAATTGCCTAAAAGGGTAATTGACTAACGCCGAAATCATCCACCACTCACAATGTTTGATGATATGAGAAACCATTAAATATCGAATCAATTGATCTAGAGAGTCAAGAACTTTATGGAGATGATGTACTGCGTTTAATTGTCTTTGATATCTGCATCATTTTTATCACCGAGCTTGCTGCAGAGGGTTCGGGTCGGGCCAACTTATCAAGTACCGCCGTCAAGTGGCCCAATTCAAGTTCCGCACCAGAATTGTCTACGAAACAGACAAGCTCATCATATACCCGCCTAAAGACAGTATTATTAATCCATAATAGGTTGGCCTACTAGTGTATTGATCACTTCCGGCCACCTTTGTCTCCAACACACGTCCCTTTGAAGTCGACATCTGACAAGTCTGTAGTGTTCACATAGACATAGTCAAATTTTTGTTTCTTAGCGATCGAAAACTGATCGACAACAAGGGCGGATGCATTTTTGTCAAACTCGATGCGGACAGAGACAAAGTCGTTATTCTTATCCCAGCAAGCACGGAGGTCAGCCTCGACTCCAGAACCACTTGTGTATTTACCACAAGGTGTCTTTCGAGTCTCAATACAAGAGATGACAATTGCCACTATTATGATTGCAAACATCATGCAAGTGTAAACTTTGTAGGCCATCGAGGTAATGCACGGGATGATAGTTGATGTAGTCTTGCCTTGCCAGAAGTACGGCAAGAAGATAACGAGTGTCATGGTGAGGAAGAATAGGTAGACCAGCGTTACAACAAAGCTCGTTGCTGTGTGTCTTCCACCTCGGACAAAGTATAATATATCGAGTACCAAGAGAGACATGACGGCCAGAATAAAAAATGTTCGAAAGATCTTGCTGCCCCAGGAGGATGACGGTATCTCGAAATGAGGTGGCGAGTGGGACGCTCGAGGCTCTAGCAAGGTGGTTGAAGATGACTCGTTGGAATCGGTCCGGGGTAACAGAGGTGTTTTACCCAACTCGGCGAGATCTACCGAGGAGTCGGGGGCAAGTCTTTCCGGAGTGGTAGAGTGATTCGAAGTATGAGTGGAATATCCATAGTCATCGTTGAGCCAGAAAGCGGAACAAAGTCGAAGCAAGCCAATCATGGCTAACGGGAAGAAGACGGTATCAACTGCCATCCACTTCACGAAAGCAGGGTTACCATTTTTATCGAGTCCACCCATGACTAGGTACACTGCTTGGATCCCTTGAGACGTGACAATGAGTGTCGTAATCATTTCCTTTGAAAAGAGCGATATCCTCGTGCTATCGGGAAAGTGGAAACAATAAGGTGCACTCCTTGCAATCATTTCCTCGGAGCCATCCCAGCCTCGGTTTGTCCAGAATATGGCATTTGTTGGAGCGAGATCATATTTATCCCAGGATCTAGCTCGAATCCGTCTCTCGGCAATGGCAAAATGACGCCATAGTATAGACGTAGGGTTATAGTGGCACATCTGTTCATGCCATCTTGGTCGGCTCTGGTGAAGGTACACCGGCGAGGGTACACCGGCTACGATGTGTGCAATGAGTGGAGCAAGGCAGATGGTAAGAAGCGTAACCCAGTCTGTGCTGTCGATGTCTTGACTTTGGTACTTGATTGGAAGGATGGTCAGCTTTCTGCCAGTAAAGACGAAAGACATTATTAGATGGGGCTATTTGGAGAAAAAGAGTGGTCTTTTGGAGATCTCGGATCACGATCCTTGTTTTTCTGTATATTGCAAGACTCAATGTGAAAGGAATGGAGGGTCAAGCGTAATTGTTTTTATTTGGGCTGTTATATAGATATGTATGTTGGACCCAACGAATGGAGTAATGGATAAAGAGATCGATGCAGGCAACTGGATATCCACACGAGCACATTTTCGCCAAGTTAACGGGGTCAATCTCCTATTGGTTGATTTATCCATGTGGTAAGACTAGGGTGTCAATGGTGCTGTCGGGCATGCCGTCCTCGACGCTACGTCGCTCGAAACACAATACTTGGCAGTCCTTTGTGATGCGGTTCGAGTTTTCGTATCAGAGCCAATTTTACGACTAACACAACCCAAAAGGTGTCAGCTCACTGTAGACACTCCTACTTAGTACATATTCTTTGTAACAAAATCAATTTTATTGATTGAGCAGAGTTTTAATTTCACTCAATCAGGCTGTGGGGGGAGGTGGAACAGACAAGTTCCACGTCTGACCAACACAAGTCAAGTCAGTCGACATGTAAGCACAGCCGCATACGCTAAAATTAAAGGTCATAAGGCTACCAATCATATTCACTCGTTGGAGATTATCGCGACCAAGGAACGGCTAAAGAACCAGGATGGTGAGGTTGCACTGGAGAAATACGAAACGCACCACAGCCCTAAATAGCTCGACTACCTTAATCTGTCATGTCGAGGAATCTTTGTCTGTCGTCTTGTTGGTTGAGACCTTTTTCATTTCAGCTGTTCTGGGGTCATTGGTAGTTGTCTTGAACAGGTCCTTGGCGCATAGCGTGTCTAGTTGTACCATATGCTCTGCATGCCACCAATCGGAGTTGACTGGCCGAACGGAGTTCTTATCTGACGTCAGATAGAATGCGAGAAACTGCCGAGAAACAGGGAACCTTAACGGATAATGATAGTCGTTAGTTCAGAGCATCAATGCATGGAGGATGTCGTGATCAATAGTGGGATTGCCTGACCAGCAGATCAGTAATTCCGCCGGCTTCAGTTACGCCATGTTTCTTCAGCCAGTTTTTCAATCTAGTTATCAAGTTTTATCACCGTGGAATATAACCTTTGCAATTGGGTTTTCTAGTGGCTTTCATTGTGTGTTATCGCGACTTGTGGCGGATAAATCACTAAAGACGTACCCAGGTGTGGTCTCATCAACAACAGACTATCCTGACAATGAAATCTTTCAGTACTCTTCTGTGCCTGTACCACTCCCCAGAGATCAGTGGTACGTAGCATGATGTTGTATGCTAATGAAACCGAGACTCAGAAGTATGTTGATGATTAGTCTTTGTTCTAGAATAATGCAAACCTAGATGTTAGGACTAAAGTTTAAAGGATTCGATATTTGCCCTCAAGCAAAATGCACCAAAGCCACACTGCCTCCACCGTGTACGTCGCACAATCTCTTATCTGTCACCATCGTGTATCTAATTGGATCTGACCCAGTCACTCGGAATTCTTGTGTCACTCCAGCAAATCATGCTCTCGTGATCAATATCTTTTTTCCAGTGAGGGGTTTACAAAAAAGCTTCTTTTGCGCCTCGCCAGTAGCAAATCTCTTTATTCGTATAAACGCGATCAATCTCACGATCAATCAGCTTCGTTCCAAGTAAAACTCAACGATCAGCCATGACCAACATATCCCTAATCCCTTCCGACACTTCTGGCAATAGCGATGCTCTCGAACTCGAAGCAGCAGGCTATAGCCAAGCTATGCCTCGACGCTTCTCTGTGTGGTCACTCGGTGCATTGTCATTCACTCTGACGTGTACATGGCTTGGAACAGGATCTTCGATTGGCATCAGCTTAACCGAAGCTTCCTCCGCTGGAACTCTTTGGTCACTTCCTATTGCAGGAGTCATGACTACTATAGTATCATTGGGTATGGCAGAGCTTACTTCTGCATATCCAGTCGCCGGGGCACAGTATTACTGGTCTTTCATGGTGGCCAGAGATGACTACAAGCCCTTTGCATCTTACTTGTTAGTATTCAAGCTGCTGTGAGATACCATTGGGTATACTAACATTGTGGTAGGAACGGTTGGATGAGCGTCATCGGTTGGTGGCTTGCGTCAAGCTCAGTCTCCAACTTTGTGTCATCCATGATCCTCGACATTGTGAGTGCCTGGCAACCTGAGTGGGAGCAGAAACGATGGCATCAATACTTGATATACGTCGCGCTGATATGGATCGCCACTTCTGCAAACATCTTCATGTCGAGATGGATTCCTCCTTTCAACAAGATTGTGTTTGTGTTGTCTGTCTTGACACTTGGTGCGACAACTATTACACTATTCGTCGTGACAAAGAACCATGCTTCGTCAAAATTTATCTTCACAGACACGACCAATAGAACTGGCTGGTCAAGTGATGGGTTTGCTTTCATGCTAGCTGTTGGAAACTCGGTTTACGCCTTTCTGGGCAGCGATTGCGGTGCTCATCTCTGCGAGGAAATACCCAACCCGGCCAAGAATGTGCCCAAGGTCATGATATATCCTCTATTGATGGGCCTCTTCACTGCCTTCCCCTTCGCTACATCTCTTATGTATGCAATTTCAGATATGCCGGCCGTGCTCAGCACACCGATCGGGCTGCCTTTATTCGAAATTTACTTCCAAGGAACTGGATCCAAGACTGGAGCAACGGTATTGATGACGTTGTTTGCATTTTGCTTCTTTGCCAATCTGGTCGCCAATGGTAAGTAGAGCTTTTCCGTACCAAGACTCCTAAGCTGACCTTGATTAGCTACAACCTCGTCACGTACGCTGTGGGCTGTGTCCCGCGATAGGGCCTTGCCATATTCACAATTCTGGGCTAGTGTTCATCCCATATTCGGAGTTCCTGTTAATGCGTTATTACTTTCGGCAGTCTTTATAACTGTCCGTTACCATCCCCAACGTGACCGTATCATTCTGACCTGACAATTCTAGTTGTACGGACTCGTCTTCCTTGGTTCTTCCACCGCCTTTTCCGCCATGGTCAGCGCTGCCATCATCTTCCTTCAGACGTCATGCATCATTCCTCAGGCTGTTCTCCTATTTAGAGGACGCGATCGTGTTTTACCTCCCAGGTACTTCAGCTTGGGTAGGTACGGCTCTTTAATTAACGGCATCTCTGTGCTGTGGGTTATCTTCCTCGATATTCTGTATTGCTTCCCCACCACGATGCCTGTCACGGCGGAGAACATGAGTTATGTTTCTGTTGTTTTTACTGGGCTGGTGGGATTCGTCATCATTCTGTGGCTAACTACCAAGAAAAACACATTTACCGGACCGAAGATTGACCTTGACATGTTGAATGCTCGACGACTGGCGGCTGTTGGAGCTTCGGATGGGGCTCATCCTGCTGAGTATCATGCATTGAGAAATGCCGAAGTGGACAAGCAACATTGAAAAGCCTTGATAGCATCTATTAGGTTCATCGGATATGTTCCATTTCTACTTCATCCATTATGTAGTGTTTGATGTTTGTTTCACTCTGGTAAACACAACGATGCGCACGCAGCTGCATACCTGGAGAGATGATCGACAACGAGAAAGTTGATAGATTCCGACTACTGGTTCTGACTGCTGTTACTTCTCTCATCATTGTTGAGCAAAAAAAGGAACAAAGATCGTAGACACAAGCAAAAGAATGGTTCCGCCCGGGCTCGAACCGGGGACCTTCTCGGTGTGAGCGAGATGCCATAACCAACTAGACCACGAAACCTAGGCCTTTTTCTAGCTGACAGAACAGGATGATGAAGCCTGGATAGGTCGATGATTGTATTTTGTGGTCATTATAGATGGTTGAACATGAGATGGTTTGCGAGGTTGCATTGAAGTTAGCATGATTCACACCGTTAAGTGGGACTAGCTTGTTGACAATCTTCCGCATGGGACCCTTTGATTGCTTTCACTAAAATCCAAAAACATCTATCAAATTCCAGATACTTAACCTGTTTTATCATGATTAACAATTCAATAGAGCGGAAGACGGATAGCCGACTATTTGTTAAAGCTTCTGCTGTCCGGGCCTTCATACACAACGCTTCTCTCGAAGATGCAGCTTACCCTAGACGTGTATCATCGTTCAAGGTCAACGAATCATGAATCGGCCAGCTCAGCTTGACAATATAAAGTACGTTTGTCAATCAAGACCTCATTCTCAATACTTTACAACGGGTTATGATACTGGTGGCATTGTAGTCAGTTTAGGTGAGCAACAAAAACGTTTCCCCTAAAGGCTCAGAGTGACAAAGATAAGTAGCCTTATAAACCAAGCATCACAAGCTGACTGCCTTATTTTGTCTCCAGGAGCCGGTCTTTCTGAAACCTGAGGTAAATCGTGTAATCCCACTGGCACTTGAAAGGCTTTGGTTTAATCTCAAAAAGAAAAAACCCGAACAATTTCTGTATATCGTACAAAATGTCAATTTCTGGCGAGAAGCGTTCTTCCCCACTGGGAGGCTATAGTACAGTTTCCGACTATTTACAATTCTCCAACACTCTCATCCGTAGTCTTGTAAAAGTCGGGCTTGGTGATGACCTCATTATCAGCATCCTTAATCTTATGCCAAAACTTCTCAGCATTCTTGGGATCATTGGCAAAGAGAGTGTCAATGACCTGCTTCTTGGGTGTCTCGCCCATCCACTGGAATAGAGAAATATCTCTAAACTCATCAGCGCGGAAAATCTCAAGCATCTCGATGGGCTCATCGCCAATGTTCTCTACAAAGTGACCCATGTTTCGGGGAACGATGCCGACATCTCCGGGGACGTAGTCAAAGGTTCGAGCAGTACCCTCTGCGCCGAAAATGGTGACTCTGGCGCGGCCCTTGATGAAGAATGACCACTCGTCGGCTGAAGGATGCCAGTGCATTTCGCGGATGGCACCGGGCTCAATAATGGCGTGAGCTGCAGCAATCGTCTTGGAGATGGGGAAGTTCTTGGAGTCAGTAATGCGGACTTGACCACCGCTGGTCTTGAGAGGGGTCTGGTCCAGCATGCGGTGTGTAAAGTTGTACTTTGACTTTTTGGCCTTCTTGCCCTTGGGGGCTTCATCCGAGATATCACCAGGGTTTCGGCCCTTGAAGATGTACTTCTCTCCAGCGGGGAGGTTCTTGAAGACCTCCGGATCCAGGTCAAAGTTCTTGGCAATGACGGACTTGGGTGTGTGTGCTGATTCAGTTAGCCATGGAATACACAGTCAGTTGACTGAAAACTTACCAAGCCAGTCAGTCAAAACGAAAGTGGACTCCTCTGAAAAGCGTCCATCGTCAAAGATGAGAAGGAATTCAGTTCCGTTGGGGCTAAGGCCCTGAAGGGAGTGAGGAACACCGCTAGGGAAATACTGGAACTTTGTCAGTCGGTTCTCAAAGTCGTTTCAAACTTACTCACCCAGAGATCTCCTTTCTTCAAGTCATCAATGAAGTTGCCGCCCTCGTAATCAAGCGCTGTCACGCGAACCTCTCCATCTAAAACGTAAGCCCACTCGGCCTCCTTGTGCCAGTGAAGCTCACGGTATACGCCTTCGCCAAGACGCATGTTCACACCAGCAAGCTCAACACTTGTTGGAAGCTCGCGAATTGTGGTTTGACGGGTCCAACCGCCCTCCTGTTTGAAGTCAGCCACTGCTTCTACGCTTCAGGTAGGTAACGCACCTCAATGCGGATGTGAGAGTCGGCGAAACTCCATCGCATGTTGGCCATGTTGCCATGGTCAGTACTAGGCGGTCTGACGAGATCTGGGTTCTGTCGCGATCGCTCCTCATTCCAGGGCCCGAGGACAGAAGCTCCGAGACCATTACGCCATGGAAGAGGATCAAGCTTCTCGCCGACAGAGTCCACTGCCGAATCATATGGGTCTTTGTTTCCTGGTGTAAAGGGAAGCTTCTTGCCGCCTGTCACACCACGGTAGGTGTCAGGTATCTTAAGGCCCTTGAGCAGTCGCTCACGGGGACTGTCTTGGACCGGAACACCGGCGCAGATGTCCAGAAGGACGGACAAGAAGGCAATCTGATGGAGATGCATGGCTGCTGGAAGATGGCTGATCAATGGCAGAGGAGGAGGAACAGCAGCTCTCCAAAGAGATATTCAGAATAAGGTTCGACAAAAACAAAATGACGTCAAAGATGTTTGCGGAGAATGCTAGCGACTCTTGCTAGCACAATTGAGTTGTCAGAGGTAGCTTAATTGCTTAATCAATTCTGACGTTAAGTATTCCTTTTGAAGCTGGGCCCAAGATATCGCCAAGATGTCTTCGGCACAAAACATCATGATGCCGAGAACGCGATGGCCGGTTCATCACCGAGGCAGGATTTCTCTTAACAGGGCCACCCCGTCCAAGGTGGCATTGACCTCGCGATGCTGACGACTGCCGTGCGAACGGATATGCGGCACATAGCGCCCTGCAACTGAATGTAAGGATGCGGCACGTCGAGAAAGATGCCAAGACAAACCCATGCTCGCATGTACATACAGCAGGAAACGCTCTGAGACAGGAGTGGTTATTATGTGAAGTTGTGTCACATATCATGGTGTGCTTGCGTTACTCGCAGCTGCTTAAAGCAGTTAAATTGAGGGGAAATAGATGATGAGTGAGGGGTTGGGCGTTTGCTTGCTAAGGGAGATGACACGGAAGTACCAAGATTACAACTACCTTACGTAGAGCCGACAAAAACATTGTTAACGTAAATTCCATGGCATATTGAAAACGGTAGAGGAAAAAACCCCACAATAACCCCGCTTACCGAAGCTGAATAATGGGACGATCTTGGCGATGTTAGTGTTTCCTTGTAAAGAGCCGGAACTAACGGGCCAAGCCCTTGGCGGAGGTAAGCAAGTTACTGGGTCCGGTCTCCTGGGCCACCTCGGTGGAAACGCGGAGTTGAGATTCAAAGTGTGGTAACTATGCCATAATTGAGTACACTATGTGACAGTAAAGACAGACTAGGCTTCATTGTGAAGTAGTATCTTGGCAATTAAGTTACGGGAGCTATTGAAGCTTAACCTTGGCGTCTGGCTTATTTACTGCCCTCATCAACCATTCAAACCAGTCCTTGTCAAAGAGACCGTCCAGTCAGTCAGTATTCTCAAAGCGCTCAAGTCTTCAACCACCATTTCCCAATAATTCAATACGACGCAACACAATGTCTCAACCTTACGGCACAATCTCCAACGGTCAGAGCAGAGCAGAAAATGGCATTTCCGCTCAGAATGATGAATCTCAACCTCTGCTTGCTCCAAAGCCGGGATCTAGATCTTGGGTGCGCACGAGATTAGGTGCTGATGTCCGTCGAGATTGGGCAGATGTTATGCTTCTCGCCTGCTATATCATAACGGGCATACTCGATAGCGCCTCTATTTCCACGTGGGGTGCTTTCGTCTCTATGCAGACAGGTAAGTATCATTTACTTGCTACACAAGTCTCATCATGTTGACGAATGTCTTAGGAAACACTGTCTATCTCGGTCTTGGTCCAACGGCAGGAACAAACCGCTGGAAAAAGTCTGGAACCTCGATTCTGTCCTTTTGCATCGGTTCGTTCCTGTTTAGCCGTCTGCACAGGGCATTTACATCCAGCCCACGAAGGAAATGGGTCTTTTGCTTCTCTTTCGGCATCCAGACAGCTTTCATCGTGGCAGCAGCATCCATTCTGACGTGGGGACCAAGAGGCGCCGGTCCAGACGACGTGCCCTGGTATGTGATTGTGCCGATTGCCCTCGTGGCCTTTCAAAGCTGCGGCCAAGCGGTGGCGAGCAGAGCGCTCAAGTTCAACGCCCTCACGAGCGTTGTACTCACAAGTATCTACTGCGATCTGTTCTCAGATGCGGGGTTGTTTGAGGGCATCACTGTCAATGTGGAGAGGAACCGTCGTGTGGCTGCACCGGTTCTCCTCCTCATTGGAGCCATAATTGGAGGAATTATTGCAAATAGCGAGTTTGGGACTTCAGGGGCGTTATGGGTTGCTGCTCTGCTCAAGTTGCTAGTCATGTTTGGTTGGGCTGTGTGGCCTTCAGATGAGGGGTCCGAGTGAAAATGACGATAGTTTCGCTTAGCGATGTAACGGACCTGTAAGGCCTAGTACAAGTCGTTGTGATAGGATCTAGAACGCCGCTTTCTGCAGCTTGTTGCTTTTAGGAAGCTCCCACATCTATAAATTGCCGATAGTCTCAAGCAGAGGATCTTTTTATGAGTCAGTGCAAGGTTTGGTAGCCGTTATCTTAAAGTTTCCACCTAGTCATGCCTTTGTATCCGTATAGAATCACTCCTCGTATCTTCAAACAGTTTTTGATGACACGGACTCGGGCAAATAAAATGCCATGGGTCTCAAAACGGCGGGAGATCGACAAAACCCGTTGTAAGCGAGTCTCGTCTACCAAGTTCCCCGGTGTACTTTCCCCGCGCGACTAATAGTACATACGGCTTAGCCATTCACTTTCATCCAACCTCACCAAGGCTGTCTTGTTCTATGGCCAGTAGGATCAAGTCTGCTCGTCAGCGTAACCCCCACCAACGCAAACACCTTCCATGTATAGTCAGCTTACAAAACCCCGAATGGTATGGCCAGGCTCTGGGTTTCAAACAACAACACTCCCTCCCTAAACTCAATTCAAGGGCGTTGTTGACTTCGGATAGAATGGATATCTGTCGGTATTCGGTATCGATGCAGATGAATTCCTGGATGAGGTTATACGCCCGTCGTGACAAGTGTTACACATATAAGTGTGCCCAATCCGCTGTGCAGCGATGGCCTGGAAGGGTGTACGGGGAGTGGATGTTACGTGTAGTGAGATGTGATACACTGTGTTTGCCAAAGGATAGACTATCTATGTTTCTGTCTGTGCAGGATGGCACATGATGGATAGTTGATAGGGAGGGTGGTGATGATGCTCTTGTAGTATGGCTTGTAATTCAGGTATGGTTTTCTATATGTAGTCGAAAGTCTATATCAACCCCTAAAGAATCACTAGTTACAGAGGACTTTCTGTATTCAAATCAGTTCCAGCAAGTTGCACAATATTGAACAGATTCAACATGAAAGTTCTCGAGAAAGCAAAGGTGGACTTTGAAAACGACGTTACCTGGAATCGAGCTGCTCGTCTAGGTGCCAAAGGAGCCAAAGCGCTCCCTTCAGGAACAGTTCAATACATCAGCGACAAAGTCCCCATCGTAGGCTGGTTGCCACGATATAACCCACGATGGCTCATTAATGATCTTATTGCAGGACTGACTCTGGGCTTGATGCTGATTCCTCAGGGTCTGTCGTATGCGAAGATTGCTAATATCCCTGTTGAGTATGGCTTGATGTCAAGTTGGCTACCAGGTGTTATCTATGCTTTTATGGGATCTACCAAGGGTCAGTATCAGCCGGAGGAGCTTGTTCGTTTTGGCTAACCTTGGATTGCAATTAGATGTCTCTACCGGTCCAACCTCACTCATCGGTCTCCTCACCTCCGAAAACGTTCACGCCCTGCAAGATCGATGGACTCCCTCGGAAATCGCCTCTGCAACGGCCTTCATGATGGGCATATACGGCATGATACTTGGCTTCCTGAAGCTTGGATTCCTCCTCGAATTTATATCCCTCCCTGTTCTTAGCGGCTTCATCACTGCTATAGCCATCACCATCATCCTCAACCAGATGGATTCCCTTCTCGGCGAAGACAACGTCCGTGACGGCGCAGCCAATCAGATTCACGATATCTTTAACGAACTTCCTAACGCAAACGGCTGGGCGTGCCTCATCGGCTTCACGGGAATTCTCTTCCTCACGATCCTAGAAAAATCCGGGAAAAGATGGAGCAAGGATAACAAGATCATCTGGCTCTTGTCTACAACAAGAGCTTTCCTGGCTCTGGTTCTGTTTACTGGCATCAGCTACGGTGTCAACAAGAATAGGGACGACTATCTCTTCGAAGTCGTCAAGGTCAAGTCTGAAGGTCAAGAGGCACCCAAGATGCCAAGGTCAGACCTCCTTCCTGAAATTGCTGGTCGAAGTATTGCAGTTTTCATCGGATCTGCAGTAGAGCACCTGGCAATTGCTCGTGCATTCTCTGTGAAGAACGGATACACTTCTGATCAAAGTCAGGAACTCTGCTACCTTGGTATCACCAACTTCTTCAACAGCATGTTTCATGCGATGGGCTGCGGCGGAGCTATGTCCCGTACAGCTGTCAACTCGTCATGCAATGTCAAGTCTCCTCTCTCTGGTGTTGTGACAATGGCTGTTGTTCTGATCTGTGTGTACTACCTTGTCGGGGCACTTTACTGGATTCCCAAGGCTACACTTGCCGCTATAATTATCACTGCTGTGTGGGGCCTGATTTCCCCACCTTCCACCTTCTACCGATACTGGAAGACATCGTTGGCTGACTTCATCGCGTCCATGTTGGCACTTTGGGTCACCCTATTCCACTCTAGTGAGGTCGGCATTGGTTGTGCTGTCGGTTTCAACATTGTCTATATCTTACTTCGTCAGGTCTTCACTCGACTGAGTTCTACTGGGGCTGATGTTGAGTCAAACCATCGACCTTCGTGGGCTTTGGAGAACAATCACACATCTCCACTTACTATACCTGAGGACACAAGAATATTCACATTCAATGAGTCTCTCATCTTCCCCAACGCTTTTAACAACACTACCAAGGTACTTGATGAGATCCAAACATACCACGCAGCCTACTATGGCGGTAGTCATGGTCCTGAGACAGAGAGGAACTGGTCCGTTGTGGGCGAAAAGAGGATAGCGCGTCTCCGCAAGCAGGCCAACATCACCGACCCCTCATCACTCCCAGAAATCGGCCTTGTCGTACTTGACTTTTCTCGAGTAAATATGCTTGATACCACAGCAGTTACCTATCTCAAGAGTCTCGTAGGCAACATCAAGGCTTACGGTGGAGATAGAACTGAAGTCAGATTCGCAAACATGAACGCGGTTTGTCGTGAACGTGTCAGTCGAGCAGGGTGGTGTATTGTTGAAGTAGGGTCAAATGATGAGCTTCGGGGTGATTTGGAGGATGACCGCCAGCCTATCTATCTATACTGGGATGCCAGAGCTGCTGTGACGGCACCGAGGAGGAGAGATTCAGGCCTTAGCGATGATGGAAAAGGCCGTACCTTGCACGAGGAAAAGGCAGAGGCATGATGGAAATGTATGAACGACGCATATGATTACACACAAGCTGCAAATCTCTTTTCTCAGGTGGCGGAATTATAATAAATTGTGTAAGGCTTTATAATTTCTTTGGCTTGGCTCCTTCTGACATGCAACCATTATCATTCGCTAAAGCACGGAGTCCAGATAAAGATACCGAGTTCGGTTCGATAAATGATTAATCTAAGTGACATAATGCCATGTAGTTTAGAATGGCTATGCAACTGTTGAGAGGCAGGTTCTGGCATTGAATCTGGCTGCTTTATTCTGGCATCCTCTAGGGTTAGGCTGAAAGCAGCCTAAAGTCAGTGTATCATTCACGACATGGGCACTGAGGCAGGTTCTAAAGCTTAGGGTGACAGAAATAAATAGCTTAAACGACTTATCTAAGCACCATAAAGTAACTAACTAATTTCGTCCCTTAGGTTTCCAGAGGCTAATTCTTCTGATGCCCTGGGGGCACTGCAAATTAGTGTTTAAACTCACGACAAAATAGCAGCGTCAATTACCCTCAATCAGTAAGTAGGTGCATTGCAACAGAAAATCTCCTGCTTGTGACACGAATCACATGAAATGTCTTGAGAGCTTCACGTCAAAGCTTATATCTCCAATCAGTAACTCATTTATTATAACACTTATGAAAACTATTCTTACCCCCGAAACCAACACAAGTTTCAGCTACATTTTGAGTGATTACATAACCACGCTTACCCCATACGGTACCCATAAAAACCACTCATTCCGTTACGTCACTCGAGGCGCTAAGTCATCTCAGCAATAAACACACCACAATAAGCCACAAGCACACACCACCTTGTCCGTCAGCTCAGACCATCAGCCTTCAAAGTCCCCTCTCAAAGCCCGCGCAAGAGTCTCAAATATACTCTATCGCGCCGCGAACATGGTAGCCATACATCCAGTTCATCATCATGGCGCTCCACCCGACTTGCTTGCTCGTTGCCCCGACCTTCTCATCGTGTCTATCCTGGAAATGCTACCGAAGCATGACCTCTGCAGCGTGTCGCGTCTGAACAAGCGCTACCACGCTCTCGCTGATGCTGTTCTGTACAATACTGTTCAGTGGCTCAAGCCAGAGCTCCATCTCATCTTCAGTCAATCGCTGAGCCGTCGTCCCCGTCGCGGCTCAGCGATTGAACAAGTCAAACTAGCATATCCAGCATCAGAGCTAACGCGACTCATTTCTGACACGCTGGAGCCTATGAACAGCGTTTCCCAAACAATTTCCACAATGTCAAACTTAAAGACCCTCGATATTGCAGTACCTGTCGGGCTTCTGCATAGTATAGGTAACCTGTTCAACGGCCCTTTCGATCTCGCTTGCTTGCAATCCTGTACCCTGTTCTACCAGGATGAGGAAGATCAATACTGGGATCTACAAGAAAATATCCACATCTTTACTCATCCTACCCTCGAGACGCTCGTCATCAAGAGGGCAAAGCTGGACGATCGAGGCTTTGAGCCCATCGAGCGTCCCCACAACACAGCTTTGAAGACACTACACCTTATAGAATGCGATGTGAACGATGATACCCTGTCGGATGTTTTGATGTTTCCCGAAGCCCTGAAAGAGTTTGTCCTCACCCAAAGAGAAGAACCTGAGCCGGAGCTTGAGGAAAGTTCGAGTAGCATACGAGATTATATGATGGCGCTCAAAGAGCAGTGCCATTCATTGGAGACCATCACAATCGATTTTCCCATGTTGGCAAGCGGAAGACCATTGGCTCTCAGAGAGTTTGTGAATCTCAAAACGCTGCGGCTGAACTGGGACTATCAACTCTTTGGGAAATCGACCAAGAAGCCACGGATGCACTCTGTAGGCTTACCGCCCGAGTTAGAGACGCTAGAATTCTTCAACCCTCTCGGTACAGACGAAGAAGTGACGGACTTACTGTCAAACGCGATTCAGAGTCTCCACATCACCTGTAGGAAGATGAAGGAGCTTATCGTTCTTGTCGAAGAAACTGAGATACCTAAAGATGTGTTGGAAGCAATCAAGTCACAACCACAGTTACATCTGAGTGTTATCGGGGGTGAAGAAGATAGAAATGATGCTGAATAAGACAGACTGGATAGATCTGATACACGTTGGATACCTGTCATACTGGATAGAATATTTAATCAAAATACTCTTGAGTTATGGAGTTACTACTCTACTCTCTAATAGATTGAGGATCAAGGTCTTCATTTACCCTAAACACAGATATCTTGCTAGAAGATTTTGGGTACATGGGTCTTGAAAAGAAAGCATCTGTCACAATTAGTCAGCGGGTTTAGCTCAGTTGGGAGAGCGTCAGACTGAAGTCAAACTTCAATCCTCACCAAGCGATATCTGAAGGTCGTGTGTTCGATCCACACAAACCGCATTAATTTTTGTTTTTCTTCTGGTTTCGATGTGGCTTTCTTTTTCTTTTCGCTCCGAAAGACCATTGTGTTTAGAGTCAAGTCAGTCCATGTTATTTTTGATCATGACAGAGAAGGAAGCTACGATATGGCGCCTTCCTATCATGCTGTGATTTACTTCATAGATTGCAAGAGAAGGGCCATTGTAACTTTGACTCTGACATCTAACAACGAACTTCATCACTATCATCAATCGTGAAACTTACTTTATCGAGTCAGCTGCTTATCCGCAATACTACAAACTCACACAAGCAATATCATCACAGATGGAGCCCAGCAATCTCGTGCCCCTGCACCTGTCTGTCGACGACGACATATGGGGAGTATTCCCGTCTCATGACGATGTGCCATCGGAAAATACACCGTCTGACGATGACCCGCGATGGGAAGTATCCTCGCCTCATGACGATGAGCCATCGGAAGATCCATTGTCTCATGACGATAAGCCATCGTCTCCAGCTCAAATGTCGAACAACGATGTACCCGAGGTATGCACAGCTCTACGACACTCGATGTTGAAACGATCTAACTTCGCATCCCAGGGCTTTCTCGAAATTGTTGAGGGACTCCAGGATATAGTCGATAGGCACACAGACGATGAGCGCGCCGGGAAACTATTTGATTCTTTACTCAAATCCTTGCCAAAAGACGAAAGCTGTCGCGCCATGAAATACATACGCAAGAATGCCCCTGGCACAAGACTCGCACGATTGACATTGCCACGATATCGCAAACAAAAAAAGAAGTGTGTCCGCCAATACAGAAACAAAGTCGAAGAGTGCGCAGATGCACTGCTGAAACTTGAGAGGAACGGCTGGCAGTTGACTCAAGATGATGCTGTTCAAATAATGGTAAACCAGGGTGTCAAAAACCCGCCCGGGAGCTTCCAGCGTGCGGTTTTTGATTTGGCCGCAGGTAAAATCCGAGCGTGGCCGCCGTCGGAAGACTTCTTTACCGCCGCCTTTCAGGGACTCAAGGAGGCTCACTCACATTCAGGGTCGGAACAAGAAGCTGAAGAAGAAGCTGAACAAGCCTGTATTAATAGGGTCGAGACGACGAAACTGTCTCCTACTCCCGCCCCAGATGAGAAAGTAGTCTTGTCCTCAGAACAGAAAGTGACCCTGTTGGCACGCATACGAACCAATTTGAGTGAAATGAGGGAATTCATGCGCGATATAGAAGAGTCGGTGGAATTACTTGAATCAACATGTTAGGACGCAGTCGGCAACGTTACTGAGTGAAGGATAACAAACAAACTCATTGTGAAAAGAATAGAGAGCTACCGTTGATAGTGATAGTCAAAATCACTTTCTGTCATCATGAACCCCAGAGGCTCGGCTCAATTGGAACTAGACAGCGATGCTGGCTCTTTCATCCTGGGTAAGGCAAAGCCTTGGCCTAATTACAGGTATTCTTCCTAGGTCTCTTTCTTTTCCTCTTGCCAGGCTGGGCTCTTGGCTATTCTCGTAAGATGCATTTATCTTTTGTTGGTGATCTCTAGGACATATTCTCCCAAGGTAATTTTCACCGTATTTCTTGGCAGCTAATATTATTCTAAAGTCTACCTTTTAACTGATAGTATGCCGACTCATAAAGGAAATGAGCCTTGCTTGAGAGAGGTAAACTCAGAAAACATTTTAAACACTTTGTGATACTGATTTCCTCAAATGCGGCTTTGCCTAATTAGACTTTGCCTCTCTTGATCTATGGCAACCAATCAGCTTGCCTCAATCAACACGTGGGCCCTTGTCATGGACTTGGCAAAACTGTCAACATAAGTTTCGTCCATTCTCAAAATTAGTTCTTCAACCTCTCCTCAATATCCCTTCCAGAATCGAGATGGACAAATACTTGGAACCTGTCGTGGAATGGGTCGTGGCCGCTGTCAAGGCTCAGCCCTACGTTTGGTGCGCGGCTACTCTCACCTTTCTCATCGGAGTGCAAATAGCTCTGGCAGCTTCAATTGCCCATGGAGACGAGGCCACTGTTCGCAGACAACTCACGTCTCTCCAAAGAATTGACGTCGACAAATCGAATTCCAAAAATGAAAAACCTGAGTCGAACGGTCAATTGACAATCGTCAGCCCTGTTGCGTCATGCGCTCCGGTCAAAGTCGACTCGGACACTCACCCAGACGCCCACACTTTGTTCAACAACTGCTACAAACTGGCTATTCAAACCCCTGAAAAAGATGCTCAAGACTACACAATCTGGAAATCCCTCACTCGACAAGATAAGCCAGATCTCTCAAAAATCAAGACCGAAATTTGGATCCCCAAAGCCGACGCGGATGAAAACGACCCATTGGTCAAATCTGGTGGATGCATCATCATGTCATTTCCCGACCCCAGCATTCCAAGTTGGCTAAACGTCGTGGCTGCATACACAGGCGGTTCCGTCACGACGCCGCAAGTTGCTTGCATTTTGCCTTTGGAACCCACTAAGGAGGAGCTTGGGGAGCACAAGATCAAATTAAGACCTTTCAAGATTGACGGGGAGGATGGGAAGGGTCTGGATATGGAGGGGTTGCCAGCGGTCTCTGACATTATACCCAGATTGAGGTTGTTTCTCGGCGTGCAAGATAGACAGGGAGTACCACAGGGAATCACTGTTTTTAAACGCGTTTAGATATAGACGCTGCGTGGCAAAAAACTAGAAGTTGCAAAAGAATCATTCTCTTATCATTCCAATCTAAATCTCATCATTTCCTCCTTAAACTTTTCCTAAGTCTTTGGAAGACAATACACTTCAAGCCAATAATCATTCTCAGGATCCTGTCCCTCTATGACCATCATAGATACCTGACTTAAATGGCTCCTAGCATCCATAGACTTCTAGTCCCACACTGGGCTGTCAGATCCCAATGGCTTCGGCATTCGATCCGACCCAACTTGTACTCCATCAATCGTAGCACTATGCTTGATCGACGTCATCTTCCCAAATACTGTGTCATGTGTCTCGAGGTAAATCTCGGGGACATCTTCTTGGCTCTTGACATCTTTTACATCGAACCCGCTCGAATCAGGATACTGACCCAGGCTCCTTAGATATTTCATCATGCCTGCTAATGACACATCTACTTTCCACGACCCGCCTTTGATAGATCGATGATAGACAGCGGCCATCACACCAACTGCAAGCATATATCCAGCTGAGTGATCCAGAGCTTGACAAGGCAATGGACGAGCAGGTTCTCCTTGGCCCGCATGTTCAGCTTCAGAGATGTTCATACCTGAACACGTCTGGACCATGGAATCGAAACCTCGACGACCCGACCATGGACCGTCAGGGCCAAAAGCGGACATATTGGCAGTAATAATGCTTGGGTTGATATGAATCAAGTCATCATGAGATAGACCATATGAGGCCAAACTTCCAGGCCTATAACCTTGTATAAACACATCGCAGTCTCTGAGTAGGCCCAGTAGTTTCTCTCGATCATCCTTGTTGTGTATATCCAGTTGAACTGTCTTTTTACCACGGCCAAACTCACGATCAAGAACAGGTAGATCTGGTAGGTTTGGGGAAGTGACCCACATGACATCGGCTCCATGGGCTGCGAGAGTCTTGCCGCATAAGGGTGCAGCAATCACTCGGCTCATCTCAACCACGCGGAGGCCTTGAAGGCACCTAGTGTTTCCGTTTCCGATCATACTTGGGATAGCGACGGGGGGAGAATGCGAGACTTGCTCGATACCAATCGGGAAATTGCTGATAGCATCAGACTGCGGGAGCTGATCCCACTGCTGATATGAGCGTAATGCGTAGATAGCCACCTTGCCTTCTACTGTTCCGCAATTCTCCAGGTCGATAGCTGCCCATTTAGCGGTCTTTTCTGAAACCTGTTCTCTGCTTGTATTATCAAGCGAGAGTCCGAGTAACCTGAGTGTGCCCAGCACATGGTTGGGAAAGCCGTCATGAATGCGAACATAGCCATCTGAGGTTTTATGCAATCCTCCAATAGATCCCCGTGCTGGCGTAGGACGACCGTCAATCGTGTACAGTCTTTCTGATTTGTACTCGATCACAGCGTGCTCGAGAGGTACTGTGACGCGAGGAACGGGTATATCGTTGCGGCTGGCATGGATTTGGGCGGCCGCTAAAGCCGACAAGGCGATTGAAGCTTGTGCAAAGATCCCAATCTTGAAGGAAGAAGGCAAAGCTGGGCCTTCAGTTCCAGGGAGTTTCAGTGATTTCAGAGCTGCTTCGGGAAGATCTAGACCTGTCCAGACTTCATGTACAACATCTCCTGCTTTCAGGTGGCCACGGTACGGGATGCCGGAGCCATTGGTGTGCACGGGATCTATCATGTTCAAGTACGTGAGCGATGAAGCGTATATAACTCAAACAGCATATGTTTTTGGTCAAGGTTCTCAACAAAGGTTATCATACTCCTTCGTCAACAAAGGCTTAATATATGCCCTAGGATAAGCTTTTCAACAAGGCTGTAATGTTAGAAATGCGTTGACCCCGCATTTAAGACTGATTCGATGACCAGGTTGGCCTTGGCCTTGAACGCAACATGTGTTCGGCATATGTCCGGGTTTAAAGCTTTTCGGTGTATTTCCACGACTCATGTTAGTTGATACATCAGATGGGAAGCATCGCCAGTCACGAAGCAGAGCGAAGATCGGTCATTGCACTGTACATACTGACAACTTGAGCTAAACGTTTTCATGCGGTAAACTGTGTGCGTTTCCTTCTCGTCGCGGCCTTCCTGTCTCATTACCTGCCCTGTCGTTTTGCTACTGCGAGGACATTCTCAAAATACCAACTTTTCCTTATTCACCCCAAACAGAGCCAGTCCATTCTCGAAAGCAGACTGTCTGTCATCAGCACCAAGCTCTATCTCATCCGCAATAATCCTCTCCCTGCTCTTTAGCAGTTCAAGCGCAACGTCGCGCCATTCGACTTCTGTCTTGTCCTGCTTCAGCTCAGGCGCCAATTCAAGATCAAGTTTAATTGAGCCCAAACGTCCATCACTTTTCTTGAACTGGCCATCTACAATCACTGCTTCAATATCGGAAGGCGACGAGTGGTCGATAATGGCACCGATGGGGTCCTCTTCAGCTGCGCAGATCATGCTAGGGCTCAGAGTATCCCAAATGACAAGATCAGCAATCTTGCCTTCCTCGAGAGAACCAAGCTTATCTTCCATGTGAATTGCTCGGGCGCCGCGAATAGTCGCCAGCTGAAAGGCGTCTTGAACGTGCACTTGAACTTTTCCGGGAAACTTGCCAGTGTCAAGGATCTTGTTGTTACGACGAGAGCGCTCAGCCTGGATTGCAATCCTCATTTGGGTCACAATACTTCCGCTGTTGTTGCTGTGACAGTCAATGCCCAAAGAACTGATGGATGAGCAGTTTTCTTGGAAGCATACTGGCCAGCCGTGAGACATTTGCAGCTCGGTCTCTGGGGTCGACGAGACGGCTGCTCCAACCTTTTTGAGCTTTTCAGCGTCTGAGTCATTTAATGGAGTTGCGTGCGACAGCAGAATGTCTTTGTCAAGTAGGTCATACCCCTCAAGGAGGTCTACTATAGAGCTCTCTATACTAGAGTCAGTACGTTCATGTAGGTTGATAGATAAAGGACTCACCGAGCAGACTTGCAACGTAATGGGACGTTATAGTCTTGATTCCCAACCCGCGAACTGTGCTAAAGATTCCAGCAAGTACGTCCTTTGGGAGGAAGTAAAAGTCGAATCCAAAGCCCATTGTGACGCGTCCATTTCCAAATGGGCCTTTTTGACAAAGTTCAGTCAGCTGCTCCATAACCCAGTCCGGGATAAGAGTGTCCTCAAATGCGAAAGGTTTCCAGGTCTTGACTCTTCCTGTTGGAGTGTAGCAGTATACAGACCGGATGCCAGATGAGATTGTTCCTGATAAGGCCGCCTTGTCTTGATGTTTCAACGTCAGTTATAGTCCGAGTCAATTATTTGGGGTTGACTCACTGTGCTCGGGGGTATATGAAATGTGTGCGTGATCAACAATAGTGGTGGTTCCAGCTTCTAGGGCTTCGAGACAACCACCTAGCTGTCCCCAGAAAACATCTTCAGGTTTATAGCTGCGCGAAACCATGTTTCCTTGCGCATTTATTAGCAATCATTCTTTCGAATTTTGACGGGTACGAACCAGGTGCCATATACTCGAGTAAGCTGTGGTCGGCATGTCGGCCCTTCACCTGAGTTTGCCAAACATGATGGTGCGTGTCGATGAAACCCGGCGTGATAAGTTTGGCAGTGCAGTCGATCACTTGAGTTGTATCAGACGGTGGGTCAATTTGGGCGGCGATGCGAGCAATTTTGTTTCCCTCGATCAAAAGTGAATGATTCTTGAGTGGAATGATATGATCATCTCCGGGGCCACGAGGGACCAACAAAGTGGCGTTCTGTAACAGGATTGACGCCATATCTATGCGGTTGCACAATAAGATATAATAAGATCTGGTTGCCGATTTCAGATGACTTTGAAAGTTATGGGTGGCACAAGCTCTACATATAGGTCTTTCTCGATAGCTCGCCAGAAGGATTCGGGGGCCACTCTCACCTCATCACAGATGAGGGGTTGGTCCATGATGGTGGGTAGGTGGGTATTGGATTGGCTGTGAATAGCCTATTGCCCTTTACCTCAGTTCAGACCAGCAGGTTAGAGAACAATGGATGTCATCAGCCCAGCCAAGACTATCTCCCCGCGATGACGAAATACTGCCTACAACAGATATGGTCTTGATATAACAACCAATCACCTAGGGTGAACACAGGGAAATTCGACCTGAAATGGATGGACGATATTAACCTAAACATCTCAATCAGCTTTCAAGTGAACACAATGGTTGATGCTAAAGACCGATAATTCCGATCGGATTCACAGGTGACTTGTTGGCTCTTAAAGCCGTATACCCCGACGCATAGTGTTTTTGATTCAACCAACAAGATGTGAGACACTGCTGGCCCGCATCACTCAGTGGGGTCCGTTTTGGGTTCGATATCTTGGCGCTTCCTTGACAACTACGGCATGATTAACATGAGAGGGAGAGGTGTTTTGTCTACTTTAAAAGAGGTTATAAAAAACCCATTACTACATAGAAGACTTCAGTAATATTACGACCACTTAAGAAAGTGGAGGCCTTATTGTTATTTCAGATCTGGCCATTGATGCAAGCGCCATGGACACAAATATCCTTTGTTACTTAACAATGGCTGGATCTGACAAATCTCAACTATGTACCATCACTTAGCCCAGACACTGTCTATTTGAATGTTAGTGCTGATATTTCCATATGAATAAGAAGGCAATGCCGACTCAGCTTACAAGGATTATTAAGAATAAGCTTATTGACGCTACAAATAACGTTATGACTTTAATATAATGCTTTGCTGGTTTGAGGATAGATCTCTCCAGAACGTGAAACACTCAGAAGCCGTATATATGGACGTTGAAACTTAATAATTATGCAACCTGTTTATTAGGTACTATACTGTGGTTTCTCAAAATCTGTAAATTTTTTTTGTCCTTCGCTGGAATGACAACGTGGCTAAGGTGGTCTTCCTCACTCTTTCGTGGCAGCTAGGTATATAACAGTCAATACAATGTCATTTTCACAACGGGGGCTTGGTGTAGGGGTATCACGTTCGCTTTGCATTGTTTCAAATGCTTGCGAAAGGCCGGGGGTTCAAATCCCTCAGCCTCCATTTTTTGCAGGTCGACGACCGTTTTCTTTTTTATGCTAACGACTGGAGAAGACCCATAGATGCACACTTGGCAGAGTCACCCAGGCGTTTTCTAATCCGGTTGTCGTGGTGCCAATACACGTCTTGGTGTCCATTTGAGGCTATCGTGATTCATCGGGGCTTGTTGCAGGACGCAGAGTCTGGTATGGTCAGCAGAGAGTAGTTGTGCAAGAGACTATCAAATATACCACTCGGATACAATCTACCACGTTCCGTACTGATGATGCCATATAGTTGGTGGACAATGCCCAAAAAGAAATATCCATCAATCTTCCTGTGTAGCGAGGTAGTAGTAAAAAGAACAAAAAGTAAAAAGAATAAAAGAATGACTCCGGTGCGGGGAATCGAACCCCGCTCGCCGCGGATCTCGAATAATGAAAACGCGGTATGCTAACCGATACACCACACCGGATGTTGGATGTTAGTCAGCATCGCTGTTATGGATTATATACAAACCACATCAAGATAATGTAGATATTTCCATGCTTCTACAATTGCCAGATTTCACATCTCTAATCTTTACAAATAACCAAGGGGGGGGAAACTGTAAACAATATTAATAATTATCTTTATAGTTCTCTATTACTTATAACTTCTTCATTAAGTTCTTGGTATTTGTTTTATGCAAGACATAGGAGAAATACACGTAATCAGGTAGTTCAGGGTAGTATCTTTTGTAATCTTCTGTACAGATTGTCTGTACGTATTATAGGAACATAAGAACAGAGTATAAACTCTCCACCAAATCGAAAATGAATCTCAAACAATACCCCATCTAGACGTAATATGTCAACTACAATTGCAGACAAAGGTCATGACACACAGGTTACCATCTAACCTCGCTGCCGAAACATTAACTCTTCCAAAGGTTTTCACGCTAGATGCCACCACAACCACAATTCCACCCATGATCCCTGCCCTGTAAGGTTGTAAATCTAACATCGGGACTGAACATCATTGAAGACCCGCCTTATTCCCAGATGTAGAAGGTCCCCAGGGTGTCACAAGAATTGGCCGGTCGAGATCTAAGAGACGAATGTAAGTAGTTACATTATGATACTTGAATTGGCCTCTTGGGCTATTTATTTCTGTCACCCTAAGTCTCAGGGCTCAATTTCTCTGATACCCACCTGAAGGTATTGTCCGTGACGCTAATAATAAGGCCCAGCAAGCGTAAGCCCTAAGTGGTCGAAAAAAGGTCTCATTCAAAATTGTTTATCTCAATGAAACAACCAAATCCTGACTCTGATTCAATGAGCCTCAAACGTTAGCGAAGTCAGTCTTTAAGTGCGTGACGATGAGATGCATCGTGAATAGTAGCGATGTAAGAAACACATATGTATCTGGTACAATATCTTAGCTTTCATATCATCAAACAGTTCAATCCTAGACGGTTACCCTTCTTCCATCCTGGTTTTCATCTGCTCTCCTGCACAAGTGTCTGCATCATGAAAGGCAGCTCCTCTCTGCTCCTCGCATCCAGCACTCTGCTGAGCGCTGCCAATGGTCTACAGCTCAACAAACGTCATGATCCTGCCGTCGTAACAGTCAACTTTGAGAAAAAGGCAAGGCATGGCTCTGGATCTCTTGCAAGGCGAGCGGATGATGTTGTTGGGATAGACGTTGATAAGCATGGAACTCATTTTCTCTACTGGGCCAATTTCACCATCGGCACACCACCACAAAATCTCTACGCTGAGGTCGACACAGGCAGCGCTGATTTACTTGTTCTCACGGATGAAATCGAAGCTTGCAAGAAAAAAGATTGCCGAGGCGGTATCTTCAGTGTCTCCGAATCAAGAACGTTTGAGTGGGTCGATAGCGAAGACGAAGCTTCCGGCTCTTTTGGAAGTGGAGAGTCATGGTCGGGCTACTACGCCAACGACACTTTCACCTTTGGTGATGTTACGCTCGACGGATTCCAATTTGTTAGCACATCCGCATTCAACAGCACGACCTCTGGCATCTTCAGCATATTCGGCGTTGGTCTTCCCAGGAATCAGCATGCCAAAAACAAATATCCCAGCCTCCCTTATGCTTTGAGAAACGCTGGCGAGATCAACACTGCCGCGTACAGTCTTTGGCTCGATGACGACCAGCAGGGTCATTTCCTCTTTGGCGGTGTCAACAAGGCCAAGTACAGCGACCCGCTCGTCACCTTTCCTATTCCTAACAGCGAACCCAACCTCGCAGAGAAACTCCTGGTTGTCCTTGAAGGCTTCGGCACAACCAATGATGGCAACTCTACCTCGATTGACTTTACACCGCGATCCGTACTTCTGGACTCGGGCACAGTCAAGAGTCGACTGACTCAAGAAATGGTTTTGCATATACTGAAGGCTCTTGATGGCGTTATCGCCGAGTCCTATGGCGCCGTGGTACCTTGTGATCTGGGCAGCAAGTACACTCTTGACTTTACATTCGGAGAGCTGACTATCAGCGTGCCCTTGGATAATTTCTCATACAGATTTAAATATGATATTGGAATTGACGGCGTCTCTTACTGCAGAATCTTGTACAAGCCCGAGGCCACAACCATCATCCTAGGTGACGATTTCCTTCGAGGAGCATACGTCGTTTACGATTATGAGAACATGGAGATCTCCCTCGCTCAATACAAGTCTGAAAGCGGTAAAGATGATATCCACGAGATTATCAAAAGCGTACCCGGGGCTTCTAAAACGAAGAATATCCCCATGGAATTCGAAGCGTATTACGGTTCAGAGATGGGTAATCCGACATCAGCTCCTGAGGGAATCAAGATTGCAACCTTGACTGTCATCAGTAGCGGCACAGGTCAACCTACAGAGACCGGAGGATCCAAGAGCGAGGATGATGAAGACAGCGCGGCAGTCACAAGTTTACCGAGAAGTGTTACGGGAGCAATAGCCCTTGGGTGTATTGCCGGAGCGTTCTTAATGTGGTAAAAGTCGAGAATTTATAAAATAATAGCGTGTTAAATTTATATATCTTTCATTACAGTTAAGAGACAAAATTAACTTCAATCCTAAAGCTGGAAGAAGTGACTTGTAATATTCATGCTCCCCAATTAATCAATTCTGTTACAGTATGTCTATTTCGGGGAGAAATAAAAACAGAAAGATTCTGCTTCCACAGCAAAAAATGATCACGCTGGGGATCGAACCCAGAATCTTCTGATTCGTAGTCAGACGCCTTGCCATTGGGCCACGCGACCTTGTCTTGTTGTTGAGAGTCTGCGAGAAATCACTCACTATGATCGTCAAACTCACGGATGACAAGGCATGTACAAACTAAGCCTCTAGTTTCTGATGAACACTCTGATAATGCTAGTCCTAATTGTATAGCGTGATAGATCTTGGTATTGAAAGTTGATAAAAATCGAAACTCACTCGATTTTCCTGAATGACGTTCTTGAAAACTACCCTACAGAAAACTGGTATACGATAGTCCAGTGTCGCGTTCACCGATCTGACCTTGTCGAGTCATTGACCACGAATGCTGTTGCATAGCTGTCTCTCGTGCCTGTCTTCACTGGGATTGAAGTGCTATTAGCTTAGTATCGATGACGGCGTGTTGCCCAATGCAGACCTTTTTGTCGGCTCCGCGATCATCAATTAGTAGCTTTTTGCAGAGGCAAATGTGGAGTCGATTGAGTTTACCTTGATCTCGGGCTTATAGTCATGATGTTTCACTACTGAAGGGTTGACTGAGTCGAGATAACGCTAGACATAGAGCCAGAAATGGAGGCCAAGTCCCCTGATCCACATGGTAGATATCCTGTTGGCCACTACAGTAAGCTTCAGACAATGATAAATCACTCTTGTGATTTTCTCTTTGTGTTTTATTCCGTCTTGGCCTCGGTCTATATATGGTCTTGCAAGAAGTTGGTTCTGAAACGGCACCAAGTCATGATGTAAACCTTTATCAGTCCATCTGACTATTTCAAATGGCACCATTGATCGTTTTAACGCGACATGTAATAAACTCACATATGCAGGTTTAAATCTAGGTTGGGTTTGTCTGATTTCACAGTGGCTCACTTCAACCGATCTTGCTAAAGATAGGGGATAATTCGAATCTTGATAATATGCAGACGGCTCAGGCACACTAAGGACCGGATATCAGGCACAAAGCCTAATGAAAAGTTCTAGATTCGAAAGATAGTTTCATTTTTGATCAGATTTGTGTACTGTCATATGTATGTTCAAAGAGTAGTAATGCGGTAGAGTTTGATCATCTCCACGTTAACAGGGCCTGAGCCGCCTGACGAGAGCAGCGCGTCTAGCCACGATTTTCATCGTTCCTGGCATGCTGGAAAACCATGCCTTGATTGGTTGTTGGCTATCAATCCAGACCGTTTGCCCGCGGCCGGCTATAAATTTTACCCCATCGGTTATAGTCCGTTTATGGAATGCTGACACCTCCCATTCCAGTGCCCATATGTGAAAAGGCGCTACTGAACTGAATCCGGTCACCCGCGCTGCCACATTGTGCCCTGGCCACTGGGTTCGACGCAGTTAGAAACGCCAAAGATTCTTCAGCACGCCATGGCAATGAGAAATCACCGCTAAAGTCTGAGAGGATGATACCCATAGGCGGAGACACTAGCTACATGTCTCAGCTGTCGCCCAGCCACGAATATAGGGCAGTGCGGCAAAATAAAGAGCGTCCACTCCCTTGCTGCCGTCCTCCGTTGTCTGTCTTCTTGCTCGCGTTGGACGTGGGTTGGTGACAATCCATGTCAGCAAGAAACCGCAAGGATTTAACATGGTCCTAGCTCGCGGATTCGGTACATCAGTACTGTGTCTAATGCTTTTGTTTCACTTTACAGAGGGAGTACAGCCTGTGTCCCCGGGTGGAAGATACACAAACACGACCTCATCTTGTGCTGTAAGTCCCCTCTGCTGGTCCCTACCAACAGGATGCTCGCTGAACAGCGCAGTTGTCATGCCATGCACAGTTGCTGAGCAACAACCCACGATACGGACAAAGCGATGTATGCCATGACAAAAGCCACCTCCACAAACTTGAGTCGTGTGTCAAGCACGACTGCGATGTTGGGGAGATATTGCGTAGGGACTATCACTCCGTACAGCTGTGACAGCTAAACGCTAAAACGAAGTTAGGATTCCAGCTCATGATACAGAAAGAATGTCATCTGCCAGTCACCGACCGACGAAAGGAAATGAATGTTACCTGTGTGGCAATGGCAACTCTGGCCGCTGTTTTTTTTGTCATGAGGATTGTCTCAAAACTCGTCGGGTTTGTGCCTTGGGGTTACGATGATACTCTGATTACCGCCGCATTTGTACGTGTCTGATGCGAATCTGGAAGAATGATCTCTGACATTGAATAGCTATTCCTCATCGCATACACAGTTATATGTGTTTTCTGTGCGTTACCATAAGCTGTACCGTAAGATCAGACAGCTAACGAGTCTTGATGAGCTAGCGGCGTCGAGAGGTATCGGATTAGACCTTTGGAACGTGTCAGACGAAGATATCACAGCCGTTTACAAGGTAGGCGTGTCGGCTTCCTGGGATGGAGAAATTGTGCTCACCTTGGTTTCTTCTAGTTCATCCTATCCGCCGAATACTCGTATGCTATATCGTTGACCTTGGTCAAGCTATCGATTCTGGCGTTTTTTCTACGGATTTTCCCCGATCGCAAGTTTCGACTCATGGTCCATGCGACTGTCGCTTTCATCCTCACCATGTCCGTCATCTATGCCGTATTGTTCATTCTGCAAAGAAAACCCTTGCACGTCTTTTGGGATGGCTGGAAAGTAAAGGGCAACAAGGGCGTGCTATTGAACTCGAATGCTATAGGGCTCACCCATGGCGGACTCAACGTTGGTTTGGACATTTGGATGATTATTCTCCCCATGACGCAACTATGGAAGATTGGAATCAAGCCTAGAAAGAAACTTGGAATATTGTCCATGTTTGGCGTGGGTGGTTTGTAAGTGTTCAAACTTGCAATTTCTGATAGCGAACTGACACGAACCTTTAGCCTTACGATTGTCAGCATTACCCGCATGCCATACGTATCAAGATTCGCAACATCAATGAACATTACATGTATGTCATTCTTCTACACATCTGCTGTCAAGGTCACAGTTCCTAACAAGCGGAAAGCGGACACTGTCGATACAGTCATTTGGTCCGGCATAGAGATTTGTGTTGGGATGATGGTTGCCTGTATGCCTGGGTCCCGCCAATTTATTCGGGACATAATATCGCGAACGAGGAGGGATACGTCGACCGAGGATGGGAGCAAACCCAGCATCTTTATTGATCGGTCGTTAGCTACGATCGTTATGACGAGGCACCAAGCAACAATGGATACTGATAACTCATTTTCAAGCAGCACAACGAAGACTGACATAATAGCTGAAACGAGCAGATAGAATAACCGCTCAGCAATCTAGACTCGACCTATATACAATACCATTGTAAATTTACAGGTACAATGATAAAGCTAGACTGACATGTTCAAGAAACCAAACTACAAGTCATGATTCCATAGAATGACCCGCCCTTCCATGGGGGCTGACAGATTAAATCTGAGGATTACCAACTCAGTATGATGCTACAAATTCAGCGGCAATGTACGACCGTGTAAGATCAAACGCCGAGATTTCCCGCATTCGTTAGGTATTTCGTAATACTGTGACTCTCGGCATCCCCAGTCTATGCCGTGTTGTACTCCATGTGTCCTTGTTGAACAATTGGGAGGGTTGTAAAATGCAAAGGAAGCGCGAATGTCAATAGGTTTACCACCCAACAGCAGTGTTTCGGCCAGCTGCGGTAGGTGAGGAATAGTGTAATACCAGAGATTGAGGATCATACATAGCCTAATGGCCTAGAACAATGCAACTGTCACAGCAGGACAATCCTCCCGCAGTAAACACCAGTGCATTCCTGATTTAGTAACAGTCAGCCGCTAGACCAGTCCCCTCAATCTTGGTGCTTACTATAGATCTGACAACATCTGGACAACTCATATCACAGAAAGAGACTGCTCCGCCACTAACTTACATGCTTTTCTGACTAATGCGCTAAATAAAAAACTTAAAGTTACTGTGTAGATATGGTGTTTTTTGTTTAACTTCTTAATTAAGGGAATCATACTGCAATACCTGCATGAGCACTCAAAGTTACACTCAATAAACCACTACACCTATTAATCTAATGGACTCAAGATATTCTATTTTTTTATACAATAAATCATTAATAAAGACACGCATTATATCTGGCATGGCACATTTCCATACGGTTTGCCTCTTATCCAATAGCTCGATATCATAACACAGCCATAATCTTCCAACCAATCAACAAGCCCAGCCAGATGCAGGCGATCATGCAGCAGGGTCGGCCCCCAACAACTACCAGTTATATAATATCAATGAATTTACACACGAGTCTCGACTTTCATCACGCATCTGACTTTGAATACTGTGTAATTGCTAGAACTCTACAACAAGACACAGGATCTCGTGAGAAACCGTTATCAAGACATGTATCAGTCGTTTTATTCCTATCATTTGACGCGACCTTATCCCTATCGATGGTTTTCTCCCATCGCGCTCATAGGAGGCATCGTCGCTACCGTCGTGTTCTCTCTTCTGAACGTGGCATCTCAGGGTTATATGCAATATACTCAGTCGACAACCAATCCGAATGAAACCTTGTCTCAACGCGACTGGCTCACGCATTGGCCTTCTTTCTTAGTTGGAACCCAAGTAACCTGTGAGAGCTCTCTATTTGCCCTCCAAAGCCAGGTTTACACGAACAATACCGCGCTCCCATTTCGGGTGCAAAGGGTATGGAAATATGACAAAAATGGCGAGGTAACTGATTTGGGAATGTTGGAATATTTCAATCAACCTCTCCAGCAATGCAACATCACTCGCATATCGACAGATCTCGACATCAGAACTAGTCGCTCTCCAAGCCAGATATCAATGATGCCTGTGGGAGGGTCAGTTACCGGTGAGGCAAGTTGCTACTTTGAAACGAACGAAGGTCGAACCTATCTCGATCTCTTTGTTATTTACGACCCTGTCGCATCTTCTCAGAATAGCATGCGTTACTTCGTCGACAGCAACCAAACATATCAAGCCAATCTGTATTGGGCAAATTCTATGATGCGTTTTTATTGGGCAGATCTTATGTGGAAATTCGCTGTCGCCAACAAGAAGGAGGATAATCGCTGGCTCAATGGCAATGTCAAATTCTCGCCAAAACAGCTAAAGCCAGGTCGGAGCACGTTTTCTGAGGCTGAGATTATGGACAAGGATGACGACTTTTTCGAAATCTCTTGTTTTTTCAACCGCAACGTCGACCCTGATGTTGTCTCGCATTTTGATTTCTGCCAGGAAAAGAATATCACTGATCTCGATTCGAAGACCAAAGGGCCTTTACACATGCCGGAATTCTGGAATTCTGCTAGTATCTTATCGAAAAGTGTATATTTTGCCATGTTGGCAGATTTGGGACAGGATGACGAGTATATGCCCAACCTTCTCGGTCGATCAAAATTACTGGAGGAGTTCACTCGGGGGCTATCCGAGACACGAACGAAGCTCTTTGAGAATAGAGCTTTTGCATGGGGGATTAACGGAGCTATCTCTAACAGTTCCTTCAAGTCATCAGACTTCCCAGACGTGAATCTGAAAGTAACACCTTCAGTCCTATCATCTTCATACCTCTGCAAAGTTAGGAAGCTTAAAAGCTCACTGAGCTTAATAATCTCGGTTTTGGTTGCCGATATTGTTCTTCTGAGTTCAACTTGGAAAGCTTATGTTTGGGCAGTGGATACATTTTGGGTGGGCAAAGCTGCCAGTCTACCACCTTGTTCTTGTTATAGTCAAGATGGGCAATGCCGGAAAACGGAAGCAGAAGAGTTCGTGCCTTTAAATTCTGTGGAACAAAGGGCCTCAGCAGTTGCATCACCGTAACCACAAGTGTGGTTTTCAGTAGTATCTAGTTACTTCATGACTCAATTTACATGTCACTGTGCCGCATCTCCTTAGGAACCCACGAATTACTTGGCCCATCCATTCCCCCGAAGGACTATGTACCAGCAACCTGACAAGGTGGCCTTATCGATATTTAGAGGACACTCGCTACATCGCTCTCAAGGTCCTGACTCGTAGTAAGAATCATGTTAAGTGTTTTACCTACATGATTGGAGCTTGTGTATGCCTGCTAATCAAATGCCCAGGTACTGATAATTTTACGTATACTGGTCTTACATAATTGAGCAACAGCCCCCTCGCAGCTCTTCATTTGCCATTCTCTGCTTGGACCTTATTGTCCGCTCCATCATAATCCATAATAAGATAGGAAGAACTCCTCCCGGCGTTGGTGCAATTGCTAGGTTACCCCTGTCAAAGAGAGAGTGGCTAACATCTCCGATGACGCCTTTCTCTGTGACGTAGAAGCCGAGATCAACCAAGACACTGACTTCCGGCTTCACCATAGATTCCTTGATGAAACCAGGTCCGCGATGCAGTTCCGAAATGATTATGGAAGCGCGCGGTGCCTCAATTTCTTCCTGACCTTCATGTTTGTCTTGACTGTCGTCAGGACACAGATCGAAGTCTTTAGACGCGCTCACATAGGGAAACTGTCGCTTCATCTGCTCAATGAATTCTTTTGTGATAATGTTCCCAAAGCCAACGATTCGGATTCTGGCCTGTTGTGCCGACCGTAGCAGCCCATACCTCGCTAGCAAGCGAACCAATGCATCGGCTGCAATATTATCGGCCCGTCCTTGAGTGTACTCCTCAATGTTCTTGACAGGATTGATGGATGTCATGACCTTTGCTTCATTTACTTGGTCTGGCAACGGGCGTTGTACAAGGATCCCGTGGATTTGAGGGTTCTCGTTCAGCTTCTGGACTTGGCTCATGACCTGTGCTGTGGATGCGTCAACTGGCATCTCATAAACCCAATAGCTGACACCAGCCTATTCCACGATTGGTCAATTACGCTCTGCAAGGCGAGGAGAGACTGTTGACTTACCCGTGCAGCAACATGAGCCTTGATCTTGACATAGTCCACTGCATCAGTACCGGTGTTGAAGAATACAACGGCCATGACTGGCTTAATGCCACCTTTCTCGGCTTTCCGATGACACCAGCGTTCAATGTCGTGCACGACCAGATCTCCCGTGAGAAGATGGGCAGACGCGCTTTGAAGCGCCCAGGGGAGGGTCAGTAGCTCGGCGCCATCCATTCTCGCGATTTCTCTGTTTATGTGGCAAAGCTTGGGAACGAATTACAGTCGCTAAGTTAACTGATAAATTGGTAAACTGTTATTTGATTCTGAACGCTGTGATATGGTGCTGGACACAAGCGCGGGGGACGGACTCGGCACGTGCGGCGAAGGTCTGAGCACCAATAACAAGATGGACACCATCTCCAGGTCAACGAAATGTCTCAAAAGTCGTCAAGCAAACAGTCATTGCGGATCTAATCTGGTGTATGTCCAGACGATCTTTAGACTTGCAGTAATGTGTCTTCCAAATGCTACAGTTTTGATCCATACATAGGATCAGGTTAGGTAGTATTAAATGCTGTGGATCTGTGTCTAATTATATCTTAACGGGCCTTCACCACAATCGTGAATCTAAACAGTGACGAATGCCAAGCCGGGTAACACGACTGAGATTAGACGTGGGTCTAGTTGAAGCAAATCATCGAATAGGTAGCTTCGTTGCCTTTGTCGATCTTCCCCTGCATTTAACGAGTTTCTTTCCACCTCCTGAGCTTACCTCAATGATTGCCCAAACTCACCAGTAACCTTCATTCAGCAAACCATGGCTCTTCAAACTACCACGTCGCTGCTTATGCCAGCATATACCGGCTACCATTTCTTAGCTGAGGTCATTGGTGCGGATGCTACAGCAACTACTTTTGTACTGGACTGCGATGACGATAAAAACGACCAAGACTGCGGTCTCACACGCGATACTGTCATTGTGGGACCATGGGCCGACAAGACCCCCGCGCCAGATGCCCCTACAACTGGAGTCTGGCAAGAGGCCATGGTTATCGACGACGAAGATCCCTTTACTTTCTACGTGAAGTGCGAAATGAGCAAGACCTATGCCGAGGCCTGCACCGCGATCAGTCTTGGTGGCAAAGATAAAGAACTGCCAAATCCCACAGAGACTTTCCCCCAGAGTGTCGTCACTGACTCGCACCAATTTGAGGATATTTCTTATGGACGCTTCACGTGGTTACCCGTTACTATTACGAAAGGACAGAAGTACCTTGCAACTTCGCAAGAAATGCCTGCTCCTAAGGCTTTGGAAGCCGAAATGGCAACGACATCCAGTGACATGCCAGCGAGCTCCATCACTGGAGATGTGGTGATATTGACAGGCAAGGATGGCAACGGAGATTTGGTGACTCTGACAGGATTGGGTGGAAAGTCGACTGGCATCAACAGTGATGACGTGGTTATATTGACCGGCTCCAACGGCAACGGAGATCTCGTGACGTTGACGGGATCTAACAGTCGGACAACGGGTAGCGCTGGTGGAGATGACATAGTCACACTGACTGGTGAGGCTATACCCAGCGACACATCAGACAGCGGTGCTTCTAGTCTCGGTATAACGAAGCTGCTTGCGGCTGTCACTGTAGCCGCTGTCGTTCTTATCTGTTCCTAGAGCAGAATGAGCCGTAGTAGTATATTTTGTTCCTATGAACCATGAGGACAATTGAACATATTGTTATCTGAATATTGTATGCATGCCTTCACTAAAGATTTTAGCTGCATTTCCGTTCTGTTGCCGCTCCTCACAGCCGACAGCGAATGGATTGTGCCACTCACCCCGCGTCTAAACCATTCGGAGATCGGCAACTGGGGTCGGAAGATTCGAGGGCTTGGGGTAATTGGGCCTAATAAATGCTATAATAGCTTGGTGTACTTCATTGAGCAAATCAGACTTGGCCATATCCAAATAATCCTACAGAGTTGTTAACCATGGCTCAAAGTTCATCAAAGCTGCCGTTCGAGAAAGTGAGTGGTCGCTAAGCTACCACCCGAATAGGTAACTGACATCATGTTAGATAATCATCGTGGGCGCTGGCCCGTCAGGATTACTTCTAGCCATCCTACTTGCGCAACAAAAAATTCCCACCGTTGTACTTGAGTCATGGCCACATCTTGATACACGATTGCGAGCAACCCAGTATGGTGTCCCAGCTACGCGTGTGTTCCGACGCGCAGGTGTTCTAGAGGATATTCGAAAAGCCAGCATTGCGAAATTCCCAAGCATTTGCTGGAGACGCGTCTCAGACCACGAAAAGCTCATCAGTCTTGATCTGTCACTTGTCGAAGATCACCCAGATCGAATGACTATTTTGCCGCTGGGTCAAATCATTCAGATCCTGTATCGACACTGCATTGAAAAGTACAGTGGATTGATTGAGATCAAATTCGATCATGCGGTAACGAATGTTGGCCAGGACGACAAGAGCGCTTGGGTCGAGGTCGATGCGAAAGACGGAGAATCTACAATGAAAGAAAGATTCGAGGCTGATTACATCATCGGATGTGATGGCGCATCAAGCATTGTGAGACGATCATTATTTGGGAGACACTGGCCAGGAGAGACCTTACCATATCGCTTCGTCGTCCAAAACGTAAGTTTGCTTCTGGTGTCTGATAAATGATCGCAAGATTGACCGCAGCAGGTCTATTACGATGGATTCGAGAAGCACAGCTGGGACGGAGGAAACTACATGATTGACCCAGAGCACTGGGGTCTTATTGCCCGAAGAGGCAAAGGAGGATTATGGCGTGTCACTTATGGAGATCCAGTCACAGGATTGACCGATGAAGAATATCTGCAGCGTCGGCCTGCACACCTCAAAGCAATGCTTCCAGGTCATCCCGAAACTGATCAATACCGGATCGAGCAGACAAACTTATACAACATACACAATCGCTGTGCAGAACAGTTCAAAGTCGGCCGGATCATACTTGCAGGAGACGCTGCCCACATTAACAACCCCATGGGCGGTTATGGCTGTATGACGGCTGTACTTGACGTCGGTGGATTGGCTGACTGCTTCATTGGATATGCCAAGGGCTTGGCAGGAGAGGATATCCTGGACAAGTATGCTCAGGTCAGACGTGATATTTTTCTGAGATACGTTGATCCAAGATCGATGAAGAACCTAAACCGTGTTGCGACCTCGGATCCCCTTACAGTTTTGGAGACAGACAAGTTTTTCAACATTCTGAAGGACCTACAAAAGGATGAAAATGATATGAGGGACTTTCTCTTGGTAAGTGACATTCCACTGCTGTGCTAATGATAAGGCGTTTCAATTACTAACATTATCTAGAAAGTCTCAAGTATCGAGTATGATTTCACACAACATTATAAAAGAGACAATGGAACAGAGACAACGCAAGTGGGCAACGCTTCCAAGGCCTAGACTGCCAGAGAAAAGTGGCCTGATAATATAGCATAAGCAGCTGACACTCGTCGGGATGTCAGAACAATTGGGGGTTGAGAGCATATGGATGAAATAACTTGGTTACCTACATTATGCAAGCTTAGACTAGCACTTATGTTATTTTGTTCTGGGGCCCTAATACCTGAAGGACAATTCTGCTGACACCCAGCTGACAATGTTGCTTGGCAGCTAGAAGGATCACCACAATGAGAGGTCAGCACTTGTGACCTAAAGTCTCCGAGCGTTCCGAATAAAGAGGATCATAACTATCAGTGATCAACTATTGTTCATCACACCATCCTTTTACTTTTTCAGATCAAACTATAACAACGAGGCAGCTTCCATGTCACAGACTTTAGAACAAACGTCGTCTCTCAGACCGGACATGCGCCATTTGTTCCTGACTGGTCCACGAACAGCTTCTCATCTTCTCCTGAAGATTTTGAACATCGAAGGACAGGGTGCTCATCCGACGTCGAAAGATGGATACTTCTGGCTACAGGCCATGAACCTGCGCACCGACGCGCATAAGAGTCCTATGAAGGAGTGGTCAGCCGAGGAGAAGAAAGGTATCGAGGATATGGAGCAAAAGTGCTTCAATAACCTTTTGCAGTACATCAAGGATGCAGAAGCAGAAGGAAACAAAGTTATGTTTAAAGAGCATGTGGTGTTGCTTAATCATCCATTCTTTGAGTCCCAGTACATTCATGGAGAACGGGCTACTATTGGGGAGCCACAGGTCTTGGGGGGTTACCCCGACGGCTTATCCACCGCACGATCGTCGCTGAACAGGACTATACTTTCCGATGACTTCTTAAAGACCTTCAAACCCACCTTTCTCATTCGACACCCGGCTCTATCGATTCCTTCGCTGTTCCGTGCGGTGAGGCATGAAGGGTTCAAGATAGAAATTAAGGAACTTAATCTGATCGAGACTTCCTTTTTCTGGCCTAGGAAACTTCTCGAATTTTACGAGGATCAGCAAAACAATGGAGGCGAGGAACCACTTGTTATAGATGCCGACGACATGATGACCTCTCCGGACTTGATGTTGAAGTATGCTAGGCTTGCTGGACTTGACCCTGACAAGCTGCAATTCTCATGGGAGAAGGCTCGTAAAGATGTCACTGACAGTCATCCTCCCATCGTACAGTACATGCTGGGATCATTGAACTCTAGCGACAAGGTCGATCTGAGTAAAGTTGCTGGTGATGTTGATATTGATGTCGAGGCGACCAAGTGGCGGGAAGAGTTCGGAGAGACAGCTGGCGACAGACTGGCAAGTCATGTCCGCGCAGCGATGTGCGACTACGAGTACATGAGATCAAAGAGGTTGACGATCTGATCCACTCTTTCTATCCACACAGATGTACAATTTGAATCTTTTTACCCAGCTGCATGTGAATGCCCATTGAGCATTTGCTCACCGAATTTTCCTGTTTTCGAATTCTCGTATATTCAGTTGAATGCCTGCTACAGACCCTCGTAGTTCCAGAAACCTCAATGGGTCAAAGAGGTGTTGCATTGATCGGCCCGCTTCACCGCCCGAGATAATACGAGGTTTTGTGAAGATCATCATAATTGCCGGACCCGCAGGCCCATCGAAGTACCGGATCCATATGATCATTGACGTATATAAAAGAGCCATGGCTATTCCTTCGAAAAACAAGCTCTCTCATCCATCAATCTCGCATTCCTTCTCATATTACACAACCAAACTCAATTCTCTACCCACAAACTTTTAATCACTTCCAACCATCAAGATGAAGTTCTCCGCTGTCGCTCTGGCCACTGCCGCCGCTACTGGCGCTACCGCCGATACTGTCTTCAACGTCCGCGACTTCACCGCCAGCTGCACCCCTCACAGTGCCATGTGCAGGTATGTACCCCGATATCGTTGTATTCAGAGAACATGCCACTGACCAAGCTCACAGCTACTCTTTCAACGTCATCCAGCCCGGAACCATGGACACCAAGGGCTACGACTGTACCGCTAATGTACCCGGTGCTGGCCCTGGCGAGCTTCCCGAGGTTAAGGCCGGCACCTGTCTTCCTTCTTCACGAACCTTTGACGTCGTGCGCAGCGACGAGGGTCTGACTCTCACCGTATCCGTTCAGGTCTCTCCTGGCGGCTTCACCAAGGGCTCTCACCTCATCCCCAACAAGGACATCAAGACTGTCAAGGGTGACACCCCCACCGGCGATGTCCAGGCCTATGCTGGTCCCAAGGACTTCCCTCTCGAGCGTGTTGATTAAACGTATGCTCTGGCATCCGTGGACTGCACCATGACCTACCTGAGCTAGGATGTGGCAGTCAAGGTTGGGGACAACTCTGAGAAATGAGACGCGATGTGGATATGATATGTTATGAAACAAGAACAAACAGGGGAGGATGGGGAAGTTGCCGGCCATCATTGTAGGCTGTCACTTTCAGATGCTGATTTCAATTCGTGCTGATAGTAGCCCTCTTGGTATATAATGAAAATTTGCACCTTACAACCATTCTGTCCGTTACATATATGTGTATCAGTGTAAATGGTCTAGTAATTGCAGCACGACTGCATCGATCGTTGACAGCTTACAGCTTACTCTTACTCTGATCAGTAACCTTCATCAAAGCCAATCCATTACTCAAGACAACCTTGCCACCCTCGACCTGCGTTACAAATCTCACCTCCGACCACCCACCCTGCTTCTTCTCAGTAACCCACGCGTGCGTGATGAGCTTATCGCCTGGCCTGACAGGACTGGCAAACCTCGCCTGGTATTCCTTGATGTTGGCAGGATCCCCACCACCAAGCTTCTTTAACAGTGAATGAGCTGTTGAGTTCCACGAGTACAGCCCATGTATAATCGTCCCTCCGAAGCCCATCTTCTTTCCAGGTTCAGGATCAACATGCAGCGGGTTGTAGTCACCGTTCAACCTATATAGCACCGCCGTCTCGGTGGTTGTTTGGACCTCCATCGTAGCATCAGGGGCCCTATCTTTTGGTGGAGGGTAGCTTTGTGTAGCAGGACCCTTTGGACCACCCCAATTGCCCTGACCGATGAAGAAGCCGCTGCCGATGACGCGGGCGTACACCTCGCCAGACTCAGCGTCGACAAGGTTAGTCTCGGTCTCGAGAACAGTACCAGGACGGCCTTTGTCATAGACGCCGATGACCTTCTGCCGGGCTTCAAATTTACGCCCGTCAGAGGTAGTTGGGAGGGGCTTGAGGAATTCAATCTTGCGCTGGCCGTCGACGACGCGAGTGTAATCAAGTTTGGGGACGCCAGGAATCTGAACGGCATTGCTGGCCTTGTAGTAGTCAACTACTTCCTGGGAGTCCTTCTTGAAGGCTATGTTGGGTTAGTAATTGGGCCGTAGGTTAGAGTAGGAGGACTTACGAAGGATGACGGGGTAAGTTGGGAAGACAGCGAACTTGGGGTGGAACTCCTGCTATTTTTCAATACGAGAGAACTTTCAGGACAGGTTGGCGACGTACGTAGAGGAAGTGAAGCTCATCAGCGGTAGCGCCGATGGTGTTGGCGAAAAGTAGGACATCGCGCTGTAGCCACTTGACCTCGACAGGTGGATACTCGAAACCAACACCGGGTACTGACATGATGAGTGACTTATAGATGAATCTTTGAAGAATATGTTAATGGAAGTTCATGGAAGAGAAAGAGTTGAGAAAATGAAGAGCGGAAAGATATACCCCGGACTTTGTTAGCAGCCGAGCGAAATGAGCCGAGGTTTGCGGCGTGTGGGGTTATGTTTGAGTTACTGCGGGGATTACACAGGCAATAAACTCTCCTACTGAGGTATGTTTATATAATTTGCATTCATTCTCATAATCGTATATGATTGCTTTTCAATTTTTTCACGTAATTTCCATCAGAGCTTTTTAAATAGCGATCTGAGAGAAGAGACTATAAGCTTTATCTCAGCAACCTATGTATGGCTCAGATCAATGCTACCAGATGTAAACAGGCTGGGGCCCCTCACCATCATTACACTCTTGCATTTGACCACTACGTCGCAACTCTTGATTATTGCTTTATAGTACTGACCATCCAGCACAGTCTCGAGGGTTGATAGGGCGTTCAATGCCTTACTGTTGTCTTTTCTCAATTCTCGCGTCATGTCGCTTGCCAATTTTAGGCTGTCTAGCGACTGCTGGGCATCCCTAAAGCTCTCAACCGCTTCTTTGAGGTATCTTTCGTACTTGGAGGGGTGTTTCAGAGGAACGGTATACAAGCCAACAATGTCGTCGATTGAAAAAGGCCCCGGAGACCGTCGCGGTAGCTCTAAGCGCTGCAGTAATGCATTGATGTCATGTTGCAGGACTGCATACTCCGGTCGAGACCTAGTGCAGCGGCAGATGAATGAAAGATATGCCATTGCCTTTCTCTCTCGATGCTCTCTACCCTCAAATTCAGAGGCACTAGACCCCTGAAACACATGACTGCGCGTGTCTTTGTTGGGCTACATAGTATGTGGTATAGTTCATGTTGCATGACTCATCGATGGGGAAACGATCGTCACCAGACCACATTCCCCAGACATATAATCGCTATTCCACCTAATGCTGCACCAAGTACTAATCTGGGCCGTTCCCTACCTAACATGATTGCATGGATCAGGCATTTCAATCATCAACGCGGCCAACACACAGCTGGGACAACGGACTTGGCATCAGGGATCCACTCCTTGTTGTCTTGTAACATCTCATCAATGACTCTATAGTAGGTCTTAGGTACAACCAAGTAGATTGAGAAGATTGTGGTCAATTGGTTGCAAGAATATAGCGTAGCGGACAAGACCCATATATCGGACCTGGTTGGGTGTCACAGTTCCTCGAGAGGTATAAAGGGATTAAGTCACTGCCTCCAAGGATTGCCTCCAAGACATTTGGAAGACAGCTGAACCCAAGTAATTACATGATAATACTAGATGCCTGCAGGTACCTTCAAGGGCACTATCGACCGCCCACAGGTCGGCCTGGAATGGCTGAGGGTGAGACGGAGGTGGAAAAATAGGTAGGAAAGTCTCTTCATCGTCTTGCCAATCTATGTTTCGATCCTTGATGGGACACGTCATTGCATGATCAGCATCTTACTTGTTCCAAGGTTAGTATGAAGCAGGCATAACGTTAATAAAGGGAGATTATGATATTGTCTCAGTTTCTCTAGACATAAAGTCTCTTTGCAATAAGACACTGTTTAATTCCAATCCAAGAGTCAGCCAAGCATTTTTCAGGTAAGTAAGACAATAATTACCGGGACATTTACTTAGAACTATATATAGTCTCATAAACCCTATAAGCTGCACACTCGAAATTGCCACGACTACAGTCTATTACTATAAAACTCTTTTATTTACTCCTAAATCCGCATCTAGGTCAAAATGAAGCTATCGATTGCTTTCCTGCTTTTACCATTTGCACACGCTACTCTTGAGGTAACACAAAAAGTTCAATGCCCTGTAAGAACGTATTGTATTGATCTGTAAACATTCATTAACTATTTTCGCAGAAACCGTGTGCTGGAGCATGCGTGGCCTCCTTGCAATGTAGCGTATATGCTGGTGGATGTGACAGTTGTCGATGCAGTTGGGTATGTTGATTAAATCATATAAGTGAGAGTGGAAATACTAATATACTTGGTAGTTTCGCTGCAAAAAGGTGTCTTAGGGTATGACGGTTGAGATTTCTGAGGGATCAACTAGCCTGTACTGAAATGTATATAAGCAGGATCGCAGGCAATAATAGTGATCGTAACGAGGTATTAATTGATAGCTCTTAAGCTAATATACTTGGGATGCAAAAGTCAAAGGAGTCGGTTCGACTATGTTCATCATGTAAGTCGGATGGCATGCGTTCAATTTCTACCGGTATCCATTCGAAAAAATAAGGCAGGTGTGTCATCCATGTTGGGTTGCAACACCGCTCGACCCCGCTTTGCTGACAACTACAAGATTGAGGTTTAAAAGGAAGGCTGATGGCAAGGCCTGGAGAAGAAACAATCATCATTACGCGAAGAAATCTTGTTCTAGAAAATTCTTACTTCTCCTAAGCCATAGTATTGCTAACGTTGGTTATTCTTCATCAACGAGACGATTACCAAACCAGATCCACCACGAACTATAATCTGCAACGTTAATAATTTGTAAGATGGTCCGTGTTCAAACTTAAATATCAGCATTAAACAAGAGACTCCCCGAAAAAGAAGGCATTCTAGCGAAAGAATAACAATACTCGAACTCGATCATGTCTTGGGAAACAATTGCCAAAGAGTCGCAGGCCAGCGTACTTCGCTCTATCCCGAAGCGCTGGCGCTTGGACATCAAAAAGTACAGTTCCCTGAAAGATGTCACAGACGTACCACGCACCTGTGGCCTATTGAGTGGGGAACAGCTCGACATTACAGAGCTTACTGCTACTGAGATCATCTCTCGCTTCGAGTCTCGTCAATTGTCTGCCGTTCAAGTCTTGGAAGCTTTTGCTGGACGCGCTGCCATTGCGCATCAACTGGTTAGTATAAATAATGACTTATGACTTACAGATACCTACTAACTTCAAATAGACAAACTGTCTGACAGAGTTCTTTTATGAGGAAGGGTTGGAGCAGGCGAAAGCGCTCGATGATGCTTTCAATAAAGGTGGAAGCTTAAAGGGTCCTTTACATGGACTTCCTATTGCTCTCAAGGTATGCTTCACCAATCTTTCTATTGCTTGGTGAATACTCAACGATCTGGGTACAGGATATCCACAACATCAAAGGCCATGCTACTACCATGGCCTGGGTCGCCCTTAAACACAACGTTGCGCAGCAGGACTCCAATGTCATCGCTGCCCTACGTGACGCCGGCGCTGTCTTTTTCTGCAAAACCACAATGCCCCAATCAGCAATGGCCATCGAGACTGTTAGTAACCTTTGGGGCCGAACTTTGAACCCAAAGAACACGGACCTCAACTGTGGAGGTAGTTCAGGAGGTGACGCAGTCCTTGTTGCCATGCGAGGTACTCCTTTCACTCCTTCCACTGACTTGGGGGGGTCTGTCCGAGTTCCAGCTGCTTTCAATGGCCTTTACGGTTTGAAGCCTACTGCCTCGAGAACTCCTAAAGGTGGCATGCCTGACATGGGTCAGAATCTGATTCAGGTATCGTTTGGACCAATTTGCCATTCTATCGAGGATGCAGAGTTGCTCACTCGAGTCATCAATGCATATCCCTTCAACAAGTACGATGTGACTTGTGCGCCTGTGCCATGGAAGACCTTGAAGCCCATCCAGGAAAGGCTCAGGATTGGTATTATGAAGTGGGACGGTGTAGTGATGCCTCACCCACCTGTCCTGCAGGCTTTGGAACATACTCGAAATGTTCTTGAGATGGCTGGTCACGAGGGTGAGTTCGAACGTGTTTGGGTTTTTGACGGAGGTGAGCTAACGTCTTTGCACAGTCGTGGACTTTGAACCACCGTTTGATTGTCTTCAAGCTTTGAAGACATCAGTAAGTCGTTTACGTAAAGACTCATACCATCGTTACTGACAAAGATATAGTTTGATATATACTACCAGGGAGGGGCTGGACCGATGCTTGCTGTGCTTGCCGCTTCCGGCGAGCCGCCCATACCACCAGTTGCTGCTTTATTGAAGACCTTTAATTTTAATGAGCTTCCAACTTCGGAGATACTCCAGGTGAAAAACACCCGGCACATGAACAGAAGGCACGAGTACTGATGACATTACAGTTGAGCGGAAAAGCGCGAGAGTACAAAGAAGCATTCCTCACTGCGTGGAACAACGCGACCAACAACACCAAACCTATGGATGCCTTGATCTGTCCCCCAGCACCATCTGTAGGATACCCTCACGACTACAACGCTTATTGGGGTTATACCTCACTGTTCAATCTTCTTGACTATCCTGCTGCCATTCTGCCGATCAAGGGATTCAGTATCGATGCTGAAAGATGTGCTATTGACACAGCTTACCAGCCTCTTGACAGCAATCCATTTGACAAGCCGAATCATGATATATGTGAGTTGAGAAAGGATCTAGCAGCGGTAGTCGAAGAATTATGGTTAACCCGTTGATATGTGTAGATGATCCAAATCTGTTCGCAAGTCAACGTCCAACTATACAAATTGTCGGACGACCCTTTGAGGAAGAGAAGCTTATTCAAGTTGCTGCGGTTTTTGACAAGCTTGTTAATGCGGCCTAGGAAAGGCTATCATCAGTTTCGCTGGGAATAAGGAACCTCAAAAGCATTGAAAAAAACATACGTAGAAACATCTATTGCCTGAGGTATGAGGTAACTATCTTGGGTAATCTTTTGTTTACATTTTAAAATAAACACGGTTCTTGCCTGATATCATGGCAGCAGCATCAAAGCTATTATAATTAATTCACTGAGAAATGAAAACTTCCATCGTTGCTTCCAATACATTATTATGCTTCACATATATAACCCTGGTAGACCCATCTCTCTACGCACTACTGCGGCGAAAGACTCCCGCGTCCTGAATTCTTTTCAAGAATGTCAAGATGGCCGGCGTGACCTCATCAGGCCTCTCAAGCTGTGGTGCATGGCCAACACCCTTGATCATTACAACTTCGCTATCCTTGAAGTTTGAAGCGACCCAACGGGCCTCCTCGGCTGGATCACTCCAATCAGGGTCGGCATCGCCGTAGACCGCAAGCACTGGAGTCTTGACCATACTCAAGAATGGCTCTACGACAGCGTGATCGGTCGATAGCGTAGCATGGAATGCCTTCCAGCGCCCAGGGCCAGTGAGCATCTTTATGGATCGGTCTGCTCGCTCTTGTTTCTTTTCGCCAAGACCGGGCCAAAGCTTGGGAGCATATGACTTCCAAATCATTGGTCCGATAGGGTAGTTCATAGACAGACGGAAGAGACTTGCGACAAGCTTGCCGGTTCCTGGACGAAGGAATGCGCCGATGAGGACGAGACCGGCGACTTTATGAGGTTGGCTTCCAGCTGCGATGGTAGCTGCTGCACCGGATAATGAAGCACCGATCAGAACAGCAGGACCGCCGCCGTAAGCATCGATTAGTGTGATGAGATCATCAGCTGTGGCTTCATCGCCGTAGCGGTTGAACGTTGTGGAGCTGTCGCCATGACCGCGGAGATCGACCATGGCCACTCGGTAACCAGCTTTGCGAAGCTCGACGGCCAGAGGCTCATATGCATCTCGGAAGTCGCCCATAGCTGGAGAGCAGATAACGAGAGGTCCATCACCAGAGATATCGACAGCAAGCTTTCCCCCGTCAGTTTTGATGAATGTGAGAGTCATGGTTGATTCTGGGTATATAAGTAGAAAGATGAGAGTAATACGATGACACAGGAGAACAGGTATCTGAGGATGTAACGTGCAGCACACGGTGATGTTAATTATAAAACAATGGCGAGACCATCATGTCAGAAGTCAGAGGAAACACATAATATATATAGTAGTTAGATCATCTAAACAGTTTGTCAGTGCGGTAGTGTTTGCATTGTAATAAAGGACGAGACTCGGCCGAATTAGTGTCTCATGGCTGATTGGGTCCTGGAAAAGCACGAGAAAATGCCGAAACTAACGCGAGGACGAAGGATGACCGAGACGGATTATCATTAGTCCATACGCAGGTCCGGCTAGACTATGCAGTCAGCCATAGGTTCCGGGAATAGCCAACTTGAAGGATTTAAACCCGCTCCAGGATGTTGAGATACTACCAAGGCCGCTTCTTGTCGTTCAGCTCATCGATACGACGTTACAAATTAATATTTATCGAGAAGAAGGCTTGATCGAGCAGTATTCAATTTTTCTCAGATCATCAAAGTCATGGCAAGTTCCACCACTATAAAGTTGACTAGAGACTGTGTATCTTGGTCGTAACCAGACCAGATCTAGGAAATACATTTGTCCAAAATTTAACCTCTGTTCTACCCGCACTTTAGTTCGGTATTTTCAAAGGCCAGTCAAAATAAAGCCAAGGATTCGCATCAAGGTTGCGGAAGAGAGATGGTGGGCTAAAAGCTGATCATCTGTCCAAACAATGCCAAGGTCGAGGACGCATCATCAAATGATACCCAACTAATGGTCAATCGGACCAAGATTCATGCGAGACCAATATTTATTACAACCCAATACTGTACGCGTAGATCACTACAGCCATCAACGAATAAAGTGTCTTATCTATAACCAAGTGGGTGACGTACTCTACTCGCCGATAGGTCTTGGACTTGCGGGGAACAGAGACCAGGATCTTTTGTTCAGGCGATTCAATCCCTGTCGTAATCACATCATCACCTTCCACATTCGACAATGGCCCGAAGATAGTCAAATCTTTAAATGCTACTTAAATAGACAACACAACACTTTGTTCGCGCTTACATGTCTCTGAAATAGGGTGATTCGATTTCTGATGCATCTTCTTTCGATATATCAAATTATACCAATTACCGTGGTTGCTTGTGCTTCGTGCTTCTTGATACCTTCTACATTGCTGAGGATGTCTGAGCGAAAGGTTCCCAACAATAAACCATAAATTTCTGGTGACGTTATGTTGACAAAATATTTTACAGGAAATCACATATGCTTTCGAAACTGTCGAGGATTGGCAAGCGTCCTTGAAAGCATCAGATGAGTATGTTTTCATGTCATAAGTGGCTAATAACGCAGCTAAAATGTTGTTCAGGCTTGTGAAAGAGGACACTGGTGCCGAGCATTGGAGAAGCACAAGAACGATGCCTCCTACATGTTATCCTCCGTTAGTTGTATGACCTCTGACTCAAAGACAAAGCTAACGACCGCTTCCAAGACCCATGACCAAACAGGCTATCGATAAACTCAAGGAGTTCAAGGGTGCTATTGTCAAGGATATTTCTGAGATGTAGGATCTGTATCAGGAATAGTTTGCTCCATGTATATTTTGATATGAATTTCTAAGTTCAGAACTTACCCAGGTTACTTAAGAGTGGATGTCCCACGGTTCACTTAGAACTTAGCTCCTGCAGTGATGTCCTTCCAGAAATGGATCAGAACTATATAGTACATCATATCTAGCTATCGCAGACTGTCCTTGTTTCTGGCTTACATCACTCCATCTACACAGAATATCTGTTCTGGCACGTGTCCCCATAGTGATTCTCTATCAACTAGAATGCCATGTATCAATCTTTAACAGGTGGCTTACCTTAAAGAATCTCCTGAATAGCACGATAGAACAGGAGAATTAAACAACAATCACAATCACTAAACAGGCACTCTTCAGGTTCCATCAATATATATATTTGAATCTCAAGTATTTACAGAATTCAACTATTCATCAGTCCTAGCACATCATTCTTTATCATCACTCCTCCAAGCCCCAGGAATCTCTTCAACTAGGCTACTCAACCATAGTGTTGAAACACTTAGTTGGCATCAATGAAAGAGCGGAGGCTGCCGACGCGGGCGTAGACACCAGGGTATCCGGCCTGAGCGCATCCCTCACCCCAAGAGACAACACCGACAACGGTGTTGGAAGTGTCAACAATGGGACCACCACTGTCACCCTGGCAAGCATCCTTGCCACCCTGGGTGAAACCAGCACAGAACATGTTGTTGGTGATGGAAGAGGTTCCGTAGGAGGCTCGGCAAGAAGCGCGAGAGACAACAGGAACGGTGACCTTGAGAAGGTTGACGGGGGTGGTGCTACCACCCTGAGAAGTAGCTCCCCAACCGGCAACAGTGAGCGAGGCACCAGCGGCAGGGTCAGAGCCAGAAGCAGCAAGACGAGCATAAGAGATGGAGCCGCTGGCGGGAATGGAGGTGGAAAGCTTCAGGAGAGCAACATCGCTGTCAAGGGTGGAACCGCTGAAGCTAGGGTGCATCTTGATGCTGGAGACACGAGAAGTGGTACCGCCAGAGGTGCGAGACTATTGACATGATGTTAGTTCTCCAAATCTTTATATCAGGCCAGGGGTGAACATACAGTAGATCCAGCACGGATCTGGAAGGCACTGGCAGATCGGCCCTGGACACAGTGGGAGGCGGTCAAGACAGTGTTGGCGTTGATGAGAGCACCACCGCACCAGGGACCACCGTTGTTGGTGATGCTGACGATGAAGGGGAACTCAGCAACGGTGGCTGAGGTTCCGCCAACAATGTTGGGGACCTCCTGGGGAGCAGGAGCAGCAGCAACCAGGGGAGCCGCGAGGGCAACGAGAGAGGCGATTTTGACCATTGTGACGAAGGGGGAATATCCAAGAGTAGACAGTTGAAGAGTGAAGAGATGCTGATGAGTGATGATGATAATTGGAAAGGAAGTTTTCCATCCTTTATATACATGATGGTCAACCTCTGCGTATAGCTAGCTGCTTGGGTCTGCTCGAGTCAGTTGTCTCAACCAAGACTAGTCTCTTGACCTGCCCTTCTGGTGGATACCCCGCGATAAGCTTGTTTTGTGATATCGTGAGAGTGTGCATATTGACGTACCTGCCTTTCTCGTATGTAAGTCCGTTTGCTTCCGCTGTTTAGTTCGGCATTTGTAGAAAGCATTCAACCTTATCATCCTCCCGTGCAAGTGATCGGCATATGTGAATCTTGGCGACAGGGATCGACATCCCGATGAGGAAAGTCGATAATTGCGTTGGCCATTGAGAATGCGGAGATGGCCGGTTAAATTGAAGTGCTAATGGTAACGAGAAATACGGTGACGGTGAGAAATACTATAGTTTCGATGAAAAAAAACGTGTGCTGTGAAACTTTGGTTTGCTGAGTGTTCTCACATCATCCGATGGGATCTGATAGATGGGCACAGACATCCGGTTCCTGAACAAGATCCGGAATTACTCAATTCCGTCTTATCGCCAAGCATTCAAGCGCTTCTGCACTGCTACTCTAGGCGGGGTTAATTGCTATAATTCGATCATGCGTCCATCAATCACATTGGCCCAGCTTTCAGCGCATCTGAAACTGGTCAACTAAAAGTGGGAGGATCTTTTGTAGCCCTTAACACTTCACCACGCAATAACTAGGATTGGATAACGCACGTACGCATTGACCCCGTAATCCGACCTCTGTGGCCTTGGCTAAATGCTTCTTTTGCATTGCATCTAGAAATCGCTCATGTCAAACAGCAGGCGCATAAACTCCATAGTGATTATCATATCTTATCTACCTTCCAAACAGGGCATCTGCTACCGGCTTATCTCTGACTGCATCGTATTCCAGCGTGATTCGTCTGCGGAGACAAGGCGGGATTGTATGTTTGAGCTGAAAGGTTACTTCTGTATAGGATCTCAATGTCGCAAGGCTGGTATTACTTAGGAAGGTACTTTCTTGTTCGGCGAGTTACTCAAAGTCGCTTCCAAGTATTTACACGGTTTCTGCATAGTAGCTGGGATTGTAAATCGAATGCGAGGATTATTGATGTGTATGATCTGATTCGGGATGTGGGCAACTATGTGCTTACTACATATGCAGAGATGGACAGTTTCAGTTGATTCGAAGAGTTACCAATGGGGAAGCTACTTTAGATATCCAACTCGACTTTGTTGTCAATAACAAGTTTTCACAGCGACACGCTACCGATAGCTCAGAGGCGTTGTGTTTGGACTGTAGTTTGTTGAAAAGAAAAGGTTGTATGGATTTGGGAAATCATGAGTATTCTAATTCACAACAGTAGTGAAGAGACTATCGGTCGTAAAGTCTCTTGTAAGAGTGACCAATGGTGTCTGTAGACAGGATAATTAAACCATGTCGATACATGCATATGTCTACACTTCTTTTCAAACTCGATTGAGTAACGCCACAATCGATCTTGGAATCATAACAAGGATCACCAAGACGTACATCATCGAATAAACAATCAATTTCTTATCTCAATACCTCGTGTGTGCTTTAAGTAATGGAAACATATTTTCCAATCCTATTGATTCAAATTTTGTGCTCTGAATTGCGGCGAACGGCACAGTTGTTGATTTGGACATATTTTATTATGTTTATTCGTGACAAACCATTCAGAGTAGATTGAGAGGATTCTGTATACAATTGGACATTCTCGTCTGACTTGAACTCTCAAGAACTTATTTGAACTTGATTCATGGCCCAGCCAATGTTATTGATGGCTGGTCTCGATATGTAGAAAAGACATAGGGTAGGAGATAAGGTATTGGCAAGCCAGCTAGCTTATTCATGCCACTTCATTTCCGGTCGATCAACCACCTAATTTTAGAATCCTCCAATCAACGACTGTCTCGATACTTTCCTGAATCCCTGCCCATCTCGAAGATTTAAGCTTGAAAATGCTTCTCTCTCTTCGGGTGTTCTTCCTGATACTACGAACTTCAGATCGTAACTGAAAGGCCAAAAACAAGTTATTTGGTCATCGTTTGGAGGTGGACATAGTGGTCACTCCATTTGTCTCTCATGACTAGAGTAATATGTTGTATGTAATTAAGAAGTCGAAATTTATCTATGTGTTAGAACCCGTTCCCCCTTGCTGTGGTTGCGTTTGAGGATTCTCAAATAACGATATTGGAAAGCAACAGAATGTTTTGTACCAATGCCAAAAGGTAAATCTCACCCACCTTACGAGCTCTTTTAGCCTGGCGAGGATACGAAAAACACCTACCTCCGTAGCTGTCGAACCCAGGTGAAGACTTGACAGGAGAGTCTATTTTGTGCGTTAGAATCTTCTTCCATTTCATCCGTTATGCCCGTTGCACCTACTGTTCTTCCGTTCTTCCATGTAGTTGCAACAAATTTCCAGTCGTGTCCTTCGATGATGATACCTGGCAAAAAGCCCAGCGACCTTATGTCCTCGCCAGCCAGCAAAGCAAGTTGATACCAATGTGCTGATTGCCAAGCTGCTAGGTGAATTTCAGGACGGACAGGATCCTCACCGTCCAACTCGCTAGACTTAATAGATAGGCCTATCGGGTACTGCGACATTGGTTTGAAATCCGTGAAATTAACTGATCCATATTTATCGCGTTATGTCAAGAAGACTTCGTTCTCGGATTTATTTGACTCTGTACCGGAAATGATATAAAACATGTAGTCAACTTGGGATTGTAATATCGAAGTTCGTCGAAAGCCAGGCTTGACAGACGCCCTTTCGCTATGAGACCAGTTGATTCAGCATGGAATAAGGGCTGATTCAATGGATGCGGAGACTAACCATGGCGCGAAGTCAACATTACTCGAGCCTGGCCTGCTAGCCATTCTCTTGACGGCAATGTCGATGAGAGGTGTATAAACAAGATTTTTCCACCCTGTTTTGTCATACTGTTGCAAATGACACTTTTCAGCATTCCTAACAGTATCTTTTACCACGCTGTGAATATGTTGTTCGTAGAAGCCGTTGCGTTTATCTGGCCAGATCGGAGTGTAGAATGCGTCGTCATCGAGAGAGGCATGGACGATGTTACGACTTGTTCGAAAGTCCTCCTGCAAGAGCTGTATCAGTAAAACAACGACTAATGCGAAATCTTTCGTGGCTGACTTTCAAAGTATAAGGAATAATGTCTTTGTCCTTTTGGAAAACAAGTAAACGCAGATAGAGCCTAGTCAGCTGATGGTGCCAATCGCGATGACCGGGATCCAACGTTCCGTGACGAAGCCAATCCTTGGGCTTGATGGAGATGTCTGCTATCACGCATTGTTCTGTTTCATTTGATGATGATTGGGATGCAATTGACTGATTATCACACTCGTCTCGTTTGCGTTTCTTGCTTACGTCTCCGTTCGTGACATCGTCAATTGCGCTTCCATCGGTAGCAGTATCCATCGCCGGATGTTGGTGATGACTTTGTGCAAGACTCCAAAGGGAGACGCGTCGACGTGTCACGGCAGGCTCAATAAGTATTTGAACCGGGTGTGCGCGTAAGGTTTGTTACATAAGCCTTTGCAAACTGGTATTCGCACATCCGGATGCATGGCTGCATAGCTTTCTAGCATATTGGCAGCTGCCACTTGAAAGATGTGCAAATCAGCATGAAGTTATCGAATAAATCTCCAACAGTCAACCGTTAGTTGCGATGAGAATTCGTTGATATCTCTACAGCAGCTCATAGAGACACAGCCAGCTGTGCCTCTAATATCACGTGCCCTTCCACCTATAACTCGCCTGCGTAAAAATGGCTGAGTCAGCATTCAGACCCATCACAAGCGTGCGAATTGCCGAGGCAAATGAAACCCCTCCAAGCGTACATAGCTCAGCATTATATGTCTTAGAAAGTAGAAGGAATAGATACCCAACTATTCAAATTAATTGATCCGCCGTATCTGTATCATTTCTGATAAACGCAATGACCTTGTCACCCTTGACGCCCATTATTATTGGCGTAGGCGAAACCCGTCAGAAGAACTTCACCATCGAAACCTGCAAGGAGCCAGCTGAGCTCATCTTGTCAGCTATCCGCAATGCATCTCAAGACTCATCTCTTGATGTCATTGTTCATGTAGACAGCATCTCTGTTGTACCGCCGTGGTCCTGGACATACGACGACTTGCCGAAATTGCTTGCCCATAGACTTGGCATCCAGCCGATACATCTTGAGCTCGCTAATCATGGAGGAAATACGCCTGCTCTACTATGCGACAATGCCGCAGCCAGGGTTGCTGCCGGTCAATCTAAAATGACTGTTGTTACTGGAGGAGAAGCCTTGGCATCCTGTATTTAACTAGGCTTTCAAAGGTTGAGATGAATTGACTGACATATCTGCAGTATTCGCTTGTCAGAAAGCCGGGCAAATGCCTCCGCCGGGATGGACCAAAGTTGATCCCAACTGTAAGAGATATAGTCCGGGCGATACTTCACTCAAGAAAGGTAAGATTTAGTACATAATGGAGCCAAACGAGAATACTAACTGGAAATAGGAGTTGGTGCCACACATTCTATCGGCAATCCGATCCAGGTGTATCCTCTTTATGAAAACGCCTACAGAAAGCAAAATCAAAAATCCTACATCGAGAACCATGAAGAATCAGCAGCGTTATATGCCCAATTCGATACCATCGCATGTCAGCATCCCAATAGCTGGAGAGCAGGCGAGCCACCACGGGGCCTCGACACTATCAAGACAGTCAACAAACATAACAGAATGATATGCACGCCCTGTGAGTCTGCTGTCGATAAATATTTGATGCCCGCTGACCTCTCAGATCCACTTTTGATGAACGCATTCAACGGAGTGAACTTAGCCGCTGCCTGTATCATCACGTCAGTGGAGTATGCCACGAAGCTAGGAGTGCCGCGAGAGAAATGGGTGTACATCACAGGCGGTGCTGGCTCTAATGACAGTTCAGACTGTATGTAACATCCTCGGTTTTCTATGGAAACAGCTAACGACCGCTTTGCAGTCTGGGAACGGTCGAATTATTACTCAAGTCCTGCTATTGAGTATTCTATCGACAACGCACTCAATGCCGCTGGTCTCACCAAAGATGAAATAGACTGTTTCGATTTTTACTCGTATGCCAGAACTACAAAACTATCAGGCCAATGCTAATTCATGAATAGATGCTTTCCCATTGTACCAAAGATTGCATGCAAGCATGTTGGACTTGACTTGCTACAACCGAACAAGCCTATCACGCTTCTTGGGGGACTGACTTCATTTGGCGGTGCCGGGAATAATTACTCACTGCATGTAAGTTGTGTCATACATTGCAGTGAATGCGTCTGACCTCATTTGATAGGCTATTGCGGAAATGGTCAGAGTCATACGATATGGCAAACACCAAAACGGCCTTGTTCTAGCTAATGGTGGCGTTCTATCCTGGCAACATGCTATCTGTCTTTCTTCGAAGCCACGAAGGAATGGTGCCTCATATCAGAAACAAGAAGTTCTTGATAATGGGCAAACATCTCAAGGCCCAGCATTCACCTCCCAGGCACGAGGGGAAGCCGTGATCGAGGTACGTAAGCTGTTCTCAATCAATTCTTGTCTAACTCGATACCAGACATATACTGTGGATCATGATCGAAGTGGCCCGAAATTGGGACATATCGTAGGAAGACTTGTTGAGAGCGGGCACAGGTTTATCGCGAATCATGGTGATGGTATCACTTTAACGGCTCTTGTGAGTACCACCATTGAGCCAATTGGTATGAGAGGCCATGTTGAGGTTGGACCTGATGGTAGAAATATTTTTACTATTGCTCCATCTGCGAAGCTATAGTCTGAATCATCTCGCGAAGACAGTGAGAATATTGGTCGCAATTGAATATATCAGGGTCTGAGGACATGTAACTGGATAGCCACGGTATGAGTAACTAATTTTCAGGAGGAAAAAAAAAGATTGGGGGTTCTTTTGTATATGTTGACACCTCGGGGAAACATCCTGTTTTCTCTAACTGCTGATCCTGCTTTTACCCTGAGTCCATCCATGTCCGACACCCCGCACCGATGATGAATAGCAAGTAGTTGTCAGAAAAAATGGTCTCTAAAGTTTAGGGTGACAGAAACAAATAGGCTAAGCGATTTACCAAAGCATCATAAAGTTACTAACCAATTTTGTCTCTCAGTCTTCCAGCGGCCAATTCTTCTGACGCCATGGGGACCAGTTCCCCCGCAAACTCGGAGTGATCTACGCTCAACCTTAACAGGAGCACAAGATGCGCACCTATGACAGGTCGTTCTCGTGCATATCACGAGAATCAAGATCGTATGTCTCAGTTAAAAAAGGTACACCAGTTCTTGTTCGCGCAACCGCACCTATTGAAACCTTTGTATTATGTCATGAACCCCCTTTCGATACTTCAAGGTAGCATTCTTGAAGTTCTGATATACTGCTGTTAATCATAAGCAAGACCAGGTTCATGCAACTTTACCCGGTCTCTGCGAATATATAAACATGGCAATGAGTACTCCAGCAGCATCACCGCTCACAAAGAACGGTATCGGCCACTTCAAAGGCCCTCTCATCGTAGCAATGTCGGCACTCGCTCTTGCCGCAATTCTTGTCAGTATCGGAGGTACTTCGGGCAAAACTTTCAAAAGTCCGACTCCACCTATGGGATGGAACTCTTACAACCATTACAACTGCTTTCCTTCTGAGGATATCATCAAGACCAATGCAAAGGGACTGGTCGACCTAGGCTTTCTAGACTTGGGCTATAAGATCGTCACTGTGGATTGCGGGTGGCCATCCCGGGAGCGAGATAGCCGAGGGAGACTTCAGTGGAATGAAACTCTGTTTCCCTCTGGGCCAAAGGCCCTTGGAGAGTATATACATGATCTGGGACTAGAGTTTGGCCTATATTCTGGAGCTGGATATCTGCAATGCGGCTCGCAAGACATCCCTGCGTCTCTAGGTATCTCCTCTATTCATCTTATGCTTCAAAAACAGCATGGCTGACAGATAGATAAGGATATGAAGAGATCGATGCAAAATCTTTTGCCGAATGGGGAGGTGATAGTCTGAAGTAAATCTCTTGACTATATACCACAACAAAATTAGCTGACGTTGATAGATACGACAACTGCTATGCCACGTCCAAGACCGACATGGTAGACTCAGACTCTGCCGAGGCCAAGAGTCCTGATCGTTTCATCAAGATGGCGGCAGCTCTCAACGAAAGTGATCGTGATATCAAGTACTTCCTTTGCCAGTGGGGTATTGGTGAAGACGTCCCGCAATGGTTGGTTATACAACATACCTATCGTATTTTTCTCTAACATCCACCAGGGCTGCTCCGCTCGGAAACTCATGGAGAATGAGTAACGACATCTTCAACGCTTGGAGGGCAATCTGGCGCATCACCAACCAGGCCGTAGCGCACTCCAAGTACAACCGGCCCGGTGCTTTTGCAGACATGGATATGCTCATGTAAGGCTCCAGAATGAACTCTCTTGACAGATATCTGACAATGTTAGCATTGGCCTTGGTGCTCTCTCCTACGAAGAAGAGCGATTCCATTTCGGCCTCTGGTCCATGATGAAGTCCCCGCTCATCATCGGGGGCGTAATGGATGCCAAGCAAATTCCCGCCAAGTCCCTCGAGATCATGTCCAATAAAGAAGCCATCGCCATCAACCAAGACGCGCTAGGTCAGGCAGCCGAGTTGGTCATTCGCTACACTGAAGAAGAATGGGATGTCTGGTCCGGTAATCTCTCGTCAAACCGCAAGGTTCTCGGTGTAGCGAACTGGAAGAACGAGACGCAGAGTGTGGAAGTTAACCTGGGACTCATTGGCGTTGAGAAGGCCAAGGCACGAGACGTTTGGGCACATGAGGATGTCACTATCTCTGGTACCCAGACGTTTGAGCTGAAGCCTCACGAATTACGACTCCTCGTACTATCAGATATCAGCCAAACACCCAAACCCAAGCCCGCCGGCTATTACGCAGCGTCCAAAGCATCACTGGGAGGCTCAGCTTCGCTTGTTGACTGCAAAGAGAACGAATGCCTACCGGCTAATGAGAAGATCGAATCGATTGGTGAAGGCGCCAAAGTCATTTTCGAGTCCGTCAGCGCCCCCACAGACGGCTCTCTGTACATCAATGTAGACTACATCAACCACGAGTATCATCATACGATTGGTGATTGGGAAACGAACTCACGAAACATGTCGGTCTCTGTCAATGGAGAGGACTCCAAGCGCTGGGCCTTCGCGAACGCCGGTGGTGATTGGTTTGAGAGTGATCGCATGACGATCTTGCTCGATGGGTTCAAGAAGGGTGATAACAATACGGTTACTTTCAGTGTTTCGGCCTCTGGTAACTGGGCGCCTGATCTGGTGGGCTTTGAGGTTTTGGTATGAAAGACGTTAAGATGACTTGCTTTTCAAGTGCGAGTTATGTAGGAGCAGGCAGCACACTATTGAGACATCACCCATCATGATTGGGGTGGCTCATTGAGGTGCGTCATTACTTTCGAACCTTTTGTCTAGACAAAATCACCCGGTGAAAGCTTCGTAAGCAGATCAGCCGATCTAGGGCATTCAACCGATAGGTCATTGCACAAAGAAGTATCTAATTGTTGCTACTTAATAATGAACAGTCTAGACTTTAACTGTAAAGTTGTACTGCTCTTTACCACTAAGATGCTTCTCCAACCCATTCAACACAAAGACACCGCTAGTTGTCTTGGGTGCCTTGATAACCACTTCCATATTCTTCTTGTTGCTGGTCAGTCTCCAAGTTACCTCGATCTTACCGCCAAATGCAGTCTGCAAGCGTCCATGTGCATAGTCCAAACCCATAGACAATCCACTCTCTGGCCCGACGATCCAGTTTCTGTATCCATACCCATCGACACCCTGTGCTGGCCGAATGCCTGCTGCCCACTCGGTAAGGATGTATGTAGCTGCGCCTCCCCAAGGGTGGCCGAGGGATGTGAACAGGCCCAGACCAGGGCTGCCGTTGTGCAAAACATACTCCCAACTTGCTCCAGTCGAGGTTTGGACGTTGTCGACCATAGGACCCCAGAGTGTGTCAATGAGCTTGGATCCCTTCTTATCGGCGCCGAACTCGAAAAGAGCAGGGAGGAGAAAGCCGTTGGTGTTGGGGCTGATGCTAGCAGTAGGTTCGTCCGGGTTCGTCCGGGTATTGTCGAGATATCCTGGACCAAGAGCTAGTTTGTCTAGAGCCTTGAATGACCTTGTTGCTTGTGTGCGGGTAGCGACTTTACTGGTTGTGCAGAACGAGATACCAGTAACAGAGAAGTCGGTTTCATTTGCGCTGGAAAGCTTCCAGACACCAAGCTCATCGTTCCAGAGCGACTTGCGGATAGCCTTTGTGAGCTTATCACCAGCTTGTTTCCACTTCTTCGCAGAATCCTTCTTTCCGATAGCTTCAGCAAGCTCAGCCATAGAATGGAGGGCTTGGACGGTCATGCAAGAAACAGAAGAGCCAGACTGGGCTGGACCAGTAAAGGCGCCATTTAGATGAACTAATCCATCGGTCTTGTTGATAGTTCCAACTGACCACTCAACAAGACGCTCAAAGTACCTCCATTCCTGCTTGAGGAAATCGAGGTCATTGCTAGACTGTATGTAGTAGTACAGCGATAAAAGGCCCAGGAGCTGATAATCCTCCAAACCATAGTTATCAGAAAAGACTGTGATGTTGGCTTGGTATCCAAGAGGTGCACTCATACTGAATAGTCCGTCTTCGTTTTGCGTTGGGATAAGTGACTCGAAAGTTCCTCTCTGGAGGTCGAAACGCGACGTGCTGACACCTATGATACGAGAGGTGTGATAATAGTCCCCAAGCCAGATAAGACGATCGCGTTTCGGTCCATCGAGACACGCCGCAAAGATGTTCTCTCTAACGCCGTACTCGTCCAGGATATCATCAGAGGTCAAGCTACTCTGGTACACAAGCTCACCGCGATCATCATCATGGACCTTAACATTGCGGTAGTAGGCCATCTGATCCTGATAGGCACCAAGACCGAATCGACCAGTGAGCGTAATGGGCTTCATCTGGCCTCTGAACAAGACCCGATAGGACGTGAGCGACATGTTGAAAATCTTGGCTCCGTCTATAGATGCGCTGAGATAGCCATCCTTGAGAGTAGTCCGTATTTTATACCATTGATCCTCGTGGACTGGGAAGGGGAGGTCAAATGTCTTTAGAAGGTAGGTGGGCAGTGTGGTCTGGTTTACTTGACCCCAACCTGAAGTAACTTGGAGGGTGTTGCGAGGAGATAGAGTGTAGTTGTGGTTTTTGAAGGTAGTGGCCTTGGGCAGATCTCCCGTGATCTGAAGGCCTATGCCACCACCTTTACCGATTTCCCAGGCCTACCTATTGTCAGTATCCTTGTAAAGTATATTCTAGCGCGATGACTTACAACTCCATACCAAAGACCGCCTCTCACGATCTTGGTCTCAAACTCTAATGTGTGGTTTCCAACAACAGGTGCCTTTTCGCTCTGGATAGGCCTCAACGTTTCGACTAGAACTCCGTTCTTTGGGTCAACGCGCCATGTTGATGGCTGAGTACCTTGCTCCAGACATGAAGACTGGGCACCGCGTACACCCAGTTTCCAAATCTCATTGAGTCGCTTATCGCTACACTCGAAAAAACCAGGTTCCTTGTCTGGGTCTACGTTGGGAAACGTAGGATAGAATCCGGCATTGGAGAACTTGATGCTTCCCTCGGTCAACAGTCTGAGAGACTCCCATCTCTGACCGCCTTGGAGAAGAAATACATCGTAGCGGCCAGTCTTTGTGATGTTTAGGGTTTGGATACGGAAGTTGTTGCCGAGCTGGTTTCCATATAGCAAAGGGCCATCGCTGAAGGGCTGCTCCAGGCCTTCGTAGGCTTCTGTGTACTTCACTTCGATTTGGGCGGGCCCACTAAGTGACTTGACGTCAAAGAACGGTATGCCGCCTACTTCGTGGCCATAGTCGAGGACAGCAACGGTGTTCTTGGTGGAGTCAAGAGTGAAGCTGGTGAAGGGCTTAGTTTTGTAAATGGGTTTAGAGCCTAATGCGAGGCCTTTTGGAAGAAAAGGTTTCTCGGTACTGTATATGGGTAGTTAGCTCATATGTCGTCCCTTAATGAGAACAGCTGTCGTTGTGTTTGATGGCCCGGGAAGTACTCACTGTGCATCACAAAGACCTACTGCTCCAAGTAGAACCACACCAATGATGTTCAAACTCGACAACGAAGACAATCCAAGCATGGCGATTAAGATTCTCCTTAGTTCGTTGGGCCTGAAATTATTCATAGCGACGACATTGTAATTTTATTCTCGTATATCGGTTTTCCATAGGCTCGGCACGCTTCGGGTCGGGTGCCCATCATGAGGAGAAGCCTTCATGGAGTAACATTGTAGCTTGGCACTGGTCTATAATTACCGAAAAGATGGCCGAAGCTCAAGTTGATGATGTGGACGTTCCTCAGGGTCACAGAAAACTCGACTACACTAACGAAGGAGACAAAATAACTAAGTCATCTTATGACATTTTATGGCATATTAGGCGCGCTTTTAGGTTTTTTATTTTTTACAGTCTAAACTTAGGTTTTATGTTTTATTTCCTCCCCTAGACGTTAATGTAAATCGGTCCACGATAGCCCGAGGGATCGTCGCTACGCCGGTATATAAAGCGCCGACCACTGACAAGGCCCGGTATTACCCCGCGTTTTGGAACTGAGACGGATGCTACCCTAGATACGATCGGTCAAAACTGAATCATGAGAACATTGAAGATTACAAGCTCCCTTGTCTGCGGTAAAGGAGTTATCCAATCAAAAAGTATCTCATCCATACCAGATCCTATTTATAAAGCGATATTTGACCTCATACGCTGAGGAAATCCTAAACTTCATCTTGTTGCAAAGAATTCGCACATGCCAATACATAAAGGTAGAATTCTTTTGATGACATATGTGTATCTCGATCCTTCAGGCTTTGTGGTACACCTTCAATAGAAACTCCATAAAAGTAACAAATCATCAAGAAGACGAAATGCAATTAATTATCATGCAGCAATCAATTCATAAAGTAGCATGAAGAAAGGACGAATTGGCAAAAAAAAGACTGGATCCCCGAAACCTGGATCGAACAAGTGACCTTTCGATGACATATAACAATTACAGTCGAACGCTCTTCCAGCTGAGCTATTCGGGGAAGATCTCCGAAACGGAGGAATAGCCATTGGTGACAGGCTGGCTGCAATGTAAGCATATAATTGTTATCACCATCACAATCTCAATTTTGCTCATTGGTTCGCGAAAACAATGAGAGATGGCAGGCACTGACCGCGTGCCTGCACCAATAGCTTAATGCTAAAAATAACAGGGCGTGTCAAATTTTTACCTTATCGCAGGAGGCTAAAATCCAATCGCCATGTGCATCACAGCCAGAACAACACATGCGACATCTGGAAAAGCTGTTCAACAACGCAAAAAAAGAAATTGATAGCTAGCAGCTACTGGTTTCGATCCAGTGACCTCCGGGTTATGAGCCCGGCGCGCTTCCACTGCGCCAAGCTGCTTTTGTTGCTTTGTTGTTTTCAGAATTGCAAGGATATTATATGAAGGCTCCGCACTAATGCAGTCCTCCAAACACATAATGTCGCCAATCAACGTCAAGATCGGCGCAATGTCATTGCGTTGGACTATTCTTCCATTAAATTAACTAAATAAATAGGCTACGATATATTTGGTTTGAGCATCCTTTCGTTGACGGTACAGCCTCCTTAGTCAAAATGATCTGTCGATTAATTCGAGGGAACCGAGTCATGGGATTTCAGTGGATCCGGGTATTGGCCGTTTTGTGGAGGAGCTGAACAAGAAAATCAGGGGATGGAGGTGTTCTACTGGCTCGATGGACCCTGGCGCCCAATATCCCCTTTTCTAGTCCACGTGGAGTTGGTGTTTTTCTTTTCTACGGGCGCATTTATTCATCATCAGTCACGATTGCTCCGGGGTCTGCACTGTCAACTTTGACATCTGATTATGGCGGCTTTTGTTCCGTCATCTTCGGGCGTACGGACCTGAATCTTTCCTGAAGGTCAATGCGCCAAGCAGTTGGCCTTTGACTGACTGATCGGTTGAATGAGATATCGGATAGTATTTACAGTTGTGAGCTACCTATCTCAACCTTCCCAAGTTCGGATGGGGATACACTTGGTATCAGGGACACGTCTCGTCAGACAGGAGAACTTTTCCATCATTCGGCTGGACACGGGTCAATAAATCATCCAAAGTATTAATTACGAACGGTTGTAAGCTATTATTAAATAAATTCGGAACGTTGACTTCTACTGACATCTCTGGACCACTTGGTAACAAACCACCTATCCATTTATGGTCTTTCGTCTTGTCTTGTTCCCCGGAGCTTGAACTCCACCCACTAAACCGTTTCTCGCTTCCGGAAACGGCCGCCAGCCCAAAACTTCCGTCGTGATAAACTTGAGTCAGGGAATGCGCCACAATAACCAATTCCTGGAAGGGCGCATGCAGCGATCCGGTTGGCATATCGGAACCAGTAACTTATTAGTACGGGGTAGGTTTGCACCTTTTGTTCTACTTTGGGACATAGTCTAGAAGCGAAGCCATGCTGAACTTGAAGTCCAAGATTCTGGCTGGATCACTAGTGCAAACTCTATTGAAGAGGTAAAATGATGTGACAGCCGTTCATTTACGTACATACGATGCCGTACGAGAATATGAGACCCTCTTAGTATCGACTATCGGAGACTATCAGGTAATAAAAGTGACCTAACAGCAATCGAATCCTTGTTTTTGATCAGATGTCATATGAGAAGCGAAACATGGATGTTGAAGATATCTATTCTGTTACATCAGAGACCATTCCGATTAGCAGGTCCAGATGCGAAGAGAAATGTTCTAGTCAGAGATACAGTGCAGTACACCATCTCCGAATAAAACCCCGTCTTTGGCTACCTTCTACATCGATTCTAGTGGACGCCTCTCAACTAAGGATCACCTCACACAATCTCAGCCCACCCAGCATGTTAAAGCTAAAATCAGCTAACCAGTGTTGGTCAAGAACCCTGTGAACGAAGGATCTAGAGCAACACTACCCCAGCCGCGTTGTGTTGCCGACCCATCTGGCCGGACATAAGATCAGCAGAGGTAATCGAAAATCGATCTCCCTTCCTTTTCAGTCTTTTGCATCTGTCCTTCTTCAACTTGAGCCCGAACAATCCTGGCAGCAACGGCTGCATCTGTCGTGACTCGCCATGGATTATTTCGAGGTGTGCTGGTCCATATTCAGCACCATTTGTCTGGTGAATGTCGTTTTTGGTATTCTGGTCTGCGAAATCACCACCTTTACTGTCTTGGCTGCTGTGCCCATCTTTTCGTCTGCCGCCGGCGCTATCGCCAATGGTCTTTGCTATTATGTGTACTATCAGAAGCACCCTCTGGTCAATGAAGTAGTGGCTGCTGTCTTTTCGGATTTCTTCTGGTTGGTAGGTTGATGTTACCTTTGCATCTTGTCTTTGGCGTGTGCTGACCGTTCTGCCAGCTACAAGAAGCCAGTCTACTCTTATACAGTTATATCATCCTCGAACGAGTCCTTCGACCGGGTCAATGGCGCCTCTTCTCTGTCATCTTCTGGGGCTTGATGGTCTGCACCGCTATCTCCCGTGTTTTCATCGCCATTTACCGAGCCAAATTCCTTATTGAAGGTGTGCACGAGTACGAAGTCATCATCAATTACCTCCATATTGGCTACTTCACCTTTATGGCTATATCGGAATGCCTCAGCGCGTATTTCCTTGTCGTCATCTTCGCCTCTGCTAAGTCCTCTAGTATGAGTGCAGCACTCAAAGTCGGTCTCTTGCGGTATCTCACGCGCAGTACCGAGATGCGTGTTGCGTTTCTCGCTCTGATTGGTGTTGTCCGAACTATTATACACCCATTTCAAACACCAGGACAAAAAGCAGTCAATATCGCTAGTCAGCTTGATCGTTTTCTCTATGCTCTCTTTTGCCTTTACCCAATTGTCTTATAGTAAGCCCGCCTCGTCTTATTACGTCAAACAAAGCTAACACTCTTCTAGCTTCGATACCCTCGCCTCTAAACTCCGATTTAACGAGGATAGGTCAATATATACCCATAGCGATCAGGCGGGCAATCCTACCCGTTATGGCATGAACACACAAACGAGATGTTACACAACGAGATCCAATTACGCATCCAAGATGTACGGCGGCGGCGACGCTGCGCATGAAGGAAACAACTCGCAAGAACAAATTGTTCCACCAAATGGCTCGACAAGATCAGACGTTTCTGAAGTGGAACTGCAGGATATCGATGTTGAGGGTCTCGTTATTAGAAAGACGACTGAGGTTACAGTCACATGAGCACTAATTACATGTGTTAAACAATGAGTTACAGAACATTACATAATAGATAATTTCAAAGCAATTTACACCAAGAAAACTTTCAAGTCACGAAAATATCCCGCGATAATTACAAGATAAGATCTTGAGTAGAACCTACCAAGCAGGGCTCACGAAAATGACCCGCTTCACTGCCTGAATAGAGTCTAGACCCTGATGGTCGAGGTCACGGGACCTTTCCAGGATTCTTGTCAGGTCCTGGTCTCAAATTTCTGTTACAGCTCGATACCACAACGGGTTATGAGTCACTATCTCCTCCATCGAATATAAATTCTCTTAATCTCAACAGATCCATCCTGCCTTAGAAATCGCCAACGCAAGATCTCTCTCCATGATATCCTACGACTGCCAAATATGCGGTGTGGACATGGCTATCGCCCGCATCCGCACTTCTGACGAGCCTCCAAGTGCTGCGTGGAACATTGATGGGGCAAACTACGTAGGCTGGGTCGAGTGGCCGCGAGAGGATGGACATGAGGACCAGGAATGTGAAGATTGTACCACCGTGGATAGTACACCGGCCGATGCCCAGATCCTTGAGTGGGAGTCGCTACCTATCTGGCCGGAAGATGATGACCCGGACGATCCTGACTGGCTTCCCGACGACCAATCCCTTACTGATAGCGAACCTCTAGAATACGATTCAAGCGCAGAAGATGAATCATCTGACAGCCTGTCTAACGAGAGCGACGACGACACGAGTGTCGATTGTAGCTTTCAGGAAGGGGATGAGAAGCACAACCATACAGAGCCATACTATCCCGTATCAGAACTGTGCAATAAACCAAGACCCGAGCGTTTACCCAACGGGACGTGGTATAACAACAAAGTCTACTATACGGGCAATCGTAAAAGTTCTCTCTACGGGGACTTCCCCTTTGAAACAGGGAACAGAGTTCCAACCGAGCATATCGCTTCCCCTTCATGCCAGAGTTCCCGTGGCATCAATGGACATGCCATGAGTGTGGAACAAATGAAGAATTGTCGCAATGTGCGTTTTCTGATACCAAAGTCTCAGGATTGGCAGCCTGCAACTGAGGAAAGGATCCTTGAAGAAGATAGCCTTTTCTACCTTTCGGGAGAGTTGAATGGTTCCAACACGGGTGAAGACAGGTATTTTGTTGCTTGGAGATCGTTTTTTCCATCACGACATGGCCTGCAAGAATTAAGATGTAACTGGGAAATGATAAACCAGGGCGTCGATGTAAGGTCTCTCCAATACATAAAAAAACATACTGGGTCCTGAGCTAACGTTAAGAAAGGGATCTGATGTTTTGTACCCGCTCCCTGTACACTCTTACTGCCTTGATATGTACGCGAAAGCGTCGTATCGTCGGATGGGTAGGGTTGATCTGGATGGACTCTGGCATTGGCGCGAAATAGAAACTCATCGCTTCTCTTATGGGATAGATCAAGACCTTCCTCCGCAACATCCCGACGTTGTTAAGGCACGTGAAACTTGGTACTCTCCGTGGCGTCATCTCACTGGAGGTGAATGGCTTGCTGCGAATCCAGTCGAGATCCCAGGTATCCACGAGCCTTTGAAGTGTTGCCTGGGTATGCAATTTACCATGGAAATTACCCAACCTCAAGCACCACTCTCCACACTTCCCGCGGAACTTGTTCACCAGATACTCGGCCTTTTGAGCCCTACGGATCTTAACAATCTTGCGAAATCTTGTCGAAAGATGTGTCGACTCACCCAACCACAGTTCAAGTCCCTCGTAACTCAAGATATGGCTTGGCTTTGGGAGATTTTGGAAGGCAGTCAGTATCCAAAGTCTCTGGATAGGCCTGTGGCTTGGGATCCTCTTTGTCCATTGGGAATCCCACCGCCCACATTCCCCATTGGCCTTGAAAAGGAAGAGACAGAGAACGCAATCTGGGCAGAAATAATTGCTGAATACCCAGAAATGGAAGAGGTCAGCAACGCAGTCAAGGCGGCCAATTGCAAGCGTCGAAATGAGGTATTGGCACCTTACCAGGAAAAGCTGGATTCGCTATCGAAGCAATGGCTTGAGTTCCGTGAAGCTGTAGAGACTTGGATCCGTTGCCCACCGAAAGATGCCGATGACTTTGATTGGAGACGCATTTGGAGGTTATTCAACCCGGCGATAACGTTGATACCAGGAATGCGGAACCGCGCTCGAATTTGGGACCGTTGTGAGCAGATCATGGATGTTGTTGCACAGGCACACAGACTTGGGCAAATTGAGAATAAGCTTCCAGAGTTGATGGAAAAATACAGGGACCCTTCTCAACCGGGGTGGACTACAGACCCAGAAGTTGATGGATGGGACTAGTAGCTATGTATCTCGTTGTCACCACCAACTGCATTTTCGTGTGTGGGAGTACAGCTAGAGAACCATGTTTACGATCAGCCAACTCGAACTTGACTTGAGAAGAGATAAACCGCATAATAGCCAAACCACTCATATGAAGATAATCCTATAATCGTGAATTCGCAATGGGAGTATTTCCTGTTTCCTTCTTCGCCTCAATATTCAGCTTCCTCCACATATTCTTTCGAAGCTCATGTCCTTCTAAAAAGGTTCGGAACCACTCACGTCTGAACTTGGGCAAATGTCTCCCAACTCCATTGGCTTCGCCAGCCAGCTTCCTCAAACTTTCGAAATAGTCCTCAAAGTCCGGGAAGATGAGGGCAAACTTGGCACCGTCATCTCGTGTCTTGATTCTGTCTTCCTCCCACCTCTGCATTTCTTCTTGTGAAGGCAACGTACCTCGGCCGGCGAGAAGTCTGGCGGCATACACAGCCTGCCATTCGAAGACTTTGAAGGTCAACCCTGCCTGCACTGCGCCGACAAACAATAGTGTTGGATCATGTCTCCAAACAACGTGCTGATACAAGTCGGGTACTCGGTTATTTCGTACGGGGACGTTTGGTAAGAAGGGTAAAGTCCAGCTGTAGCCAGTTCCGAAAATGATGTGGTCGACGTTGTTGATGGTGTCCCCATTTTCTAGATGAATGGTGCGATTCACAACCTTATTGATAGAACGATGATTCTGGATGTGAGGGTGTTTAAAGGCTTCATCTCCAAAATATCCATTGGGACTATGGCCAATGGTGATGGCGTAAACTGGCCTTTGTGCTACATCGACCAGGTCAAAAGCAATATCGGCCGCTGAGACTGATGCCCCAACCACAACAACTCTCTTTATGTGTGAAGTCAGTCATAGCGCAAAACCCAGGCCTTGGAATTATGGAGCTTACCTTTGACCTGTAGAGATCTCTTCCCCGGAAGTGTTTACTGTGAATCACGCTTCCAGGTCTTGACTTCTCAAAAGCTTCAAGTCCCTCAATGGAAGGGATATAAGGAACTGAGTAGTGACCGTTGGCAACCACTACCGCATCGAACCACTCCACCCACCAATAGTCACGTTCGTTTCCTTCCTTGCGAAGAATAACCTTCCATTCGGTTCCGACCTTTTCAGCCAACTCGACGGTTGTACTGTAGGAAATAAAGTCTTGATACCCATTCCTCTCTACTAAACCCTCGATGTATCTCCTTACTACAGTCCAATGACGAAAGGGGGTATCTGGACCGTAAATGGAAACCGATCGTGAGCTTGTTTCTAATGGAATTGGTTCTTGTGAGAATTGCATGGGAACATGATCGATGTTGGTCTCTAGGTACGGGTAAATGGAAGACTCTGTGAACCTTGGCTGGTCCGACTTGGATGTGAAAGCAGGAAGCTGTGAAGGAATGGACAGCGGCTTATCTGCGCTTCTGTCGGCCAATCGTGCAAAATTTGTCAATGTCTGAGGACGCCCCGTGTCACCAACCCTGTTCACATCAGCGGATAGATACATGGTAGAACGAAATGGACTCACCAGCAACCTCCCGCCCTTTCACGGCGCTCGAACACTCTAATAACATCAAATGCTTGTTCCTTTGCCAGTGAATCTATAGCAATCGCGCCAGCAGGACCCGCTCCAACAACAGCAACACGCTTGACGTTTGCAGTAACCATGTTGAGAAACGGGCAGGCGGAGATTGGTGAGGCGAAAGGTGAACTTTAGTAGGTGCGTCTTTATCACAGAGAGCTAATACTTAAGTAATGATAGCTATGAGCGAATTATGGTTGCCAAGATTCGTGCATATAGATGGGACTTGACAGTCATCAAGTGATATGATATAATTAATGCGGATAAGCACGCCATCCTTGGACCAAATCCTTTGACAAGGAATATTGTTAATCGATGAAGGAACATGAGATCAGAGTCTCTCAGTACCGAGGCTCTGGGACTCGAATTAAAAGAAACTTCACTACAAACTGAAACTAAAAGACTGGACATGTAACGTCGGCGTGTGAGATGATAGTTTGTCCCCTCCAACTTTCACTTTGAAGTATAGCGCCATGGCGTAGTACTGATAACATCTCGATTGCAGATGGTGTGATCCTTGGCTTGCTTCATAATTAGCCTTCCCATGTAGAGATTGACCATAATCGATCCTGGAACCGAAGATCTTCTTAAAAGTCAGATCATCCAATCCATATTTAGGTTACCATGCAGGATAGTCATAATTCATTTGTCTTGTTCTTGAACACTAAAGTCGATTTCAGCAAACGGCAAAGCAAATCTAAACAAATAGAGAGCTACTTAACTCCGACTCCAGTATGACCATCTCGTCAGAGGAAAGCGTGGTTGTGGCAGGTCAAAACAGCGAAAAGGAAACAGCCGAGCTCGCTCAAGATGGAAGTCGAATGTCATTTAATAACCAACCCGTGGCCGTTTGGGATCCAGAAGCAGAGAGCAAAGCACGGAGAAAGTAAGCACCGGCTGACGTTATTACTGAAAGACGATAGCTAATCACCATTTCACTAGAGTTGACCATTCCGTGCTCTTGCTGCTCTTCCTCGGCCTGTTGGTTTTCCAACTTGACCGGATGAACCTTGCAAGCGCACTAACGGCAGGTTTCGCGAAAGATATTGGCGTTGACCAAAATACGATCAATTTGGGAAACCAGTTGATGTTTATGGGAATTGTCATCTTCGAGATCCCATGCAACATGGCATTGCAGAAGGTATGATGACAGAACCGAATCTAGGTTTCAGTGGCAGCTGAGTAACTCAATGTGGTAGGTCGGGCCTCGAAAGTGGATGGCAGGTCAAGTTTTAGCTTTTGGCTTCATCGCTACAATGCAAGTCTTTATCAAGAATAGAGCTGGCTTCCTGGCTCTTCGTCTGATGCTTGGATTCTCCGAGGCAGGGTATATCCCCGGTGGAGTATATACGCTCTCGACATGGTACACCAAGCGTGAGCTATCCAAAAGAGTGTCGGTATTCTTCTTCGGCATGTTTGGTGGAAATGCAATTAGTCCAATCCTGGCTTCAGGCATCTTGAAGCTTGACGGTATCCGTGGCATCAAGGGCTGGCAATGGCTGTTCATGCGTAAGAAGCATTAGCTATCTTGTTGAAGAGATTTGTTACTGATTTGAGATTACAGTCGAAGGAATCTTCACTGTAGTTGTGGCATTCATCCTACTACTGTTCCTCCCTGGTAGTCCCGACATTCCTCGACCATTAATTGGACCTGGCCTTGTTCGTTTCTCTTTGTCCGAGCAGGCGATCCTTCAGCACCGACTTGAGATTGATGACCCCGAAGGAAAGAAACCTGGGGTTCAGGGACTTACCATTGACTGGGCGCTGGTCAGACGGACTGTCCTCCATTATCGTCGATGGCCACATTATGTCGCAGCCTTTGCAGTCTTCTCAACTTGGTCACCATTGACAACATATACACCTTCCATCATCGTGTAAGTTGGCGTTGTATCATTATGTGAGGTATCTGATGCTAAAATTCACAGATCTCTTGGATTCGAGAGGATTACTGCAAACGCCCTTGCTGCTGTAGGGGCTTCATTAGCACTGCCAATTGTCTTTCTCTTTGGCTATCTTAGTGATCGGACCAACCTTCGGGGTGGAACCGTTATCGCTGGTCATGTTTGCTACCTCATCACTTTAGTCGTCGCCAGGCAGGTCCATCCCCATGTTGGCAAATGGCCACGATGGGGTCTCTGGACCGCAGTCAACAGTTTTGCTGTAGGCTATCACCCTGTGTCAAACTCTTGGGTTCAGCTGAACTGTCGAGAGGCTGGTGAACGAAGTATAGCTATAGCGTGAGTAAAAATCCAGAACATCTATTCAGACTTGGAAATCTGACGTGAATCTAGGATGTGGGTGATGTCAGCCATCAGTGGCCTTATGGTAGGCACTCAATATTTTCAACACAATGATACTCCCTTGTAAGGGAAACATCCGACCCCCACAACGTCGTAACCGAACTAACCTCGATACAGCTATCAAACAGGTCTACGTACCATGATCATTATGGTGACTGTTGGTATTGTATTTGCCTCAATTCAGATTATCATATATGTTGTACATAATAAGAGAGTGGCACAAGGTAGACACAGCCTCGATAAAGGAAGCCCGCCCATGATCTATACGCCATAGCCTTGTCACAAAGTCACAGGCTAAATGATTGTCAAGAACAGCTTTATTCTTTTTCGTGGTAGGGTGGTATGTAGTTCAGGACGGTCGACGGGAAAATATCACAAATACGCTTCAAATATGTAACATGTGTAACGCTTAGTCTGGCCCGCTTGTGTTAAATATGCAAGACCTACTGCTCTGTTCAGGCAGCAAATGAGATATCTACTCAACAGCCACTATGGAAGCGTCATCGATATAGAAACTCAGACGCTCACATATACCTCTAACAGTAACGCTGATGCCCTGACCTAACTGGGCCTGACTCCACGAGCAGGTTAGTGTTGCAGAAACCCACTCATTCAAAGGGCCTTGGATGTTGGCAGTGTTGAATGACCCAGTACCCACGTCACATGAGAGAAAGCGCGAAAAACAACTTGATGTAACCGTTGTCTTGACCCGGACGGTGAACAAGTATGGTTTGTCCGGCTCGATGGAAGAGGCGTCAAGAAATTGTCGGAAGCCGATGTGTGCAGGACCCCCTGGCGCGGCACTGATGAAACCAGATTGATTGCCCTCATAGGCCTCGGCGGTAGATATTGTGGGATCACCAAAAGATGCCGCTAGGATCCAAGGCGCGATCGTGTTGTCTTCGAAGTCGCCATTGCGAAGAAAATTGGTTGGCTGTTGAGGCAAATCCGATGTTGTAGTTGAAAGCTCAGTTGAGGTTGTAGAAACGGACGGTTCGGTAGTCATATCAGTGGCAGTTGCACTCTCGGAAACAATCGGCAGCTGAGTAGTTGACAGTGAGGCCAACTCTGTGCTTGTGGTCAAGTCTGATGTTGCCGAGGAAGCGGAAGGTTTGCAAGGAGAGGCCAAGGCTGTGCAGCACAAGGCTAGGAGTTGAAGAGTGACTCTCATGGTGAATTTCAAACGAATGCTGGTTTTCTGCAGCTTATCTTGCCACTTATGAAGTCAAAAAGAGATACGGAAGTAAATAAAGATGAAAATAATGTGAAAGCAATGAGGCGATATAATTGTAGTCTCGGAGTCGGCGACATTTTTAGAATTAAAATGAAGGTACCTGTAAAAGGTTTAGTCAAGTGAACTATTGATCTTCGCCGTTGCACCATTGAAAATGGCGTTGACATAGACGAATAACCTCGCTGAATTATCGCTGTCAGTGGGGAATGCAGAGATTATAAGCCCAAAAGCAACAGCAAATTTGTCTGAATATAGCCGGTTATCCCCTGTTTGACAGGACTAGAGTGCGGCTGATCCTTTAACGATCCAATGAATGGAATGAGAATATGTGACTATAACGAAATATTTTCCTAGGCTCAGTTTGGCACTCATAGCGCAATACGGTCTAGGTGAATGTCCCTACCCAATGCCATATCTCTCAACTGCTGGTTCCAATTTCTGTTAGAACTAGCACACTGAACGCAAAGAGACAGGGAATCGGTAACAAATAAAATGTGTCAAGGTGGCTATCTTATATGCCATTAAGCCTTGTAGCCAGGCCGAGACTCAACATCACATCCCTTGACTAGAGGTCTGCTAGTATCGGAAGCCGACATGCCCCAATTCCCCTTGGCAGTATTTCCATCAGCATCAAGTGTAAATGACTCAAAGTCAACAAAGTCATTTACTTCGGCTCCCCATGTAAGAATTCCATCACCCCAGTCACCAGCACAGCCCAATCCAGTTCCGATGTTTGTTTGTCCCATGTACTGCAGCATTCCAACTTCTTTATAATCCGCAAGATTCTTGTCGCTGACAGGAGCAAAGAGACGAATACCAAGGACCCCGTAGAATGAGGATACCTCGAGGATAGCATTGGAAGTATCGAGATGAAAATTAGTCTTTCTAGAACATCGAATCCACTTTATGTGAAGTAATGGGCGTCAGAAGCAAGCCTGTCTTCGACGGGTGCGGATATCTTTGTAGTCCAGCTGACAGTGTTTGTCAGGCGGAAGATCAAATGGGGCTTCTGGTTGTACGTATGGAGCGAAACCTGGAGGATTGACAGGCTGTTAGAAGATGTTTTGTCCTGGGAGGGTATAAGTGCATTGAAGAATGGCCGGAGTAAAAGTAGACTGGATAGTGTCTGTGGAATCCGTTTCTGGATCGTTTCGGAAATGCTGTTGGAAGAGTATTCGTTGACGCTGATGGTGAGACTTTCGGAGCTATCAAAAAGCGCAATAATTTGATCTTATCGAGTCTTTTGCAAGTCACCGACCTGCAATATGAAGAGTTAGCACTTAACCTATGTAGGAACTACTGTAAATTGGAATATTTGACTTACAAGAATAATCTGGGAAGACTGGGGAGATACTGAAATGGTAGTTTGGTGCTTTGTGATAGCTGGTGCACCGCCAGTGACGTTAACAACATCCAGTGTCATCTTGATAGTGTCAGAGCCTGCGTTGTCAAAAGTCGTGAGGAGAACTTAATCGGAATTTCCATTTTTAAGGGTCTTGACGAAGCTGTAAACACCTTTGGCGCCTGTAGCTACGTGGCTTGACTTAAGGATACCATCTTTTGCAACAAGGTCAATCTTAACAGGACCATTGGTGTCAAATGTAAGAATTGCCAGATTCGTACCCTCTTGGATTTGAAAATTTCCTTTGCGACCTCGAATCAAATTGGGAGATGTAGAAAGCTCCGTTATGGGGAAATATTTGAAGAGATTCGGCGTTTCAAAGGCCCAGGATTGATCGGGTGCAAACGTGGCCTGATCTGAGCTTGAGGATGCCGACGGGTTCTTGACTCTCCAACCAGAAAGACTGAGTATGTTTTTGCCTGGAAGCTGCTGCAACATCAGACGTTAAACGAGAAGTCCTTCTTGATTGTGCCACTTGACACATTGTAGTGGTTGAATAGTACCTTTCTCTTACCTTTCTCTCCATAGCTGTTAAAGTTGACAATACAGTTTCGTAGGGTGAAAGTGTTTTGATCTTCCACATTTCCTTCCCGATCATGGATACTGACAATCACCGGTCCCCAGAAACTGGCGCATTTATGGAAACGAATCCCATCAGGAGCCATGTCTTGAATTTGAGACATCCTCCACTGACAAGTCCCTCAATAGCACTCGCTAGAGGTGCCGATACTTTGGTACGGAAGTCGCTGTCCCGTGCATTGTAGCATTCCAGAGTTATACTACATAATACAGTTATATTCAAAAATCAACAAATACATTAGCAGTATTATGGGTATTGATCTTCTCTTGTAAAATTTATCTTATTTAAGCTCCTTATTATAGACTTAATCATGGCAAGTGAGTCCTGTGCCCCGCTAGATAAATAACCTAAATTATTAAAAGCCACAATGACATGTCAATTGCGGCTGAAAAGGAAATGGGGGGTTGAAATGAATAAAAAGCAACTCTACGGGTTAAATATAATAGTTGCCCTATCAGAATTATACTGGCAAGCCATGGCTTTCTTACCGCAAGTCAAGTAGTGGTCATGAGATATAATTGTGCCGGTTAGCCGTAAGACGAGGCATACGTGAACTTGAAAATCAGCCTTATTAAATAAATACCTAGAACTTTAGTAAAGTCATAGTGTCTTGTTAAAAGCCCAAAATTGTCTTTATTGAGATATTTTACATCAGACTCCTGCGTCCTTGCTATACGGAGCTTGCAAAGCGAATCTGCTGCTTGAATACTATTTCTGCTTTTAAGTGCCTCGTTTGAAATAAATTATCATGGCCGATCTGGCTTTTGGTATCGCAGGAATCGCAGGAACCATTGATGTCTGTATCAAGTGAGTGAGCATTTGTTCGTCTCTGAAAATCGGGAGTTCTTACTGACTGCCTCAGATTCGGCAAAGCATTAGTCCAGGCGTACAAGGACTATGGCCAGATCGACGCAATCGCCGAAGAACTATCCGTTAGAATCCAAATTTGCTGGTCAAGGCTAGCCGGTCAGCTCGAAGTCATGAGTAAGCTGTTAAACAGCATGACTCTTGATCAAAGGGAACTTCAGTCACGCATCCTGCGTATCCTTGAGTCCAAACTCGAAGCCGCCGTGTTGAGTATCTCCAAGCCTGAAAAATACGCAAGCTCGAGAAAAATCAAGGCTCTGCAATTCCTGAACCTTAGGGAAAGCTTCCAGAGTACCGTGGCTGACCTCGAAGCCTGGCAACTGCGATTTGAACCGTCTTGGTTTCAGATCATCAAGACAAGCCCTGCTGTTGCGGACAGAGTGCTGAAAGATGTATCTCGAGAAAAATCCCGAGACCCTGATGAGCCAACGCGCACAGGTCTCAAATTTCTCCAATCCTTTGATAATGCTGAGACAGTGAAACTTGCGGAGAAAGTCCTCAATAATCTCGATAAAAGAACCATTCAATATTCCAAGGCAGAAATTGCTATCAGAGAAAAGGAGAACAAATACTTTATACTTGACACTATTTCTCGGGATATTGTCTCATTGAGAGATGCCCGTGAACTTGCATCCCGTCTTCGAGACTCCAGTCCTCTCACTTTTGGGACATTGAAATGCAAAGGCATTGTACAATCATCAACGGAACCTTCTCTCACCTTTGTCTTTGGGGTTCCAGAAGGTTACTCTACAGTCCGGAGCTGCAGAGAGCTTCTCCTCTCAGGCGTTATTCCTGACTCACTCACAAAACGACTCAAGATAGCTCGACAGCTCGTTTCCGCAGTTTATTACATCCACCTCTACGAGTTTGTACACAAGAATATCATACCAGAAACTATCTTGACTCTCGAACGTCCTGGAGAAGCCTCGGATGACATGATTGTTTGTCTAGTTGGGTTCCAACTCTTTAGATACGTAGAGGGCCCGACAAATACTTCCAAAGCAGACAGAACGGACATTTTATATCAGCATCCATCTCGTCTAGGTAGCGAAAGGGTCAATTTTGTTATGCAGCACGATATTTATAGTCTTGGGGTCTGTCTTCTTGAGATAGGCTTATGGCAGTCGCTTGTAAATTATCAAGCTGGGGAGGCGACACTTGGAAACTGTGAAGGTCATTTGGAGAATCTGGGACCTGACTCCATTAAGGAACGTCTGATCTCGATAAGCCGGACACAGCTCAGAGCTACTATGGGAGACATATACAGTCGGGTCGTTGAGACCTGCTTGACCTGCTTGGATGAGGGCAATGAAGACTTTGGAGATCCAAAGGAGTTTGAGGTTCAGAATGGAGTGGAGGTTGGGTCGCGATATGTTAAGAAGGTCATGGATGCGATGAGCATGATATGCTACTAGACGCGTCAATAGGCGATCTGTTATTTTCTGACACAGGTTCGGGGCAATGGTGCCACTGAAGGCGGTATGCGGCAGTCGTAAATCTGTATACACTGGTAACCCTGAGGGCGGCACGGTTCTAGCCCATCCGTTTCTACGCCACAAAGACCGAAATAGTAAGTGGCTTATGCAGTTATGCGATTATTTAGAAAGTAAGCAGCTGGCCTGTCTAAATTCAGCCCAGCAGGCCAACCAACTAATGCTTGACACTTTGCTAAAACTTTTCTTTGGTCTCTCCTCTGATCTAATTGTCGCTGCACAAGGCTGAGGCTCTAACGATCAACTCAGCATGGAAGAGAACTTGTCTGACATCGTCCGGGACTTCAAATTGTCCACCCGTTACGACGGGGGATTTACCATCCACTTTTACAATGACCCTGATGCACCCCCCTCGACTCCACAACGACAGGAACGTTGGGGGAGAGTGCGCACCATAGGCAACGGTAGCCAAGGAACGGTTGTTCTTGAAAACTGTGTACAAGGAGCCCGAAACTTCACTGAGCGCGCCGTCAAAAAGATTCCACTCCGCAGCAGCCATTCGACACGTTTCTATGAACGCGAGCTTGCAGCTATCATTAAGTTTTCCCATGACAGAGTAGGCATAGAATAGCCCATTCCCCATAGAATGTAAAATTGATCTGGAAACTCATCCGAAATTCTAGTATTCGAAGTATTTTGTTAAGTCTCTGGGATGGTATACATCGTCAGGAAGGTTGAACATCGCCATGGAATATTTTCCCGAGGGTGATCTATTCACCTACGTCGAAAAGCTACATGGCCTACCGGAAGATGAATGCCGTGAAATAACAAGTCAGATCGTCTCAGGTATCTCGCTGATGCATGCAGAAAGGTTTGCACATCGTGATATAAAGCCCCAAGTAAGTTCCAATGGCAAATATTAAATCAAACCTTACGGTTTTAGGAACGTCTAACTAGCCTTATAAGAATATTTTGATTTATAGACATCCACGAGACGGTCGATCTAGCACATGGTGGATTAAATTGGGTGACTTTGGTATCTGTAAGAGGGATGGAACGGATACTAACACGACAAATTTCACCCCTGGTACAGAGACATACATGGCACCTGAGCTTCTTAACCCTAACTTGGTGAGCCTCTCACCTAGAGACTACCAGAAGTCTGATGTTTGGGCCTTGGGAATCACGGTCTTCTTCATCCTAACGAATACTGTGCCATTTTCAAGTCGATACTCAACGAGAGAGTTCGCAACAAACCTCGGTGAACCGTTCCCTTGTGCTCCTTTGCGCGGTCGCAACATAAGTGCAGAAGGTCAAGCATTTATTAGAGATGCAATTAAGCCAAAGCCGGAAGACAGAATGGACGCAGCAAAGGCTATGGAACATGCTTGGATTAACGGCTTTCTACCTTGTTGTCCAGTGTCTGGTACTTACATGGAGTAAGTTTAATATCTTTCCAGCTCATCGATTACAAGGACTTACCAACCTAGAACCTCGACAACAACTTCCATTCAAAGCTCCTTGGATGAGATGGGTGGGCTCACAAACGAGATCTTAACTTTGGCTTCACAAACAACAACGCTTAGTGGATTTCTTTCGCAACCCTCTCAGAACGGGAGCATACCCCGGCCTGCTGCAATCCCAATGCAGATTTTACATGAAAATAACAATGCAACTATTGAGTATGTCTTAGCAATCGAACTGCATCGAAATTGTTAACCACCGTATAGCATTGAACCTATGCGTGGGCTTACCGCAAGCCTAGAGGAATACTGGGGCTTGCTGGTTACGCCTCACAAGACTCCATCATTCATTTTTTGCGATCTCATTGGCAAAATCTTTGATCACTTTAACGTCTCAAACACCGGCATGCTCCAACCTCATGAACTCTGCGCATTCATGTATGCGGCACGCTGGTTACCGCAATTCCCACCAATCCAGGTGTTTATGAGTGACTCTCCCTCATTGGGTGCTCTACAGCAATGTGACGTTTATATAACAAACTGCTACAGGTGGTTCCCACTAGACCACCGGATGGCGACACGTGAGCCTCCTCCGTCGGTCCCCATTCAGCCGCATGCGGGTCGCATTCGTATGCGGGACCAGTTCATGCTCGGGCTCTCACGGTTACTAGTTCCAACAGTACCAAATGGAATGCCGCTCCTGACAAGGCGGGGATTCCAGCAGTATTTCGTGTTTATGGCAGTGGGAAGTCCTGATGACCTTTTCATCCGCCTTAATCACCTTATGTCTATCATAGGTTCTCATCTCAAGGATTCTATGACGGATCGCCCATTCGAGTCGCATATCCCACGCTCGTGTTTTCCTCCAGCTCCAAGTTCTCCAGAGGAACAGATGCGGTTGATGTTGGAAACACAAAGAGCGGTATGGCTAATGCCCTACTAGTCTTGACGCCATGCGAAAGCCTAACTGATAGGCCGTTGGTTGTTTGGCCCAAACTACCAACCTCTAAGCCAGCCGATCAGGGGTCTAGTACTTAAACCTGAGTCTTTACTGTAGGGTGAAAGAGGAAGAAGATAAGTAAAAACAGGGGAGATCAAGAGAAAAGGAGGCTAGAGAGAGAAAAAAGAAAGGGAGGCAAAAGGAAAGAAAATAGGACATTAGCTTGGAATTCCAGCTCAGCCCAGAACAGATTGCGCAACAATTCGCATTCTCGACCCAGCATTTTGAGACATTCTGATTACCATGCAGGCCAAAATGGTTGCTACTTAGTGCTTTATGATCTTTCCTTACGCATACTCTAGGACTCCCATCATTCCCAGTCTCCAAGTCCCCAGAGCCTTCAATCTTCAAATTCATTTCTTACTGAAACGCCTTAGTACGGGTACCACATCTGAGAAAAGATGGAAGAAGCTAAAGCTGAAGTCCGTCGACTCGTCGATGAGGAATTTCAAGATGGTGTCACAGCAGTTGAGATAGATCCTTCTGACATCTCATCAGAGAAAGACATAGGCGCTCAACCGAGAAACTTGAGAATGCTTGTTGAATTTGACAGCGTCGGGATTAGCAGATATGCCCGTCGTCAATGGAACCCCCAGAAGGGCTTTCATTACGTACTACAAGACTATCCCGCTGTTGCTATGTCAGTCACCGATACCACTTGGGACAAACGGAGACGTGACAAGGAAAAACGAAAAGATGCAAGAGGGTGAACAAGACATTGAAAGTTTTGTTCTAGAACTCAAAAGCGACGTGAGGAATGAAAAGAAGCCGGCGAATTATGTGAGTCATAAGTTTCTCTGTAAAAGGATTCGAGCTAATCATGGATATACAACAGAGTCAATGTTAAGTTCAGATCGAGCCCCGAAAATAAGGTCTCTTTGCAAGTAGACAGTAGCTCTAGTATTCTTTTCGTGCAGAGCCGTATCCAAGTCAGTCAAGACGTACCTGCTGGACGGTCGGTCGTCGACCTTACCATTGAAGACGCTGCGCGATTTCAAGAAGGATCCAAACCGTATGAGATACTCTATGGGGGTGGAGAGAAGGTTTATTTCTCCTTGTTTGAAGCTACAGTTGGTATTGGAGGATTGAAGACTTCCCAGGTTTTTGGAGCAGCTAAGATTGCTGCCCAGGCGAACCTCCTGCCCCTCGGTATACTTGGTCTGGGCTTCTCGGCAGACAACTCACCTTATCCATTCCATCGTACGCTGGTTGTTCAGCTTATGGAAAGTGGTATGATCAAGAGAGCTTCGTTTGCACTCATTGGACCTCGTTCTAAGCCAGCTGGGAGCGTCGAATCCACCGATGAGAAGACACGGGATAGAGGATGGCTGGTAATTGGTACATTGCCAGATGAATACCACAATGGTATTACCTGGTGTCCAGTCCTCGCAGAAAAGTACAGAGCTTGGGTGGTTCGCCTCAATAAAGTCATTGTCAATGGCGTTGTGATCTGCGAGGATCAATTGGCTCTTATCGATACGGGGAGCTCATATGTCACAACGACAGAAGAGAATTGCCAAGATATAGCAAAGGCTGTCCGGGGAAAAGCCAGTAACCGTATAGTATCATATCCCAGTGGAGGCCTCAGCGAGTTCTCGTTCACCTTTGGCGATGGGACTGGAGAAGCCACTTTCAGTCTCAATGACGAGGATTTATCACTGGGTCCAGTACCCGGCGACTTGCTGAGAAGCCCTGTCACTTATATGAGCTTTGATAACAAGAAGTATACTTGGATTCTGGGTGGAATCTTCATTGACAACATGGTCACAATCTTCGATTATACAGGCGAGCAGCGGATCGGCTTTGCATCGCGATCTGACGTGGAACCCGTTGTAACAAAGACATAGAAGGAAAGAATAATATTATTCCTTCTTTTTCTATATGGTTACGTATGATAGATTATTGCAACGGAGGAATACCAATTAATAATAAATGATAGAGGTAGGATCAGCCACCAAATAGTTAGAACGAATTTCCAGCCACCATTTCCGAATCACGATTCTGAATAGGTGGGGCCACGCATTTTTCCAATCGCCATCAGCCGAAACTCAGTCACGTCCAAGTTTGCAAGACATGTCAATCCATCTCTCAGTTAACCATGTCAGAAATCAGTAAGAGGGCTGGGGGACAGTACTCCAGAAGGCGCGCTGCTCAAGCGTGTTTAGTTTGTAGAGCAAGGTCCGTACTTGATGCCATCCTCAGAGCTACATTTGCTGAATGAAACCCAGAAAGTCTCGATGCGACAGTCAACGACCGCGATGCGGCTTTTGCTCCAAAACCAACTCGGAATGTACTTACCCAGACACGGAGTCCACAAGGTACGACTTTGGCAAAAGAACTTCTCTCAAGTACCGCTGATACTGATTTCCTCAGTTTGGATAAGGCTTCTCTGCTGATAATAGAGAGGATCACAACTATGGAGGAGAACTTACTGACGCGACTTGGGGATGTTACGGCCTTTCAAAGCTCTGCAAATACTCTCGACAAATCAACGGCAACTATTCCCGGATCCAAAACGAAATCGCTGAATCTGTGGCCGAATGGTGATGTTATATTATCGTGGAATGTCTTCAGGCATGCTGTCGCCAGATGTGGCCAGCATCGACACTGGGAGGTGTATCGGCATGAGCTGGCACCTAGCCATGGCATCATGGCCCCCACACCCGGACTGAGTCCTTCAATCAAGGCAGAATTTGTGTATTCGGATATTGAAACAGGTGCATTCGACGTTAAAGAGTCAACACCCGATGACATCATGGCCGATGATACGACTCCGGGATCGCCAGGAATTGCTGCGTCTCTTATCAGGAACTACGTGGTCAACATACACAGCAAGTCTCCGATTTTGGATCTCGAATTCTTGAGAAAGCTTGAGGATGAACTGTTGAAAGACAGCCAGCTTCTGTATTGGCCAGTCCACAAGAACCTTCCAGCAGGACTACAACCTTCTGATGTGGCCATTCTACTACTGGTGCTGGCTTTGGGTGAGGTTTCGACCAAGGGTAACCCCGAAAAGGAACCCTTGAAACAATCCCCTCACATAAAGCTTGCACTTCCCTGGCTAGGAGTCACCGCCTTCAGCAACGCACCCCCTGTGAAAGACTTGCAGGCACAGTTGCTGTTGGCGAGTTACTGCATGTGGATCTTGAAGCCTTGGAGAGCTTGGTGCTACGTCGAAGCAGCAGCTGCAAAGGCCGAGACAATATTGATGAGGTGAGCAAAGCCTTCGATAAATCCGCTTTTTATTCTCATCCTCGCGGAATAGGTATCCAGGTATTATCGACCAGAAGCTAAGCCATCGAGTCTTATGGGCGGTCGCCAAGATGCAGCTCGAGCTCACCGAGGAAATATACCCTCATCTTGGATTGCTGAAACCAGGTAGACTCGGGCAATTGATCCAAAGTACACCAATTCCACCACCGCCCCCTCAGCCGTTCGAATGGCCTAGTATCGGCTCCCAGCTCGACACGGACACTTGGTATTACTATCTGGCTGAGACTTCAAGTCGGCGCTTGGTTGAACAAATCAAGACTGAGCTATATAACAGTAAGATAGTCATGAAATACATCGCATAGCTAACCAGCCGCCATACAGCAGATGACTACAGTAATTCCGACCGAGTCTCAAATATAGTTGCCAAGTATCCTCTGGCTTGCGAATTTGAACGTCAGATCAATGAATGGTGAGTGTTATAGTCCTGATAGAATCTTTGCGAAAGAGTCGTTGGTTGAATCACGACTGACGCATTGATGATAGGATGAGTTCCCTTCCAGCCGACTTTCGAAGTGCCTCAACGTTCCCCCAAGCAGCAGCGCATAGTCTTGACCAATCTATCAAGCAGAGGATGCGGAAGATCCTCTTTGACCGGCAAGGACAACTTTTAATGCTGGTATTCCGGCCATTCCTAGCCGCTCTCGCCGATACCGGCTACAATGATGATGACCTCATGCCGGGTAATACAGACACCCCGGGACCATTGCTGAAGGGCACAGAGAGATATCTCCAGTTTGCACTCAACTTCCTCGTCAAGCAAACTGATCAGCCGGTTCGTCACTACGGATGCTGGCTGTTAGCGAGAAATATCTGGTCAACGGCTTTATCTCTGATCGCAGCATGTCATATTCCTGGTGTAATTAGCCACATGGAATTGAGGGAAACCGAGAGCCAGAATCTCGACAGCGCCATGTCTACAAGTCCCATGTCATACGAGTCTTTCGTTCCCAGCGCTTCCCGAAGCTCGTTTTATCACAAGGCTCTTGATGCCTGTGAAGATGCTCATCGTCTACTAAGAGTGTGGGATGGGGAGAGCAAGAGCTTATCATTTTGCGCAGATCAATTATGGGCTTTGATTGTTGATGCAAAGTGGCATGAGACCAGCTTGAGGTCCAGCAATGTGGCTGTATGATAGGTCAACTACGAGGCTCTACCAAGTCCTTGGAATTCTGAGCATTGCATTTTTATGTTTATGAAGTAAACCCTTTCTAGTCTGACTGCTCGTATACAACCTTGTTGGCGATGGCTCCGATGCCATCAATTTCCACCTTTGTGATATCACCCTCCTTCATGCTAACCTGAGGCTTTTTACCGAATCCAACACCAGCTGGAGTTCCAGTGAAAATCAGAGTTCCTAGGCAAGAGTGAGCACTTGGGCTAGTACATTAAACCATTATTGGACTCACCTGGCAGAAGCGTCATGCCCTGACTCAAGAACGACACGATTTCGGCGACCCCAAAGATCATATTCTTAGTGTTGCCATTTTGCATTTGAGTCTCATTCAGCGTGCCACGGATTCCAAGGCCTACTGCAGATCCTAGGATATCCTTCGAGACGATTGCTGGCCCGATAGGTGCTGAAGAATCGAAACATTTTGAGTAGCACCATTGTCCCCCACCCAATTGAGGTTCAAGCTGCCATGCTCTATTAGAAATGTCATTTCCGGCCTAGAGGTGTTACTTTTTGTATCTGAGGTTTCGCGTGATGGCTTACTGTATAACCAAAGACATAATCCAAGGCGTCATCTTTTGAAACTCTTGAGGCTCTCTTGCCAATTACGATAACCTGGGAATGTCAGAGCTATGATCATTTTGCAGAAGAAGTCAACGTAGTGGCTAATAGATTCAGGAATAATCCATACCAGTTCAGATTCGTAATCCAGCCTCCCCTTCTCCCAAGAGGTACGAGGAAGGACGAGATCATCATGGGGACCAGTAAGTGCTGTCACCGGCTTGAAGCTATACGTGATGACTTGTCAGAGTTCGTTCGTAGCGTAGGGAAGGTGTTCTCATGAAGCAGATCAGGGCCGGAAACTCACAAGACAACAGGTACTTTGGGGATAGACATCTGAGCTTCTTCAGCATGATCCGTGTAGTTAAGACCAATGCAAACAACAGACCGTGCATCAGTTACATCGATGGGGCATAGTAGCTTGTGAATTGTATGCTCTTGTTTCGAAAGTTGGGCTGGGGAAGAGAAGGGACTGCCAGACTCCAAGATTCTTGCAGTCTTAAGAGACTCGTCGGCGGCACCATAATGTGTCTCGCCATCATTTGACACGAAACGAACAAGACGTTGGATTGCCATGTTGGTTATCGGAGTGATATAGGAGAGTTGACGTAGGAAGTGGTTCGAGAGCAGGGACATGAGAGATAACAGTGTTTCTGATATATACCCTGCATCTAACAAGTAGCTTAAATACTCGACCACTGATGCGTTGATATTCCGTTGTCGGAGCCACGACGATCGTGGCTGACAAGGATGATGTGTCTATTCAAAAGTGGGGTGACGGAAGAATCCGAATCAGGTTAAAACTAGGATACGATCTATCGGTCCAAAAGCCGAGATGCCCCGACATACTATCATAGCCCAAATTGGACTAATTCCGGATTCGAATGATCGTATAGGTAGAAAGGCAGAGCGACCAAGCAATTCCAGCGTGTTTTACTCTGGGGTATATAACCAAAAGAGACCTCAAATTTCAGAAGATCATCTAATTCTAGAGGTATCAGCCTTTTTACTCCATTACTACGACTCAAGTTCAACATCAAAGACAATGCTGGAACAAACTATTGCTCAGCGTCCGTGGACAGTCGTCGCTACCTCAGGAGCTGCTGCGTTGGTGGCTTTCACAGCATGGTGCATACAAGACTATCGCGCCTACCTTGCCCTTGGTCCTGGAGGTCCTCCGTACAACGTGAGAGGATGGGCATGGATTACCTTTGGTATCCGGCCTTTTGCTCTAAGCCGATCCGGAGCAACGTATGTCTCCGATTACCCTGCACATGGAAGCCATCTAGAGATCCAAAATCTCCCATGTCGTCAAGGAGAGAGGGCAGTTCTTGGCGGGATTGCTCCTCATCGTCAATTATCTCAGCACGCGCCTGAACACATGAGAAATGCAAGTGACAACTAAATCTACTACCTATCTCTCAATTTTGTCTTGCTCGACAACCAGACTAACTTTTACGATTAGTTCATCCAGAATCTTTTCCACAATGCGGCCCGACAACACCCTTCGATCCTCGAAATAAAGAAGTCTTTGTACGAACGACACCACGACGCACTCTTCGTCGCACACGACCTAATAGAGTCGCAACCCGAAAGTCTTCCCAAGACTGCCGTCATTGCTAGGGGCGAGCTTGGACATGCGCACCCAGATCTCTCTGTTCATCTGTACCTTTCCCCCGCGGATGCACGCGTCGTCATTGAGAAAGGCTGGGCTGAGAGACACAGACTGTCCGTCCCCGAGAGCAGTTGGGTCAAGAACAAATATGCCATCGCTAGCACGTACGTAATGTTTTACGGGCCTCGCAACGAGAAGGAAATGGAGGTTTTGAGAGTCATTTTGGAGAGCAGTATACGCTTTATGACAGGTCGTGATAGAGTAGAAACAGTTCAGTGGAGAGAGGCTGTTTAGAAACGCTTGGCTTCTAAGTAATGCTACTATGACTCAATTTCGATATTCCTTTCAGGTTTCTCCGCATCGAAAATCTTATCCTTATTGTTGTTGATCCAAACGTCCAAATTTCGACCTGGCAATCATATAATTTGATAAACGATCCCGTTATCGAATGAATGAGGATAAGCTGACCAATTCCATCAATTAGTATGCATCGATGTCTGAAACCTGTACTCTAGGCCATTGTCCACCCCCGTTCAATCCTTACGATAATATCCTCCATTTCCCTCCAATCTCCAACACCGCGCGATCCCGCCACGTGGACTTTGTACGACCCTGAGTCGACACGCCACAGATGGCCTATCTCATCCCAGTAGGCAAAATCTCGGGGCTTTAGGATAAACATGAGGTCTTGGGAGCTGCCTGGTTCAAGAAGATGGGTCTTTGCAAACGCCCGTAGCTCAACGCGTGGTCTCGTTGTGACCGGGTTGAGAGCTTCTACAAAGAGGAGGACAGTCTCGCGAGCGGCTGATGTACCTGTGTTCTGAAGTTTCAAGATGATTTCCTGGTTCCCGACCGAAACCTGAGTGTGACGCTGCACAGAACAACAAAAAGTCGTGTATGTCAAACCATGGCCAAAGCCAAAGCGCGGTTTGTACTGATCAAGTGACTCTTGACGATATCCAACAAAGACTCCTTCTCGGTACTGTATCCTCTTGTCTGCAGTCATTAAACCCTCAACATGCCCAGCAGGATAGTCTTCAACCTTGTTCCAGAATGTAGTCGGGAGTCGACCACAGGGTGATACTTTACCCGTCAGTAAATTGGCCAATGCATTTCCGAATTCCATGCCCGGGAACCACGCATAAATGACAGCGTCGACAAGATCAATCCAACCACTCATGTCGATGGGTGATCCGGCATTAACAACCACAATCGTTGGGCCCCGACATGCCTTGGCAACTCGGAGAATCAGTTCATCTTGGCGTCGTGGAAGTCGCATGCTGACACGGTCAAAACCTTCAGACTCCCATTCTGTGCCTGTACCGACAACCACTATAGCGGTATCAATAATCTTGGCAAGGCGTTCCGCGGCAAGCATAGAACTATCATCATCTCGGGCGGGCGATAATCCAAGCCGACATCCTTGAATGAAGAATTCACGGTTGACATTCTGGGCCTGATGACTCGAAGACCAGCTCACCACCTCGAAGTTGTATCTCTGACCGGCGTGCAATTGCAATGGTTCTCTTCTCGATATTTCGAGCTTTGACCGATCAAAGAGAAAATCCTCTGTAGAAACATCCAGTCCTCTTTGTACATGGAGAACGACCTCGTCGTTTACAAGACACTTGGCGTTTCCAGGTCCACAGAGGCTCAAGTTGAATAGGCCATTCTGCTGGGTAGTTACCTCGAACTTCATGGACGTGCAGAAATTAGACGGGTCTATGAGACCCTCCGGCGCATGCTCGACTAGCATATATAAAGTGTCCTCCAGTGACTCTGAGAAGAATTGCGCGTTTTCGGATATTGTGTCTCCGTTGTACCATTCGAGGGTGATCTTCCCGAGTTCGAGACCACTCTCATTTGGGAGTGGCACAAGCCGCTCAGTCGCGACACCTGGACCAAGAAGAGAATTACAGTAGGCATTCTGGATAGCTTCCCACGGCGTTGAGGAGTATGGTACCTTGAGACTTGCGGAGCCTCCACCAAATAGAGACGGTTGTGTCGCGTGATGACCGAACACGGCCAGTTTTGTGCGGCAATCGCCCAAGGGCAAGCAGTTGCTTTCATTCTTCAAAAGCACTACACTTGACTCACTGGCCTCTCGGATCAACGCCCTCGCCTTTGGATCGTCAAGATATTCTTGTTCTTCGGCTTTGGACGGTGGCGGGAACCCCGGTTGTCCGATCCGTCCTGTCTTCTCAAGGAGACCCAGTACTCTGGTAGCTGAGTCTTTGATCTGATGCTTCTCTATCTCTCCTCGTTCGAGACATTCCAACACTCTGTCTGTGTTGCGAAACTTTGTAGGTCCGGGCATTTCGATGTCTAAACCAGCTGCGAAAGCCTCAACTGTACTGTAGGTTCCGAACCAGTCCGATATGACTGCGCCCTTGTATCGCCAATCGTCGCGAAGAATCGATAGAAGACTTTTTGATTCGGAGCAGAAGGAGCCATTGACTGAGTTGTACCTTTAAACAAGATCCATCATTAACAGAAGCGCACTGATTTCATGGACATTTTACTCACGCGGTCATGATGCACCACGGGTCTGCTCGCTCGACCACGATTCTGAAAGGCTCGAGATAGATCTCTCTCATTGCACGCTCGTCAATGACACTGTCACTCCATCTTCTTCCATTCTCTGCCTCATTGGCAAGAAAGTGCTTAGGACTGGTGGCTATCCCCTGTGCTTGTAGACCCTTTACAAAGGAGGCAGCAACTAAACCACTGAGCAATGGATCTTCGCTAAAGGACTCAAAGTTGCGTCCGCCTGATGGATTAGTCGAGCTGTACGAAGCACTCTATGGCAGGACTTACATAGAGGGTAGCGGTGGATGTTCATGGTTGGAGCTAACAGGCCATGGACGTCTTTGCGTTTGCATTCTCTCGCAAGTATTTTGGCCAATTGCAACACTAATTCGGTATCAAAGGACGCACCCAGAGCTGTCGCGCAAGGAATCGCAGCTGAAGGCGCACCATTGATCCAGTCTTCACCTCTAACGCCATTAGGACCATCAGAGAACTTGAGTGATCCAATTCCAAGGGATTCGTTTGGGCGAGTTCGCCAAAAGTCTTGCCCTGACAAAAGGCTCGCACATTGTTCCAAAGAGAGCTGTGAAGCCGCGTTTTCTTTATCGATGGAGCCCATGTTGATGGCAAGTCGTATGCAATCAATCAGGAGCTAGTGCGGATTGACTCGACAGAGCAAAAAAAAAAAAAAAGGCGAAGCATAGTCATGATATGGAAACCCGAACACAAGATACGATGGGGTAATGGCAAGGTCTTGCTATGAATATGGGAAACCCGTTCTTGGTCCGGGGCAGTTCGGGGTTGATGCCTAGGCCGTTGTCGTTCAACGACCAAGTCTCAATGCAGACCAATTGTCTCACGTCGGGGCATCTCGGTTCTCATACCGAAAAAGTCTAGATGTCTCCATGACTTCTGATAGGTCGGGGCATCTCGGTAAATATACCGACATCATGGACATACCTGAGTCAACACCTTCAGCTAGCGTCCCTCGTCGACTTTGCCTTGGCCATCTCGCTAATAAGGTTTTGCGGAGAGAGCTCAGTTACTGCATGCCCCAGATGGGGTAACGCCCCACGATTCAGATTTTTAGAACGCGTCGAGTTCTCTTAGCTCTATCAATCTAGTCAAATGGAAAGGGTCGACGATGTATTCCTTTTGCTGGTTCTCCAATGTTAATAAATAATCGAGTATCCCGGGGAAGATCCAGTCAATCAGCAATCCCTCACATCTGGCAACCAACACTCTTAGCTGATCTCATCGACATTTACCATCATGACTGCGCCAGCTTCGACCTCACTGTTCAAGAACCCTAGCCTCTTGAGGCTGTATCTTCTTCTCATTCCTGGCTCCTTGATAGTCAGCGCAGCCATGGGATACGATTCAAGTCTCATGAACGGTATTCAGGGAGTCGATCGATGGCAAGATTGTTCGTTCTCTCACCAACGCTCCAGTCGGGCTCTGCTAACTTGTGTACCTGCCAGATTTCAACCATCCTCAGGGTTCCCTTCTTGGTATCATGAACGCCATTCTTCCTCTTGGAGCAGTGTTTGGCACAATTCCTGCGGCATGGATCTCTGATAATCATGGACGACGCTGGGCAATGGCAGTGGGTGACGTTATTGTCATCCTTTCCACAATCATCCAGACTGCTAGCATCAATAGTCAGTATATAAACCTTGTTTCTTGTGGTTGCAGTCTAAAGAGCTTACCAACCAACAGCCGCCATGTATATGGCATCGCGATTTCTCATCGGTCTTGGAATCACCATTGCGTCAAGCTCCGCGCCTATGCTTGCCGCCGAACTTGCTCATCCTGAATCGCGAACGACCCTCACGTCCATGTATAATACGCTCTGGTACCTAGGAGTAAGTACAACGATTGGAAACACAGCGATCAATCACAATCTGACTTTCCTGTCCAGTCAATCATTGCTGCTTGGACTACATACGGTACATATCGACTTACTTCCGAATGGTCTTGGAGACTTCCGACCGCCTTACAAGCGCTGCCTGCAATCATTAACCTCATCGGCCTTTGGTTCCTCCCGGAAAGCCCGAGATGGCTAGTCGGTCAAGACCGTCATGAGGATGCACGTGCTATTCTGATAAAATATCATGCAGGCGGCGACGAGGACTCCGCTTTTGTTGCGGCAGAGTTTGAAGAGATTCGTACTGCTCTCCAGCTTGAGCTTGCCGGTTCACGCTCCTGGACGGAACTTGTTCAGACAAAGGCCAACAGACATCGCACATTACTCGTTCTTTGCTGCGCCTTCTTCCCTCAGTGGTCAGGAAATGGCCTCGTGGTAAGTGACCTTGCAAGAGCTCTCTTCCGCAACCTGCTTATGATATCCTAGTCTTACTACATTGCGCCGGTGCTGAGGTCGATCGGAATCAACTCTCAAGGAGATATCACTCTTATCAACGGCATCCTTCAGATCTGGAACATGATAGTTGCAATGACTGGTGCCAACCTCGTTAACCGCGTGGGCCGTCGACCGCTCTTTGTTGTGGCCACTTCTTGCATGTTGGCAGGCATGGTTGCGTGGACTATTGCTGGCAGCGTCTTTGCAAGAACCAAATCAGAGGCTACTGGTGCTGGCATTCTCACCTGTGTCATTTTCTTTGCTTCGTCCTACAATATCTGCTGGAACCCCTTGGCAGTTGCATACCCAGTAGAGATCCTCCCTTTCAACATTCGCGCCAAGGGCATAGCTCTCCTGATGGGGTCCATCAAGGGAGCCAGTTTCTTCAACCAGTTTGTCAATCCCATTGGTCTCCAGAACCTCGGCTGGAAGTACTACATCGTGTACTGCGTCTGGCTCTGCATTGTTCTAATTACCGTGTTTTTTATGTTCCCCGAAACCAAGGTATGGTGTCCAGATTCTCCCATTAATATGTTGACAGTCTAACCAATTGACAGAATCGGTCTCTTGAAGAGATTTCTGAAGTTTTCGAGAAGTACTCTAATATTCAGTCCGAGAAGAAGGTCGACAACACTGATGTTGAGTGCGTCGAACACCAGAAAAGAGAGAAAATATGAAAGCCTTGCTGGATGTAGTTGTGATAAAGATCAAGTTGAAGTTACTGGAGATGTTATATTACCTTGTGTCAGACATTGTTGGCAACTTTGAACAAATGTCTCTATAGAAGTGCTTTAAGCTACAACTTCAGCAATGTAGTACAGGTTAGAAGTTCTCGACTCGTCTGATGCGGTGGTGATGTGCTATTAAGAGACCCATGAATCTTGGAGCGGTACCCCAGTTCCCTATGGAACAGCCCAATCCATCGACACATACAGACAGCCATTCAGTGTTGGCGGAATTCTATATAGAGCCACATTTTCCGAATATCCAATATACTTCCAACCTCATAAATTTAGATAAACAGACTCAACATCAACACTATCATCAAAATGTGTTTTTTAACTCATACGCGTATTTACTGCCCTACCTGCGACATGGGATACTACACTATGGAGTTATCTGATGTTTGCATATATATACCACCTGGTGGGGGATTCGGCGATTGTGGCTATGCGACTGAGCACCTCTATTTCAGCGAGTATGGATATGAGTGTGATGTTTGCCGAGAGCTTCGAGAGGAGGAGGATGAGGAAGAACAAAAAAGCAGACTGACTAACGGATATAGCGGTGGGCGCCGGACCGTTTGAAAGGTTGTATAGGATGTAATATGCTAGTTCAACTTGTCAACTAAGGCTCTATAACAAATGACGTTTGATACACGAGATCATCCACGTGCATTCACATATATCAATGTTGTGCGTTCATCATTGAGAACTCAATCGTGATCTGAGATTGTCTCAACAGGAAATAGATGATGGTTGTCGATATTTCCTTCTATACTTACATATAAAATATAGAGCTTGTTAATTCAGTAAGTCACCATGGCGAGGCTATATGTAAAGTACGAGTTTGTTGCCGTATAGTTCGACGTATCACAAAGGTCAGACTATCGGGCAAGGATTCAGGAGCTTCAGGAACACTTAGTAGATGATTGTCTACGACTCACTGTTATATGATCCCGTCGACTACTCATAAACACACATGACAGAAGTTTGATACGAGTTGTTGAATATGATCTTTGTCATACCAGAATAAAGCTTCACACATCACTTGCTATACTAAGAGTCCAGTATCAACAGTGACTCGCAACACAACAAATGGTATATAAAAGCCGGACATGAACAAAATCAATTTCAAAACTTACATGCGTACTTAAATAACTCAATCTTACTCTATACCAAAACAAGAAATCTACAACCTCTTAAGATATTGACCCAGAGACACGTTTCATACACAAAATGTGTCAGGAATTCCATGATATAACTCGTTGCCCGATGTGTCGGAAGGAGTACTATCACTATACGACATCCAAAATCTGTACCAATATTCCCCCGATGGGTGTATATGGTGAATGCTCTACCGGTGTTTCTATTGTGAGCCAATGTAAGTTTGGTATATTGTGTGGCGATTGCCTCCTCAAACAGGCTGAGATAGAGCGTACAAGGGTTGCTTCTCTTCGCCTTGCTAGTGTCGAGGAGGAACCTTGAGCTATACTAGATATTGTCAATTTCTATATAGAGTTGCACAAATAGTGGCTAATAGAGGCTTCTGCTAAACATATCTCTCCCCGATCCAACATTGGTGGATCTCCGGTCATGAGTGCTGTCGGAAGTTGATTGATGGTGATTGTGGTCAGTGAATCGAAGTCCGGACGCATGAATAGACTTTTTTCAAGTCCAACTTTGCGGACTGAATCTATGTCAGATGGCTTATGGGTATTTTCGGGAACTGGGAACTATTTCTGTGAGGCTATCAGTGTATGCTGACTTGGCGGCTGGATGGAAAGCTGCGTCGACTATCAGCAGTGATGTGATGACAATACGGTCGACTCTCAGTCATCTATGGGATGCAAAAGAATTGGAATAAGTTTCACGTTTGTTAGTTAAGTAAGAAGGAATAACAATTCGCGAGCATTTTGATCGGAATTTCTATGAGGACTAGATGGAAATTAGGATGTTTTGGTGATTAGTTGTCCTCGGTCCTCCTTATTCTTCTCAATTATGGTTTCCAGGATCAGATGCTATAAAGATCACAAGGTTGGTACATCGTGGGGAGAATAGTCGCCAAGGTTCCATCTAAGCGGGCTAATCGGCTGCTGTTGTTGAACGCAGATCACTGTCAATTTTCCCGTCCACTTGATTACCCTGCTCTTCTCTTTGGGGAAAACACTCCGCTAACATTTCCTGTATCTGTACCACGATGTCGTAATGAGTTTTCACAAGAGCCAGGAACCCTATTACCTTGATACGACGGAGGTCATGACGGTATTCTTGCTGAGTTCGAATTCATCTGTCGATGTCCAAGAGTCTTGATGCTCAGGTATTTCATAGACGCGTAATTTCAAGATCTGCCGCATATCAAGATCGGCATGCACTGTCAATCCATTATCATAGACTACTTGCCACACGAGCGAGACACCAAACTCAACTGACTAAAGTTCCTGCCGAGGACGATTCAAATACTGTAGACTCGTGATAGTCACCCCGCATCAAAGACAAGGGTTGATGGTATCGGGGATATCGGAGCCGGACTGTTCAGGGTAGCCTACGAGATAATGCGGGGAAATCAAGGTTTCGAGATCTACATTTTTCTAGCCTGTTTGAGCCGTCCCTCGTCTTCCCCAGGTTCCTTCCCCTGTTCATCTTTACAAAGCGTTGTAATGATCAGGGATACATACGTCAGGTGCTATTCAGAATGTCCGGCTCCAAGCGAATTGCCAAGATGGTCGGTCCGCTCCGGAACACGGAGTATCATTGAACTTAATTAGACAGTCGACTATAAGTTCCTGAAAATCCGCATCTCAAATGTTGTTGACGAATATCTGTGTCGGTATCTTCTTCATCTCAGACCCACGATGAGAGAATTCATCAACCCTCTCCTAGCACTCACTTGCCTCATTGGCAACGCTGCAGCAGCATGGCCAAACGGACCTTTCCGAACCTCTGGCCGATGGATTGTCAACGCCAATGACGAGAAAGTCAGCCTTGCTGGTGCCAATTGGCCAGGTCATGGTGAGGTCATGATCCCAGAGGGTCTCCAGTATCAGTCTATCCAAGATGTCCTTTCTGATATTAAGGGGATTGGTATGAATGCCATCCGTCTTACATTTGCTACCGAGATGGTCGATCAGATTTATGCCAACGATGGCAAGGACATTGACATCAAGACTGCCTTTGAGGAGGGTCTTGGTAAGGAGAACGGAACTATTGTCCTGGAGAAGGTGTTGAAGAACAACCCTTCCTTCACACCCGAGACAACACGTCTTGAGGTAAGATATATCCAGCCAGCTCCACCTCAAGAATAAGACTAACGCACCTCAGGTCTATGACGCTATTGCTGCCGAGTGTCTTCGTCAAGAGATTTACATCAACCTTGACAACCACATCTCCGAAGGCAAATGGTGCTGTGGTGGTGAAGATGGTAACACCTGGTGGGGAGATACACAGTTCGACACAGAGAAGTGGGTTCGAGGCGGCGCTTACATGGCAGCTCACGTATGTATCGTGTATCTGGTGATCAAAAACTATTTACTGACAAAAAACAGAGCAAGAAGTGGCCCGCAAAGGTTTCTCAGTCTCTTCGCAACGAGCCCCGTGAGCCAACCAACAACGACAAGCTACGTGACGAGTCATACAACTGGAGTGACCTCTACAAGTACATGCGACAAGGCGCCGACGCAGTTCACGAGGCTGACCCTGAAGCCGTCATTGTCATCTCCGGCATGAACTACGACACTTATGTCACCCCTCTTTACAGTGGAGAAGAGCTCCAGCCTGGTGGTGAAGTCTTCAACCGCGATGACTTCAAGGGCTACGGCAAGGACAAGCTCGTTCTTGAGATCCATACGTATGAGAACAAGGGAACCAGCTGCCCTTCCCTTCGATACAACCTTTACAACAAGGGTTTCCAGGCTATGAACGAGTCTGACCCTAACGTCGCTGAGGTCTTCCCCGTCATGTTGACCGAATTTGGCCAAGCGATGAATGGAGCGGATTATGAGACTGCCAAGACCTACGTCAGCTGCTTGTCTGAGTACCTTCCCGAGGTGCAGGCCAGTTGGTTCATTTGGGTCATTGTTGGTAGATACTACACTCGTCAGGGAATCCAGGAATTTGATGATTCTTGGGGAATGAAGAAGCCTGATTGGTCTGGATGGAGAAATGATGAGTATATCGAGACTTATCTCAAGCCTCAGATCGAGGGCACTTTGAGGAAGTAAACTCATCACAAAACATAAGCAGTAGTTGCAATTGATCATATGAAAATAAAGACGATATAATTATTACTCACAGGTGTCTGTTTTGCAGCTATTCGCAATCATCCAGTCACTGATTGATTAAGTAGCGCTCCTATCTTTTGGCGCGCAGGTTCAAGAGGAATCAAACAACCGTTTTCGCAAAATCTTACGTAGAACGGTCAACTCAAGGTCATATGACTCCATTTGTGCCAGGGGTAGTTATGGATTCACGCAACCCTGCAACTGGAACTCAGCCACACCCCGCAACTCACTCCATTTCTCAGCCTGATTAATTTTCGCACCTCGTTTTCCTTTATGAAATCTCATCAAATCTCGTCGTGATGGCTTTGGTCCTTAGGCAATCAGGCACCTTGAAGCCAGAGATCCGTCTTGCCCAGGCGGTGTCTGAATTCGAGGCCCTGTTGACATCCGAACAGAAACTCGCCTTCAAAACATCGCGCGACCAGGCAGTCAATAAAGCACCGACCATGTCAGATGTCATGCGGTTGACTGCAGAAGTCGATCTCAAAGCGACGAGTCAACATGGTCGCGGAAGATGTTTTGGCCCTAGAATGACAAACACACTTCAGGCCATCCAACAGTTTGCAGCTTTGGGAGATATCGTAGTTGGTGGTGGGCAGAACCTTCTCGCTTGCGGAGTTTGGGCGGTTGCAAGAATGGCTCTGCATGTGAGTTTTCGCAACTGATGTTTGCGATAAGCTACCTTTACTAATGTGAATTTCAACAGGTTATCACTGGATATTTTACGTATCTAGAAAGCTTATCCTTACTCTTCATGGCCATCGGCAGAAATTCCCCGCGCTATCAAGCCATGGCAGCGTTATATCCAAAATCTAAGAGACTTCAAGGATATATGTGCGAGTATTTTATTATCATCACCAAGCTCTGCCACCATTCATTACTATGGACTAAAAAGTCTGCACTAGGGCGATTCACCTCTACGGTCAACGACCCTCAGATGAAAAGCTTCAAGGATGATCTCGATTTATGGTCTACGACCATCAAAGAGGAGGCAAACCTTTTGTTAAGCCAGAAGATTTCCGAAGAAGCGAAAGAAAACTCCATTTTCCGCTCTCTTGCCATGTCTCTTGCAGAATCCTCTGCTCACCAGCGCAAGGTCAAGACATGCAATCGATTCTTAGACGCGTGCTCGAAATATGACTACAGAACAACGTGGAAGCAGACTAGAAAGTGCGGTTCGACTAAGATATTAGAATCTTGTCAGCCATATCAACAATGGAAGAAGGAGGACGGAAAGACCTCCATCGTATTCCTTGGAAAGCTTGGAGCTGGTAAATCCGTCTTGATGGCCAACATCGTGGATGACCTTAATCTCCGGAATCATGCTCTAACTCTGTACTTCTTCGTCAGGCATGACAATGAAGAAAGTATGAAGGCCACAACCATCCTAGGCTGTCTCATCCGTCAACTATTAGAGCATAGGATGAATGAAAGCAACACCAGCCATCTCTTTTCAGATAACACAGAACAGCCTGAACTGGATGAATTTTTGGATCTCTTCAAACGGGCAAAGCCTGAAGATAAAGAAATTTCTATCGTGTTAGACGGTCTGGACGAGTGTGAGACAAAAGTTCAACGAACTGTCTTATTACACCTCGATGAAGTACGGGAATTTGGGTACAAAACCTGTCTATCAGTCCGAAAACCACAGCAAGTTTCGATTTGGCGAATAGGATCTTTCACATTCCAGGTGTTCATACCCGAAGAGAATCCGGACATATCAGATTTTATAGAAGCGGAAGTTGATATACGAGCGGCAGACGGAAGACTTGAGACGCGAGATCCAAATTTGGTTGAAGAGATCAAAAAGGAGCTCAAAGCTGGAGCCAACGGGATGTAAGTGCTTACAGTTATCATATTCCTTTCTCTCTTCCTTTTGGAAACTTATACTAACACCATGGAGGTTTCTTTGGGCATCTTTACAACTCGACTCTATATGTGCGGAAGTATCTGACCACGATATCCGGGAAGCCATACAAGACCTTCCACGTGATCTTACGGGGACCTTCAAGCGGATCTTATCCAAAGCCAGCCTGAAAGACTCTAAAAAACATCACGATCGGATCTTCAAGCTTCTGGCTAGTGCGAGGGAGCTTTTGACAGCCGACCAACTTCGTCAAGCCGCAAGCGTTACCATAGGCCAAACCACCTGGACGTCAGATAGAGAGATCACGAGCATTCATCCTATTCTGAAGTTCTGCGGAAGTTTGGTCATGGTGGACGAGGAAGACGACACTGTTCGCTTCATTCATCACAGTGCTCGTAGTTTCTGTGTCGATGGACACAATACAAGCACCGCCGGTTGGGGCTTCACGCAGTCGGAAGCAGATCTACATATGGCCCAGACGCTAATTACCTATTTGAACTACAATGTCTTTGAGACACAGGTCACGAAGAACGTGGTACCACAGATAGTAGCGAAGGAAATGCCAAAGATAGTGGCCATGAATACCACGAGCACTCATCATATGGGGAATCGCATCGCAAACAAGATATTCAGTTCGAAATCAAAATGCAAACACGACATTGGTCCAACTCTTGCAAAGGCAACGGCCAATGACTTGCAGAGAGACAATCAATTTCCCCTCCTATCCTATGCGAAGAGGCACTGGTTTCAGCATACCTCCCACCTTGAGAGCTTGCCTTCGCCATCAATGACACAATGGCAGCATCTTCTGGACCACCCCTTGTTCGGAATAGATTACGATCGACTCCCTGAACATATCTTTTCCTATAAACTGGAAAGATTTGTGGATGAAGATTTGGCGTCTGATATAGCTCAAACCCTCCGCCAGAAGGATATAATAATGCCTCGGCCATTGATACGCGTTCCGAAATTTCTACATTCTTCAAAAACCTGTGGCATGGTTTGGGCTCTGTCTAACGAGCATATACTTCTATTGAAACACGAGCTAGCGAAGGCCCGAGGCGTTCAGAAGATCAAGCACTATGTAACCCTCTGGTCGTTGTTGAGACAACTGGGTTTGCGGGAGTCGTTGTCCATCAGAGTTTATATGAACTACAATCTTGTCCGCTGGCTCTGCGCGATGTTTGTGAATCTCTCGATGGACCATCCAGCTAAAGAGTATCTCCTTAGACGAATACCTGCATCCGACGACTTACACACCAAGCTCCTCAGTAAGGCTGCTGAAAGAGCCGACCATATCTCTCTTTATGCTCTCATAAGAAACAAATATCCTTTTACGGACATTATTAACACCTTAGATATAGGTGCTGCTCCCCTGTATCGATATAGTCGCGAAGGATCTCTTGCTACTAAACCATGGTTCCGATCTCTCCTCGCAGCGTCATTGTCAACCCCCGTTGATGGGGACAGAATCAGGAAGATATGTCGAAGCGGCTCTCTTTGGTTGTTCAATTGTATTTTCTGGTGTTGTCGATCCTGCAAGCCAAGTCGAGAGGTCGTCGATGGCGAGCCGAGAGGTACGCCACTTTCCTCAAAAGCACTTTTCTCAAAGTATCTCCCAGGAATTCTCAAAGCCCTCAGAGAAGCGGGTATTTCTGATCTTGAGATAAGAATATTGGAAGATGTGAAGCAGAGCCTGGAGGCTTTTCATTACTAATTTCAAACACTTACGGCATTCACATAATGGTAGCTGGTGGTACGGAGACTCAATTTGCTACATACTGTCTAGGCTCAGGCTCTACCTGTATTCTTGATCGCTTGATCTATCAATCCTTGAACATCAGCTGGGAGGTCCGCGTTCTTGATAGACGCCAGTCTGTCCTGCCATGTCTGCCATCTATCTTCACAAAAGCCCCTCCATTCAGCCTGATCTTTAAGACTGGCGCCAGGCCTAGCCATCTTTCCATCGAACTGCCTTCCCTCTTTTGTCGCACTTTTCAGTGACTCAGCCGCATAGATGAACCAGATCGAGGCAGCCTTCAACAGTTTAGACGAAGTTTGCTGCGCGATCTGATCAGCGGCGGGATCCTCAAGAGCCTCGCGTAGAGTCCAGATTGCGTAGAGAGTGAAGTCAGAAATTCCAGCTTCGTCGACACGAGCAAAGAATGCGTTGATGTTTACGCATGCGTCGTCAGAGCCTTCTTGAGCTGATGGCATCTTAGCAAGGTTTTATTAATGTTAGGAAGGTGATTCAAAACTTACCAGTGTCAAGTCGCTCTCGTGCTGCAGCACCGAACAAGGGTAACTCATCCCAGCGCGTCTCTTGATCCCAAACAACAAATTTCTTGGCCTTGTCGCCCGAGGGTGAAAGCTCCTTTATCGCATGCATGACTTGCACTAGCTTATCTTGTCGATCATGAGGGGTCTGCTCGGCAGCGGTGAGAATAGCCGACCATAGAGCATTGAGCTCATGTTCAATTTTGGAGGCATCTTCATTTTTCTCAATTGCGTTCATGCAAGGAGAAGTAACATTTTGCGCCGCATCTTGCGCTGACACGCTGTTGTCTGCTAGAAGCTTTTTGATGTTGTCCGCCATTGTTGGTTGTTTGTATGTGATGGGAACAAAATGAGTGCAGGTTAAAAGAAATGAAGGAGGGCGAGATTGACTCAGCTTCAATGCGGACTTGTAAGACGAACAAAAAGTCCATACTAATCTAGGGCGGCATAACATTTCCGATTTGTTCGTTCCAAGATCCAATGGTTGCGAATCATTGATAGCACATTAAACACATGGGGACTTATTGAAACCACCAAATGCCGATCCCGACCCGCTTCTGGTGCGGTATTTTAGTCCGACTGGTCACAGTTGAATTGACTATGTAGCGGACCTACATCCTTTTTAGGGAGGTGGTGATAGTATCGCGAACTCAATAGATTAGATAGCCAATCAGATAGTTCAACTGAATCACCTGCCTCTCTTTGCTGATTATCTATGTGTTTTGGATTTCCGAGGTTGAGATGGTCTGGTAGAGATAGTAGAGGCATTGACATGTATAAAGAGGACTGGAAACGGTGGCAAAATGATTACTTGTCCAGGCAAGCTGCTTTCATTCCTTCGTTAGTGATTAGTTTTTGAACAGACCGTTTCACAAGATGCTCTTCAAGGTATATATCTACCATCATCCTCTAAGCCTTCACATTTACAGGGCTGGATAACTGACCTGTCTACCTCAGTCCCTTATCTCTCTCACGGCTCTTCTGAGCGTAGCTGTTGCCAGCCCCATCGAGAGTCGTCAGTCTGCCACCCGATGTGGTAGCACCAGCTACACAGCCGCTCAGGTCCGAGCCGCTGCCAACGCTGCTTGCCAATACTACCAGAGCGATGACACTGCCGGTAGCTCCACCTACCCTCACACCTTCAACAACCGAGAGGGTTTTGACTTTCTTGTGAACGGTCCCTACCAGGAGTTCCCCATCAAGACCAGCGGTGTCTACACTGGAGGTAAGTCGGGGTGCACTTTCTGGCATTCACCGTTGCTGACCATGTTTCTCAGGCTCCCCTGGTGCTGACCGTGTTGTTATCAACACCAGCTGCCAATATGCCGGTGCCATTACGCACACCGGAGCTTCTGGAAACAACTTTGTTGGCTGCACTGGTACCAACTAAGTCATCACGATTATCAGTATATAGTCTTTCAGCGATGCGTTGCACGTATATAGCTTTTTTCCTGAATATACTTGACATTGATAGCCTTACTCAGCTTTATCTCCAAGTTATAAGTCGTATGAACAAAACTGTCTAGACTCTAGCAGTACATGCTCCACTTGTCCAAGTTCATTTTCTTAATGATTTTGCTAAACCCATCAGAATCCGCAGCAGCGCCGGTTGTCCCACAAATTCTCTTCTTATCACTGGCCTTGACCTTTGGTGCTCCCTTGGGATACTCGATGTTGAACACTGGCTTTCCTGCTTCGATGTATGGTGCGTACAAGCCACATTCTTTGTACTGAATGCATTGTTCGTTGATGCTGAATGCAACGTATGGAAGGACCTGCTCCGTGACGTCTCCGCCATTCTTCATGCCCATCACCATGTTGTACTTTGCCGCTTCCTGTGACAGGAATTTCACGTATGAGATAGTGTCGTCTTCTGTAAGACCGAGCCCGTTGTCATTTTGCTATAACAATGTCAGTCGATACCAGCGTTCGATGGCGATGTAACTTACATAACCGTCCATGTTATCAGGATCAATAGCATCACATCCCTTGTCTGCCGCAACCTTGATTCTCTTGGCCATAATAGCCCGGACTTTAGCGCTCCTGATGTTCACCCATTTCTCATCAGGCCACCCATCCATAGTCTTCCCTAGGTCCTTTGCGGGGAACTCATCTCGATCGTCGCGCCAGTCCTCCCACGACCCAGCACTGAAGTAGCAGATGACATGCTTTCCAGCTTTTTGCATAGCAGTGAATGTGTTCTTGCTGTTTTCGAAGAGATCCAGGTCATAGATATTAACGCTGGAGTCAAGCTTGCTGGCACCACCCTTGGGCAGCTTGAAGACCTGTGACAGGATAATCTCCCACTTTGAACCCACTTCTGGTCTCCAAAGTTCTTTGCGTTTGGGTGTGCTTACGGCCCGTGGGTTGAAAGCGTCAACAGAGGCCGCTAGGAAAATGATGTTACTGAACAGTACAGTGAACTTCATGTTGGAGTTTGTGTAAGAGGCAAAAGAAGTTCTGGATCAACTTTGTCTGAGACTCGACACTTCCTCCCGAGCGAAATATGGTGGAACTATATACTGTGATGCATTTTCCGAGATGTGGAATCATTGCCACTCTTTTGTTGGGCATATTATGGCGATAGCGTTCCAGTCCATTCCAGTAGTCGTGCTTGAACTGGAACGGGCCGCTTTAGGGCATAAGAGTCTGTCTTCAGCCCAAACTAAGTTAACATGGAATGCAGAATATTGTCTAGATCCACCCCAATTTCTTATTCTGTATTCCATCACGGATAATTACTAGGAATTTTGTTGGTTTTCGTTCCTAAACATCTTGGCGAGATCTGACATGTCAGTGCTGCCTACAATTCACAAAAAGACAGAACTGGGTTACTCTCCAGTGTTTGGTTAGGACCTAGTAATATCGAAAGTCCAGGAATTTATTGAACCTTAGTCCTGATCTCGATCCAACATACAGTTCTAGCACTCGTTGGTAAGCAAACAATGTCGTATAGTGTGTTCCTAACATGAAAGAAGCATATAATTACGTAAATGAGAGTCCATATAGTGCAATTCAACACTCCCAGTTCAATAGCTTGTATACTCGACAAACTCTCTTGTGCTTTTGCTCACCTTATCGTAGCTGTTTAGCGACCTTCTGACTCAGCTTGACAGACCAGTACATGAGAACCTCATCAAACTCAGCAGTATGCTCATCCTTCCCGGCACCAAACCACGACTTCCTCAATGCTTCAACCCTCTCATGATCTGCCAGATGGCCCAACCATCTGACCATGGTAAGATATCCGCTATCCAAGGCTCCTGAGATCCAAGCGTGATGGGGACTTAAAGCTTCTCCGCAGATGGCAAACTTGCCCCCGCAAAGGATGTGTTGGAATTCTGGGTACATATACTTGAACTGTCCGGGTCCAAAGAGGGCAAAAGCGCCGCCTGTGTATGGATCGTGGGACCAGGCGTATGCATGGTGAGTGACATATTGCTTTCTGAGGAAGTCCACAGTAATTTCGGGATTGCTCTTTGACCAGAGCTTGACTAGGTCCTGGAAAGATTGTGTTACGACCGTGTCGTCAATTCGCGGCTCCTGCTTGGAGTAATCTGGTATGAGAGCACCCATGCGTGTAGCGTCTTGTGCCCAGCTGTAGGAAACCATCAGCACAGCTGGTTTGTCACCGTCATCCCAAGACGGGTAAACCACGTTGCTGATGGAGAGGTCAGTGCTTGACACGCCGCCAATGGTATCGTGCGTAGCGGAGGTCTTGTACATGTCCTTCCACCAACGTGACTTGAACTTGATGGCCACTTTGCAGGCACGATCATAGCTGAGAGCACGGATACCAGTCAGTATTTTCTTCTGAGTGTCAGGAAGTCCAAACCCGGGGACGAGTCCTTCGATATCCATGCGTTGTAGCGGACCCATGGCAGTTGTGTTAAACACCATATCGTAGCTTTGTGGCTCTTTTGCACCAGCGAGCGTCAGCTCGATTTTGTCGCCTGATTTGCTCTCTGACATGGCTACCACTGGCGTGCTGGTCTTGACCTCCAGAGAGATAGGATTGTGAGATACCCAGTTAGGGTCTTTAATGCATTCATTCATTTTGTCCGTGACGAGGGACATTCCACCCTCAAGACGCCACCAGGGTTTGCCATTAGCAGCTTGAAAGTCACTGTAATCACAGAGAGATTCGATGAAAGCCTGGTCAAAAAGCCCTGTAGATCTAGTAGCGGGGATTAGCGGATGGTAGTCAATTGCCTTGGGGACTTACGTTTCAGCAGACTCGGCATCTTCCGTTTGTTCGTACGTCAATCTTGTCGGTCAGCACTATAAAAGACTCGAGGTAGTAATTCTGGCATGACTTACTTCGGATCCGTGTGCATGAGCCATGCTCTAGTTGAGTAATTATCATCATCACCGTCAAATAAAGCTTTGAACTCTTCGTTCCAATTTTGACTGAGCTTAGCAATGATTTTGGCTATTCTGTCCTCGTAGGGCTTTCCACTAGTGCGTGTCAGTCCGAGACTGCGGTTTGTGAAAGGTGATAATACCTAGGAGCGTCATGGGGATCATTGGAATAGTAATGCATTTGTGGCTCACAACCAGCATTCAGAACATATTGTTCTTTGGGCAGGTTTAGTTCTTTGATAAGACTCAAAGTGCTGCAGTCTCTGTCAGTAGGACTCCATATAATGGACGGTACATGGACTCACGATTGCATTGCTGGAATTTCTGGAATGCGCATGGCCCCAATATCATAGTAATTGTGAGGACAGTCCTTGTCATCTGGAAAGGTATAAGTGTAGCATCGTCCACCAATGCGATCCGATGCTTCATAAATATCCACGTTGTTGATCTTGAGAAATTTCAACATCATGGCGAGATACAAGCCTGTTGCACCAGCGCCGACAATAGCGACACGGCCTTTGTACTCTGAAATCTGCGACAAAGGATCTTCAGAGCCATGGGATGGTGTTGAGTGAGAGAACCTTTCTTGCGGCAATGGCTCAGAATAGTCGACATTATGATCAATCCTGGCGCGCAGCTTTCGAAGATGTTTGTTGAGAAGATGCTGAGCGTATGCAATACGAAGACCTGATGGAATCTCGGGGATTGGCTCCAGTGGCAGCGCTGGGAGGTGTTCAGCCCGAATAGCCATTTTGTGAGAGTACGTGAAAGTAGGTATTTGGTATTGGATAGATTGCAGTCGTCAATTCGATTGTTTGTTAGATGCGTTCAGCCAGTGGTCTTTATACACGACGAGGTGGTGAGTGAGATACGTCCACACTACAGGAAGCTTTATGTCGTCTTACAGAGCTGAAACTATCACATTCCTTTGATTGGTTTCCTTTTTTGGCGGGCGCGATATTGACAGAATCGGGCCAAACGTGGCGAGCTGAATGAGTTGAGTTGCGGGGAAGTAGGCCATTCTTACTGCCTATGTCTCACTTTCACCTTATCTGTCCCCCTGGATGCAGGCCAGAAGGTCCCGTCTTGACGGCCCACGGCACGACTGAGGCGTTTGGGTCCCCTGAACGGTAGAGGCTCAACTGTTTTCCATCGTGCTATCAAATAAATAAATATCTTTGATCTATGTTTGACGCAAGGTCAAACATCGTTGACTGTTTGGCAGGTTCGTCATTTAACAAATTGAAAGTTATGGTATAAACATGCTCTTAGACGAGAATTAGCACTCATGTAGGGTATGCGAAGCCTGGTGTTGACAACCAAAATCACGACTCTCTTAAATGACGTCTTCATCTTGGGGACGCGCTTGCAATTGGCCAACAAACTCCACAGGACACGGCAACTTTCTTGGCCAAGCACAACTTTGCATTATCCCAATCAACATTCTCGCAGCAAAGTCCAGACTTCAATCGACTTGTCTCACCCAAAATGTCACCCAATCACCTCTTTCAGTATTCAGTTGTCTCAGCTCTCATGGATGGAGTTGCCGAGACAGGCATCACTATTTCTGACCTTCTCGAACATGGAGATCACGGTCTGGGAACCTTTCGACATATGGTCGGTGAAATGATCATCCTTGATGGTGTGGTCTACGACATGAAGCCCGATGGTTCAGTTACCGCTCTTGATACCAATGCTTGCACAAGCCGAACAGCGCCTTTCGCTATGGTCACCGACTATCAACCCAAGACGACGGTATCCAAAGAATTAAATACCAAAGATTCACTGGCCCAGGTTTTGTCGGAACTATTGCCAGGCACCACGAACCACTATTTGGCTTTTAGAGTAGAGGGCACTTTTAAGTCAGTCACTGTACGGACGGTGGGAGGGCAGCAATCACCAGGCGAAAGTCTCGCCGAGCTTGGAAAGCGTCAGGCCTCACACACTTTCAGCAATATTCAAGGCACCATAATTGGCTTTCGATCACCGGCTTTTATGCAAGGTATAAGCGTTGCAGGGGATCATCTACACTTTCTCTCGGCGAGCAAAGAGGTTGGCGGTCATATATTAGCAGTCGAAGGCGATGGAGAGTTGAAGATTAGCGGGGCACCAATTACAGCTGTCAATTTACAACTGCCTTCAGAGGACGATGCTTTCAACAAGGCCAAGTTGGCGAGAGATGATGAAGGAATCGCTGCGGTTGAAGGTTGATGGTTGCCGTCATTGGGATTTTTTCCCACATGTCTATTCAAGTTGTTGTAGACGCTACAAATAAGGACATGTTCTTATCAATAGAAAAGACTATCAGGATGACTTTTTATTTTCAGTATAAGCCAAGCCGTGATATATGCAGGTACATGTGAGAACGGAACCTAGATGTAACCTTGAAAGATATAGTCAGGCGGTGAATGAAGATTTCTGCTCGGCTACATATCTCTTATAGGCAGGTGTCCAGTCCCTGTCAACACGTCTTGACAAATTGTGTATGAGTTGTAAGTAATTCTTGTCAGGTGGAGATCAAAATGAATTCTCATTGCATATTATTTGTTATTTAATCTCGAAATCGGGACGATCAACGGTTTGAAGTTACTATAAGAAGGATCACTAGCCATGTTCCGGTCTTATGGCAAAGTCGTATAGACCCGATATTCTCTGCCCCTTGGAAGTAAGCACTACCAGTTCCCCACTGATCACTATGCTTGCCGAGAAGCATTGTAGTGTAAAAGAACCAATTGCAGCATTGTGTCGATCGTGGCCCTAAACCGTACATGAGGGGAACTATAGAATCTGAGTAATACTACAAAATTATTATATAAACACTGCTCGCTCACACTTTGGCATCCCATCTCTGCCCATGCTTGCTGTGCAACGCCTCAGGATGCACCGCCTTTTCTTCATTTCGCTGCTGGCTCTGGCCACTGGCTCCAGTGCTGCAGAGAAGACGGCGTGCAAATGCTTTCCTGGTGACTCTTGTTGGCCTTCTGACACCGAATGGAGTCGTCTCAACAGTACTGTCGGGGGACGTCTGGTGGCGACTGTACCCTTGGGAAGTCCCTGTCATGACCCGAATTACAACGCCGGGGAGTGCAAGCATTTACAGAGCGAATGGTTGTACTCATCAATTCAGTAATTTGACTACCAAAATGCCGTCCGCTCTTTTCTGTCGCTGACTCTATGCAGTACCGAATCATCCTCGTCAATGATGGCTCCTTTGTTCGCCAACCAAAGCTGTGATCCTTTCCAGCCGATAGACAAACCTTGCACACTAGGCAACTACGTTCGCTACGCTGTCAATGCTACATCTGCTGAAGACGTCTCTGCTGCGTTGAATTTTGCCAAAGAAAAGAACATCCGCTTCGTCATTCGCAATACTGGTCACGATTACCTGGGTCGTTCAACCGGCGCTGGAGCTCTCTCTGTCTGGACTCACTATCTGAAAGGCACCGAAGTTGTTGACTGGAAAGATGAGCATTACCAAGGCAAAGCCCTCAAGATTGGTGCAGGCATTCAAGGCTTTGAAGCTCTTGCTGCCGCACATGCCAAAGATCTTGTCGTTGTTACTGGAGAATGCCCTTCTGTAGGTCTTGCCGGAGGATATACCCAAGGAGGTGGTCACTCAGCCTTGAGTACCAACTTTGGCCTAGCAGCAGATAACACCCTTGAATTCGAAGTTGTCACTGCTGATGGTAAGTTGGTCAAGGCTAGTAAAAGTGAAAACAGTGATCTTTACTGGGCTCTGAGCGGTGCCGGCTCCGGTAATTACGGAGTGGTCGTCTCAGCTACAGTGCAAGCTCACCCGGAAGCTCAAGTCAGCGGCGCCAAGTTTCTGGTTGCAGCACCTGAAGGCCATCCAGAATTGATTTACGACGCCATTGACGCTTTCCACGCCGCTCTCCCCACGATCGTTGACTCGGGTGTCATGATCATTTACTTTTTCTCCGACTCATTCCTTCAAATCCCTGCTATGACGGCCTATGATAAGACTGAAGCTGAGACTAAGAAGATCCTGCAACCCCTAGCAGACTCCCTCACTGCTCTTGGTATCACTTTCGCGCCAACCTTCACACACTTTCCGAGTTACTACGAGCATTACGATCACTACTGGGGACCTCTTCCCGCTGGCAATATTCAAGTAGGAACTCAGATATTCGGTGGCCGCTTGCTACCTCGCGATAGAGTTAGCGAATTTGCACCTACTGCGCGAAAGCTAGCTGAGATGGGAGTCATTTACATCGGCGTAGGACTCAACGTGTCAAAGTTCGGCCGTGAGAGCGCCAACTCGGTTCTACCGCAATGGCGAGATTCTCTTGTTCAGGTATCGTTGACTCTTCCTTGGGATAATGAAGCCCCGTGGGAAGATATGTTGGCCGCTCAGAAGAAGATGACAAGGGAGATACAGCCTGTCATTGAGGCTGCGACACCGGGTGCCGGTGCTTATATCAACGAGGCCGACTTCCAACAAAGTAACTGGCAGGAGAATTTCTATGGTGTTAACTACGATAAGCTTCTTCAGATCAAGAAGAAGTATGATCCTGAGCATTTGTTCTATGCTACGGTGGCTGTTGGAAGCGAGAAATGGGATGTCGCTCATGATGGACGCATGTGTAGAGCAAAGGCTTAATTGCGTGGATGTCCCCGAGGCTTTTGATGTAGTTTTAACTTTCAATTGCTTCTTTCTGATATCAAATACCATTCACTAACTGCCAACGTTTTCCACGAGAATTTGATAGATGAAACTTTTGGTAAGAAAGGTTCTGTGATCATTCGTCAAACGAAAGATCCTCCATTAGCCCCAATGATCTGACCAGATACCCATGAACTTCCTGGTCCTGCTAAAAAGGCAGCCACCTCAGCTATCTCCCTCGGCGTGCCCAGCCTGTTCAGTGGACTGAATCCAGCAATCATGTCGATCATCTCCTGCGACTTGCCCTGGAAGAACATTTCGGTCGCGGTAGGGCCAGGGGCGATGCAGTTCACAGTGATGCCGTGTTTGGCTCCGAGGTCTTTCGCCATTACTCGCGTCATCTGCTCAATAGGTCCCTTGGAGGCTGCGTAAAGGAGGTAGCGAGGTAGAACACTGGAGTTGTGAAGGATGCCTGTCGAGACTAGAATAACGCGGCCGTCGCGAGGCATGTGAGGGACAGCTTTCTGATAGTCGTTAGTTTGTCTTTTAATCTTTTATAGGTGATGAAGCTTACTTGAACTAAGAAGTAGGGACCTTTGACGTTCAACGTGAAAGCCTTGTCAAAAGCCTCTTCCGTCGAACTCTCGAGATCGTTCATAGGCGCACAAGCAGCATTGGCCATGACGCAGTCAATCTTGCCAAACTTTTCCACCGTAGCTTTGACAAGCTTCTCAATCTCTGGGATACTTGACACATCAGCCTTTACGGCTAGCGCTCTGTCGGATCCGATCTTGTTGACCATCTCGTCTGCCGTTGCACCGTCGCCTGAGTAGTTGATGACAACGCTTGCGCCATCGGCAGCGACGCGTTCTATCACGGCTTTGCCAATGCCTTTGGTGCTACCGGTAACGAGAACGACTTTTCCGTTGAGAGACATAATGGTGTAGAGGAAGAAAGTGAGTAGTTGGATAAGATGAGATAGCGAAATGGTGAGGAATGTTTGTATTTATATTATATGTCGTGAGAATATCTTGAATGAGAGTGACAGGGTATGGTATGCACGGCTTTTGTTAATAATCAGTGTATCGGAAGTCATTCGGAGGTTGGGAACGCCAGCCAACCGGTGATAGGATCGGAGTTTGCCATATGGTATAGAATAAATCGATCCATAGCCCTTCTCAGCTGGCTGGAGATAGCGGCCCTTCTTGAAGGATTTAGTGCATATGCCTGATGAGGCCTAGTGCCTACAGATCCAGAAGTTGTTAGTGTCATCACTCCAATAGGGTTAGCGTCGTCTTTGTTCAGAATGTCATGTCGAGGTTAGGCGTGAGGCATTACCATCTCAACAGCTATCCACAAATAGTCCCCAGCATTCCTGTCCAAGCTGTCGTTTCCCAACCTATCGAGCCATCTTGGGCTTCCTTCCATATCACACCAGCCGCTGCATCGCAAGACACAGTAGACCAGATAAAAGGCTCCAAAGATTCTCTCACCACCAATGACCACTCCCTCGTGACCGAACGACCAGCGCGTCTTGTTTCCACCGTCCTCAAGAAATAAACGAACCAGACCCTGAGATCACTACCAACTTGCTCCGAGCACAGAGCTCCCAGCATACCGAGCCAGGTTAAAAGATCCAGGAGTTGCAGATCCAAAGCTTCCTCTGCGTGTTGTTCAAGTTGGACCTTTAGACGCTTTGACAGCCGATGATAAGGAGGGGCATATGGAATTGGGAAAGTAACGCCAAGTGAGAATATTAGCAAAGCTGTTTGGACGACCCTATTGATCCATTGTGTGATGTGGTTGTGGGTCTCTTGTTCTTCGTCGCTAACGAGGATTTCAGAATTTTCTTCTTCTCCTTCTCGGGGTAGATTAGCAAGTAGTCGTTGCTGAATCAGATCTCGATGAGCCGTGAGAAGCGAGGTATCCGAAGTCTTCAAGAGTCCAAAGTGGTAGCCTTCTATGACCTGGACCCATGCCCTCATGTCGCCGATTACATCCAGCAAGTCGGCCGATAGCCCAAGCTCACTCAATTGTCTAAGATGTGCCGTCGTCCCTTCAGCCCAAGAAACGGCAGCAAGGTCATCTCTGTAGCCGAAGAGCTTCCTTCTATCATGTGTCTGCCCAACTCGACCATATAGTCTTGAAACGGGGAGATGCGGCCTGGTCAACGTCTGCGAAGCCCGCGTAAGATCCATGTAGTTGAACGAGGCCTGAAAGTCGGACGATCTGAGATTATGAATGCCGCCCTTTAGATCAACGATCCTTATCAGCGCTTTTGCGTGTGCGTCAATGTGAAGTCTTCTACCATAGACATGAATCCACGAGAGTTCCGCCAGCGGTGGGTCAAATGCTCTCATGACGATGCCTTGTCCGTCGTCCGGTGATACTTCTGAACCAGTAATGCTAAGGATGGCGAACATGGTCTGCTCCGAGATCTTTGAAACAGGCTGTGCGATATCTTGCGAGATGTACTTCAAGGCTTTCGTGTAATGCGTCAAGCTCTCTTTTTCAGTGATTTTTGCTTCCCTTTTATAGCTCATGCTTACGGCGGCGGACCACAGAAGGGCATGGTACAGACCTGGACCTTGTGCGACGAGAGTGTTGTAATCGCGTGCGAAAGATGGGATATGAAAAGCTGCTGAGCCCATTTCGAAGCCTGGCCAGAACGATTGTATGCAGTAGTTTAGTAGCATGCGAGTGTGTTGGTCAACTATATTGTCCGGTATCGTGTGGAGTAGCGTGGGAGTGAGTTGCCATTGGCCCGCGCAACTGATCTGGTTGGGGTCATGAAGGTTGTCATCTTCCAGGGCTTTGTTAATGCTACACCTTTTGCGCTGGTGAATTGTCTTTGCCAAGTGTGATCTAGCACTGGCACGGCGAAGCTCTACCGCGCGACGCGTGTCAGGCTTTGTTGTCGCGATGGGAAGAAAGTGAAGCTCCGTGCCCTGGTTGAAGCGCAAGTCAGCTGGTTGGGGCATTCTGAGAAGTGCGGACTTGGAGCCTGGAGACGTGATACGGTAACAGAATATCGATTCAGTTCATCGAGTGGTAAGCCAGATTTGATCGTCATGGATTGGATGCTGTTTCTGGCTTAGGGTTGATTAGTCCAAATCAAGTTACTTGTACTTCTTGCAGGGTCGCTAATGGAACGTTGCAGAAGTATTCAGTACTTTGAGGTGGGTACCTACTTGATAGACCATCAGGCGGCCTCATTTTGACCGATGACTGCTGGAGCATAAACCGTTAACATAACTAAATATTACTTATTATTGAAATAGAGCTACTTTGATACTCTTCAGATTAATAATTAAATCTCTCTCCTTTAGTTGGATTCCTCACCAACCCAGCACCTGCAAATCCAAGCCTGGTTACACCATCGCTCATCTCCCAAGCCCCGTATCTCACGGGTCCAATATCATTAACGGCGTTCACGATCCCTCCAACGTTTTGATTGGGGTCCACGTTCCTCATAATATGCGACTCCTGCCCAACAGTCCCAAAAGCATTCGCAATCTCGAGCGGGTTCAGACTGACATCTCGTCCCAGCTCCCACCAACCCCAAAACGTGGGCAACACAGAGAAGATGCCGATGAGGGAAACAAGGACTGCTATCCACATCTTGTTGTAGTCTGTGACGTACACGAGCGTCGTCGTGCCGCTGTTGTACTCGACTTTTTGCTTGTCGGTCGTGTTGAATCTGGCATACTGTAGACTTGCACGGAAGCCTATGTTGCGGGTAAGTTCGATGATATCGTCCATTGGGTTCGACCATGTATCATTACAGCCTGGAACAGCTCCGCTCATGGTCAGATATTGAGTTGCTGGTAGACCATCGGATCTAACATCGTAGCCCGTTGCGCCGGTGAAGCTCATGTAAGCTGTAGAGGCGTAGAGAGCGTTGACGATGGTACTGAAGCCTCCCAGGATATTTCCCGAACCACTCCCAACCTGACCTGCGGGCAACATGTATCTTGCGACTTGTTAGTTACACGTATAAAATGGTATGTTGAAGGGGCGGCATACTTGCGCTCGATGAACTTGTCATCCTTCCAGTTGCCTTCAAGCTCAACTTTGTCTCCGTCTACTCGTACAGGAAATTCGGCAATACCAGCGTGGAGATCGCAGGTTTGAATCTTGGTTTTTCCGTAACAGTTGCTGTCGTCTTTGAAAAGTGTTGTATATTGTAAAAAGGCTCCGTCGGCCATTTGATAGACGGAATAATCCCTGAACTCGGAGATGTTGACCTGAAAGAAACTCGCTCCGTTCATAGCCTGCTTCAAGCTGGCATCATCGGCTCCAGCCGTTATGTTGTATTCACGCGTTGTCTCAGTACAGTTGACATCGAAGCCGAAGCCTTTTATAGTTGTAGTGCAGTTGGTGCAAGATGTATCGAAGGCAACCATATCGTCACGGCGGCTGTAGCTGTGGGCGATGTTGCTAAAGTTCTTTGTGAGTAATGAGGTGGAGTGAGTGCGACCTGTCATGATACAGGCGTAGTCGGTGGGTAGTTCTCGTGCGATGTGAAAGTTCATCGTTCCTTGTAGTGATTCGTAATAATTTGTTGTTGCAGATGCTCGCTGCATAAGTGGACCACGCATGACAGACAGTGTCATCAGGATGGACGCTATACTGGTATAAGCATCGATGTGGTCGAGCTATTTGAATAGCAAACTTACCTATACCCAAAGTCTTGGACTGCCAAGTGAACAGATTGATGGCAGCCTGCAATATGCCTGTCGACGAGCCATACACAGCCTGCAGTTGTTGTAACTGCAGCTCATTAGCAACACTCTTGACCAAAGACACCGGTACTTACAGTGACAGGTTTTCCAGCTGTTCTCCAGTACGAAATGGCCGCCCCTTCGGTAAAAGCACAGGCAAGAAAGGCTCCCGATAACGCCGACGTCAAAGCCAGCCAGACGGTCGGCTGTATATGCTCATCCCAGTTCTCAACAGGGACTCCATCGCTGTACCTGAGTATAAGAACAGCGGCCATGGTTCCTATCAAAGCCAACAACCACATGCCAAGACCGCGATACGGGAAACGCTTCCAGAACCCGGGAAGCCACGGTTGGCTAAGTCTCGCGTACTGCGCCGCAAAGGGCGTCGGGAGATCCTCGAGTCGATGCCATGATTTTCTATCTCCGACGCCACTACCGGATTTGCTGCCCATAAACTCATCTTTCAAGGGCCAAGGAGAGGGTGATGCAAAGTTGTTGTTATCCAGCATGGCTGTGGGCTTGGCGCTTCAAGCAACCATGAAACAAAAAGATGAAAACGAGAAAAAGAATGGAAGAAAGTGGGTAGTAAGCGATAGGAGAGGAAACAACCTCCCTCTGTCCACCAAGTGAGTGACAGGCTGTTGAACAAAAAGAGTCTAGAAGTGAGTGAAAGTGTAGGTGAAGAGAAAGAATTCTTCGGTTTCACTTTCATCTCCAATTCCCCATTCAATCCAAGTGCCGCCTTGCATAAAACAGCTAGGACAAGGGCGTCTTGGCTAGCGAATCATGGCTAAACATGTTGGTCCAAACTGGAGATCTTAATCACCGATACGAGAATTAGCGTGTTTGGGTGACTTCATAGCTCCGCTGATGTGGGTTCACTTGAATCGCCGACTCCGGACAAGTTGTCACAAATTAAGATCTTCAAAGAATTAGTATGAAACTGTAAAAACCATCAACGGCTTGTCTGATGGACACTTAGTCTAGTTGACGGATATCTGTCTACACAACTCAAATCGACAGCTTCACTTGTACTTGAGGTATGATCCAAACTTGAACCATTGTCTACCCTTAATCTTATTCCTATTCACCCATTCATTATCTGACCGTAACTTAGCCTCTGTTGTATTCTTGTGGATCAATCCCCAGGTTAGCTCGTGCACATCATGCCGGTAAACAATTCCGCAACAGCCGCCGGCAACAGGGCTGTATGTATTCTGTTTACAGAGTAGTATAATTCAATTGCCGGACAGTGAATGTCATTCCGCTCAAGATAAACACTAGGAAACCTGCAGGGGATCAAGTAGCCCGTTAATTAAGCTCCACCTCCATTACTCCCCAGAAACTCTAGCAAAGCATCCTTTATACCCTCTCTATCCTCGTAAATCAACCAATGACCCCCATTCACGGTTTTGTGAGTATACCCGGCAGCAGCAAAAGGCTCTGTTCCCATGCGTTGATGATCCTCCCGCGCAATTGTATCCTGTATACCACCAATAGTCAGCACGGGAACCCGCAAAGTGCGATCCTCGTCAGTCAAGTTCTCTTCGTCCTCCGCATTGATGCCGCGAAGGAGACCTTTGTAGTAGTTCATTGACGCTGTTGTTGCGTTTGGCTTGCTGAACGCTGCCAGCCATACTGCTCTGTCTTCTTCCGTCATGTATGCTGGGAGCTGAGTTTTGGTATCGTTCTCCAGCCACGCGCGGGCTGAACCCAAAGCGCCGAGGTTGTCGATCCATTTGTGATTCTCAGTCGCGAATACGAGATTAAAGAATGATTCGAGCTGTTGTTCGTCAGTACCTGAACTTATATGTTAGACGATACTTACGTGTGCTGCAGCAAGGATCGGTGCATCATGTGAATTGAAAAAGTACCAATAACCAAACGGCATCTTGCCAGACGCCTTCAAGCTGTTGGCGTTGATACTATCAATGTCCATCAAGATTCCTGGCGGGGTATATGGCACTGAGAAAAAGATAAGCTTCTCAAAGCGATCAGGATGCCAGACAGCTGTGCGTGAGAGGACACCGCATCCCCAATCGTGACCGGCTCCAACGACCTTGTCCAACCCTTCCTTGTCGAGAATCTCTATTATGTGCTGGGCCAAATTCTTGAGCTTATAGGCTTCAAGATCGATGGGCTTATCACTGTCTCCATAACCAAGACAGTCGATTGCAATGATACCGTAACCTGCCGAGGAGAGATCTTCGACTTGGTACTTCCAATCATAGCGAGTGGCGGGAAACCCATGGATAAGAAGAACGGTTGATTTGTTTTCTTTTGCTGAGACTGTGTCGTAGGTGTACTTTCGTCCGTCAGAAGTGACGAGAGTTTTGGTATGCAAGTTGGAGACCATGATGATTGTGCAAAATAGACCAAGATGCAGAATTAAGCGGGATTATGGTGAAAACCACTTGATATCAAACAGGCTGCGACCATGCATATTTTATACATATTCTGATGAACCTCTTATTGTCCTGTCCCGTAAGCTGATTAGCTGGATGAATGCCGTTGGTTTGTCATCGTCAGGATAAATGTGAAGCCGATTACTTGTTGGGCCGACCCGGAATTTCCGAATGCGAGATTCTGCAGAAAGTACTTGCAGAATTGACAAATAAGTAGCCTGCTCGTTGCATGGTCATAACGGACATTTGTCATCACCGAATCAAGATCCGGATAGTTGTTGTGAGTGAATGATCAGCTTCTTCTGGTTAAATGCAGGTTGAGATTGAGCAAGATATGTACAGAAGTGCTGGAACAGAATGAAAAACGGAGCAAACACTTGTCGAGTATAGCCTTATTAAACATCTCTCGATATAAACTCTATGTATCTATTAAGATAGAATTAAAGTCGTGATGCCTTCAGAAGCTCGAGCTACCCTATTGTTGAGTACTAATAAATTTATAGCGTCATAACGATATCTTATCGCGTACATCTTATCTAATCTTATCTATAAGTCTTGACATCATCCACAGTCTCTGAGTCAACAGCCTTCTCGAAGGGGTTATTAAAGTTAGCCAGCCGATAATGTCCGGTACTGCAGTAGCTGCCCAGATTCCTGGAACGTTAATTTTCAACCTTCTCTCGTGAGTGATAGTGCTATTGTACATTACTATATCTCTTTCAACAAGCCTGGAACAATCCGAACCAGTCATATTCCACCGATAAGTCCAGACATAGCCAAGTCTCGCCAAGTCTCGCCCAGAAGTTTATCCAAGACTCTAGCCTCTAGGCGCAATTACAGCTCTCCTCATTGGTTCAAAATACTACCGGTAATTAAGCCTCTTTGCTGGGCACCGTCATTACCCAGCACGAAAATCAGGGCATGGAACGGCTTGGCTTCTGCTGAGCTACGTAGTCGTTACAGAAACAATGAGCGATTGTAATTGTGCTCATCGGTTCTTTTTAAGGTTATGTTTAGTGTTGAGCTGTTCAGACGCTTGGTATTCTTGGCGTCACCAGATGCTGACGTACTACTATCGCTGGGCATTTTCCTTCTCGGATGGTGTTGAGAATATGTAAATCTTCTGTTGCCCCCCCTACATGGGTGCAATTCTGTTTCTCGTTACCATCATCGTCTCTGCATTTTCAAGAAACCATCTACGAGGCAATATCCTCTGTTCATCCTGCTCTGCAATGGCTACAGCCCATCGGCATCGCAAATCCGTTGTAGCAGACCATCCTATTCGCTCCTCCGACAACGTCGAGTACCTCACTGACGAGGAGATCAAAGAGTTCCTTGACGATCTTGACCACGATGGCGATGGATACATAAATTATCAAGAAGTCGAGCGGAAACTCGATCAGGAACATGAGGAATTGGTCCCGAAGCCGAAAGCCCATCATGTCATCAGCACAGACCACACCGACGATGATCGTACGCGCCATGCCTTTTTGAGGAGGATGATGGGCGATTCTGACGTGGATCGGATTCCGAGAGATGAGTTTGCCGAAATGGTCAAGACTTGGAAAATTCCCTCGCAGAAGCAGGCCAAGAAGGAGGAGGAGGAAGACAAGAGCTACATCAAGAAACTGCCGGGCTGGAGGCGAATTCGCTCCTACTGGGCCGTCCACGGGCCTGAGATTGTCTTTCTCGGCGTCGTTATCGGTATGCAGCTAGCCTTCGGAATTTGGCAACTGGTCAAGTATGAGACCACACCTGGCTATCGCGCTGCCTTTGGCTGGGGCGTTGTCATGGCCAAGACTTGTGCTGGAGCCCTGTATCCGACCTTCTTCTTTCTGATTCTCAGCATGTCTCGATACTTTTCGACGTGGCTGCGTCGTTCATATCATATTTCACGATTCTTCAATTGGGATCTTTCGCAAGAGTTTCATATCCGGATATCCTGCGTTGCTATTCTGCTTGCGACGTTGCATGCCATCGGACACTTGACAGGTTCTTTCGTTCATGGTAGTGATCCCTCCAATGAGGACGCGGTTGCAGAGGTGCTTGGCCCTGATATGGTTCCCCGTCCTTACATCGATTATGTTCGGTCGTTGCCTGGCTTTACCGGTATCACTGCCCTTGGTCTGTTTTGGATCCTATGTCTGCTCAGTATCCCTCAAGTGCGAAGGTGGAACTACGAAGTATTTCAACTTGGCCATCTGCTCATGTTTCCCATCATTGGTCTCATGATGGCTCACGGTACTGCAGCTTTGCTCCAGTGGCCAATGTTTGGTTACTTCCTCGCTTTTCCAACACTCTTGGTTCTTGTGGAGCGTGCCGTCCGTGTTGGTCTGGGTTTTCACCGCATCAAAGCGATTATGAAGGTGTTGGACAAGGAGACTGTCGAAATTACAGCCGTCATCCCAAGCGAACGCCTCTGGAAGTACAAGGCTGGCCAGTACATTTTCCTGCAAGTCCCCAAAATCAGCTTCTTCCAGTGGCATCCCTTCACTGTCTCATTCTGCCGTGGTAACAAGATGATGCTGCACATCAAGACGGACGGTAATTGGACTGCTAAACTTCGGGAGCTTGGAGGTGAATCTGGAGAGTCCGAGATCGAGGTTGGAATCAATGGTCCTTTCGGTGCACCTGCTCAGCGTTTCTACGACTTTAACCACTCCATCATCATCGGCGCTGGTATCGGCGTCACGCCCTTCTCTGGTATCCTTGCCGATCTGCAATATAACGACGATCTGGATCACGGAGGTCCAAACCACGAAGTTGATCATCCCTGTCACGACTCTGAAGTAACCGCCATTCCACCAGCTGCTCATAGATCAGACTCAAGCAGCAGTGGGGAAGTAACCGGAAGTGACAACGTCCCCGAAACACCCACTCGCCAAGGAAGCATCGGCCCGGATCTCATCAACAAAGAGAAACAACCCCGGGCGGATAGAGCAGGAACATTTGCGGAAGACTATAGACGAGTCGATTTCCACTGGATGGTCCGTGAACGAAACTATCTCCTCTGGCTGTCCGACCTTCTCAACGATGTATCCATGAGCCAAGACTGGCACCGCGAGCATGAAGACAAACCCCATCTCGATATCCGTATCAATACGCACGTCACAGCCAAGAAGAAGAAGAAGATCTCAACTCACGTATACCGGTGGCTTCTCGAAATGCACCGAACAGACGAGCATCCCGCTTCGCCTCTGACTGGTCTTCTGAACCCAACACACTTTGGCCGACCCGACTTTGACACCATTTTGGACGAACATTACGAAGAAATGCTCAAGTTTCGAGCGAGCAAGAGAACAAACACAAGGGACAAGGAGGATGAGAATTATCGAGAGGATGAAGAGCTCAAGGTTGGCGTTTTCTATTGTGGTGCACCTGTTGTTGGCGAGATTCTGGCGGATAAGTGTCGCGAGCTGACACTCAGGGCATGGAAGGATGGAAGCAAGTTGGAGTATCATTTTATGATTGAGGTTTTTGGATGAGAATAAGGTGGTTTAATTCTTTTGTATGAGTATACGACTTGGCATGAATAGAATTTGTAATTCCGACCCAGTTACAACAGTTATGAGTATCGAATAGTTTGGAAACGTGATGTGTCAGAAAGTTACTCTCATCATATCAGCATGTGCTGACAAGACACCCGTTGAAGAAGGAGAAAAGCTCATTGGTATCAGCAAGAGGAAGAACTCGAGAGACATCTACAGTACTGTTAGTATGAGAGTGGCAGAGCAAGGAAAGAGGGAACCGACATAGGTCAGGTCGAACAACGACGATGGCGCCTTGCTCATGTCTGATGCCATATTTAGAGAATGCTTCTCCACAGCCCAGCATGTACGGGCTTGTGTCGTCGACAAAGACTCTATGAACATCTGGATTAGTCAGTAAAGCTTCTGAACACGGTCGAGACAAGGGTCGACATACTGCGTAGGGAGAAAGGGCCCGATTTGGGAAAGAAGACATCGGGTAACTGATCAATCTCTATAGTCTTGCGATCTGCTTTTATGATCAAGGTATGATTGAAGATCTTGTCCGCAGCTTCTCCGTGAGGTGTGAACATGTTAGTCAGGCCTTCGAGTTCCGAGGCGACCTGGAAGGATTAGCAATATATCCATCAAGTCCATGACTCTATGCATACCTGAGGTAATAAAGTCTTTGTGACATTTCCCGAACAAAAGATCAAGATTTGCCATCGCCCATCAGCTGGAAGCACGCTGTTAAGATGCAATGGTTTTGCATCAGAAAGTCTCACAACAGGTGCACTCGGAAACCTCATTCCCACCGTAAGCCCCGAGGCGAGGCCCTGATCACCTTCGGTTGAGCATGTAAGAACTGAAGGCTCATACTTAGTAGCCATACCAGCAGTGTATCTCCCAGCTTCGACAAACTTGTCTCGGAAGTCCTTAGCCGTGATCCCATTCTCTTTTCGATATCCCGAAGAGAACAATTTGCTGAAGGAGCGGTCGAACTCGATAAGCTTCTCGGCTGTTTGCTGTCTTTCAAGGACGTATGTCTCGAGTAATACAGGCGGTGCTCGACCAGTGATAGTATGGGCCAACTTCCACCCGATGTTAAAGCCGTCTTGCAAACTGACATTCATCCCCTGACCAGCTTTGGGAGAGTGCGTATGGCAAGCGTCACCAGTCAAAAAGATACGATAATCCTTGGTGAAATGATCTGCAAGACGTTGGCCAATGACATAAGCCGACCACCATACCGTATGAGCGACATCAATATCATAAGGAGAGAATATCCTCTTGACTTTGTCAATAAGGCTTTGTTCTGTGACGTCTCGGGCTGTTGTTCCAGGAAGTTCAATGTAAAAGCGGACGAGTTCATCACCTTCGCGAGGGATGATCATGAGGTTTCCATGGTTTTTGCTTATGAGCATGGCCTTTTTGCGAATGTCGGGGAAGTTCGTGATTGGATAGACGTCCATGACACCCCAGACCGAATCACTTGAGTCGCCGACCATTTTGAAGCCAAGAGACTTGCGGACTGTGCTATGAGCGCCATCGCAACCCTGTTTGACTCAAGTTAGCATCTGGAACGTTAGAAGAAAATGGGAAGAACTTACTATGGCATACTTGGCTCGGTATCGATGAGGCTCCCCGTCGTTACTTGTGACAACTTCAACAGGATACTCATCCCCATCATCCACAATCCTCACACCTTCCACCTGCGAGTTATACAAAACCCCACTCGTCCCGTCCCCTCTCAACCGAATGATCTCTTTCAACATTAAATCATTCATTCTTGCTTGATTGAGAATAACGTGTGGCTGATGACTCAACCCTTGTTCAGTATCATAAGCGAGATCCTTCCTTTGAAGGCTGCCATCAGTATCGTTGGGTGACCAGAAAGCTACCTCTCTGACATGATAGGCTTCTTCCAACAGGCGTGCAGATATACCTAGATTCTCAAAGATCTCAACAGTGCGACATTGGACACCGTCTGCTTGGCCAATCTCGAGAGGACCAGGTCGTCTTTCGAGGATCTTAAACGAGATGCCGAAACGGGCTAGCCAGATGGCTGCTGTAAGACCGGCTGAGCCACCACCGCAGATGATGACTTGAACTTTTTCAGAATCCATGAAGGAGTAATTTAGAGTGTCTGATAAGATAATAATCAAACTAGATTGGACGATATATCGTTGGGTTATATCTAGATCCTGGCGATGTTGCTCTTCCGGACCACTCGGAGAATAGTAGCAGATCAAAAGGTGGGGTTACAGCGGCAAATGTCTTCGGCATCCGCTTTCCACGGAAGAGCAATATGCTCGGGTGGAAGCAACGGATGCCATCTCACAGTCCCGACCAATACATAGTAAAATCATTGTAATCGATAACCATTTAGTACCGAATCTCGATCAAGGGATTGATTTAGAGGCTCTGATGTTGAGGGGATGGTTATCCGGACTTGACTTGGGACACATTCACAATAAGCCGCAATGATTGGACGTATCATCAGCAATCGACTATCAATAAGAGCGATATGAGACTCCTTGATCAAGATATGCGACGTTGTTGAGCCTTATTGATATCCATTTCAGTGCGCTGCGGTTGGTCGAAGCTGATCGTTGTTCAGAGGGTTAGATGTTGGTGTAAGCTCAACGTAGGAAGAGGAAATGATGGTTACTTAGTCAATATAATCAGATGACTAGAATTGATAATTTATCTAGAATTGATGTATCCATTTATAGTGTATCACTTCATTGTTCACGAAAGTTGTTTTTTTCGGAAATATGCCGAAAACTTCGGACATGCACCGGATCGACACGAGAGCATAAAAGTCCAATCTAAACCTCTCCAGACAGCCCCACGAGTCAAACTGTCGATCCCAGTCTAGTCAACGAGTTAAATATGTAAGTTCTCCCTACTTTCTGGGGAATCCTTCTCAAGTACCAAAGTGAACCTGCTGCTGTTAAGACTAAAAAAATGAAGTTCCTAAGCTTTCTGTATGTAATGGCGACATACGCCAATGTCGCCATCTCACATCCCACACAGAAGATATTGCCGGTACCGAGACTACCGCCTTCATCATGGAATACTCATACGCACTGTTTTGACCCGGAACGTCATCCTTTCAAGAGCTCTCGCGCCTACACTCCAGAAGCCGCCCCGCTAAACGATTTGATGGAGCAATCGCCAGCCGACAATGTCATGATCGTACAGGCAACAATTGAAAATGGTTACAGTGGCCTTTTGGAAACGCTCGCCAATGGTCATAGAGATTACCCTGGGAAACAGATTCGCGGTACTATCTCATGGGATCCAAACGACCCCAGCTTGAAGAACATGACGGATTCTGAATGGGATGAGCTGAACGATGCCGGTGTGCGATCTGTCAGGATTCACGGCTCTTATGGCGGTTCCGGGGATGATCTGGAGTGGGTTCTGAAGCAATTCGTACAGGTGGCTACTTATTGTCCTCTCGAACGGCACGGCTGGAGCATCTCATCTCAGCTACCGCTCGCGACATGGTCCAAGATGAAGGATTCAATCTTGAATCATCCAAAGCTGAAGAATATACCCATCGTGGCGGACCACAACGGCTCCGCAACGCCCTCGGACTACAACACCTCTGTGTTCAATGACTTTCTTAGTTTAATGAAAGCTGGTAGGCTGCATGTCAAGATCGGGGCTTTGCACCGACGATCAGAGGATATAGCGTTGATGGAGCCAATCATCAAAGCTTTCACAAAGGCCGCTCCTGACGGGACTGTTTGGGGAAGTGACTGGCCTCACGTCAACACTGCTGTGAAAGGACTTACTCCAACACCCCCGCTTGAAGTCGACACGGATCAGGAACTGCGACTGTTGAGGGAGTGGCTTACGAATGAAGAATGGGTCAAGATGTTGATTGTCAACCCAGCACGGGTATTTGGCTCATGAAAGGAGTGGATAGACAAGGTCGACACAGAGAGGAACCAGCCTAGAGACGAATAACGAGCCTATGTATTGATGAATCAATCAGACTAGACATTGTCTTTATTATTCCTGCAAAAAAGCAATTTCCAGCTGATGCAAAAAACATACAACAGCGGGGATTCGCTGGTCGTCACCGACCCAACTACTAATCCGCCCCTTACCAGCTTATCTATGGGAGAGCGGACGGGATCCCGAGTTCTCTGATAGGTATGGTCGTATGTGTTTGCTTGTCTGTTTACGAAGAGTCATGTAGATTACTGGCGTGAAGTCCAGAATACGAGAGACAGTTAATTACATCTATCTGCGCGATATCTCACGTCGTCTTCATGTATAGTTGGCTTCTGCCCAAACCACAAATTATTAATAGTGAACATATTCCGAGAGATAAAATTCCTATGAGAAATATTTTACCACTAGTCAAGTCCGATTCAAGGTATTATTCCCTTCTCTCTGCATGCTGTGGATGAATGGCGCTACGTAGAGTCATGACAGCAGATAGAACCCTCACTGCTGTAATAGTTACAACCAACCTATTATCATAGCTCCGTCACTAGTATTACCGTAGTATCTGTTGAATATCCTCGGATAATCTTATCTATCTACCTGAAGGGCGTGTGACAGAATCAGCTGATAGCATAAATTGACTATTTGGGAAATAATAACCGATGCTCCATTTTTATTAGTCAACCCAGAATATCAGTATATTTCAGATTGAACGAGATACAGACAAATATCTTTCTTTTTTGTTGTATATTCTCTCACTGTTCAGAGCAAGTCTCTATACTCTAGTTGTCATCATCGCCATGGTTGTCTCACCTCTAACTCTGCGCATTGCCATGCTCAATGCCGATACACCAGTACCCAACGTGATATCTCAACGGGGCCCCTCGTATGGCTACATCTTCCATCAACTTCTATCCCAATCCGCTGCTCGCGTAGCTCCCGGGTTATCCGTCGAGGCAGAATTCTTCGACGTTCATCACGGCATCTACCCTGAGTCGCTCACATATTTCGACGCCATCATCGTTTCGGGCTCAGGCGCAAGCTCTTACGAAGACAAAGACTGGATTAAACAACTCGACGCTTATATCTCCAAAGTCTACCATGAACAACCCCACATCAAGATCTTTGGAAGTTGCTTTGGTCACCAAATCATTTGTCAAAGCCTTCTGCGCGAACATGGGATTTACGTGGAGAAAGATCCAAACGGTACCGAGATGGGTGTTCATGAAGTTCAGCTCGAGCATGATTTCCTGAAAGCACTGGGAGATCGACGGTCTATGATCCCCCAGACTAAAAATAGCAACCTACTTCGCCTACAGTTCATTCACGGAGACCATGTCAAAGTACCTGAGGGAAGCTCCTTACCCTCAAACTGGCTTTCGATGGGCCGGACCAAACACTGCGCGTTGCAAGGGACGTATGAGCCCAATCATGTGCTCACATATCAGGGCCACTTCGAGTTCGATAGGTTCATCAATTCTGAGACTTGCAAGGTTTTTGGCAAAACATGTGGTTGGGATATTCCAAGTTCACTGGAGGCCATAGATCAAGATGATGACTCTGAGATTGCGGCTGATATGGTGATGAGATTCTTCCTTGAGGGTCGCGATGCCGTGCCTGGGGCTGGCGGTTTGATGAGTCCGCCGCTAGGTTATTAGACAGTTGCGTAACAGATAAAGGATAGTCTATTTTATACACCATATGCAGGACAGAAAGATTCATATATCGTCGGCAGAGGTTGCATTTAGAATGCTGTGTTATCCTTCAAAACGTCTGACCTCGAAACTTGACAGCGATAATTGTCTTTGTATAGTCTATAATATCTGGATCTTCTCCCACACTACGTCCTCAGTGACTGCCTCTCCCTGCATAACTCCATGTACATAGCTCTCGCCAATCAGGATGAAACCTTGTTCTTGTTCATTCGCCCTGAGAACCAATGGTGTAGGACATCCTTCAACTATCCATACCTCATCTCCAATCTCACACGACTCAAGTCCCATCCCAAGGTATCCCGTATCCATAAGTATCGGTCTACGGTAGACACAAGTGGCTGCCATCAAGTTTCCAGGCGGCATTGATTGGATGGATAGTGGTTGCTTCAGCATTTGGCGCTCCTCATCATCAAGTTCTACATCTTGCTCTTCTATGATACCTAGCTTGGCGCAGGATACCTTGACCAGGTTGACGCTAGGGAAGATGCTGGACGGGTATTTTGCGGCTATATCGTCCAAGTGACCCATATTACCGATAGTCTCAAGCACGAGAGCCTCACCGGTAGCAGGTGACTCGGCTTCCTTATGCCCAACTTGTAATGAATGAACTAGGTATTCCAGAATGGTTCGTTGGAAGTCACCAAGGCGGACGAGTGTAGCCGGTCGATGGGAAAAGTCGGTATCCCAGATCAGGGTGCGCCACAGAACTTCATCCGATGGTTGGCCAGTATAGGGATACGTTTTATCCATGCTGAGGAGGATATCGCCAAGCATGCTGCATCGGCCTCGAACGATTTCGATAAATGTCTCGCCAAATTTCCGAATCATTCCAATTCGAAAGCCAAAGGCGTTGAGCACCTTTCCATCAATTTTGAATGGGCGCGGGTTTGGAGCATGAGGCACATGCTTAGACGAATTGACGGTACCTACGGATCGAAATTGAGAACTGGATAGAGTGTTGAATAGGACTGGTGGAAAGTTGGGGACCCATGACGGAAGGCCGGGGGTTTCTCGAACGGTTGGGTCTTTGACAAGAGTAACATAGACCAAAGAATCAGTCGCCTGAATAATCTTGCATGCGACATCTCGTAATAAATCCGTGATATCGATGCCATAATTCGGCTCGAATTCCAAAGGTACCACAAGTCCATCCTCAGCTGCCATATGCTTCAAGATACCACCCAAGCCATAGATGGTATCTCGAGGGTCCGTAGCTTGAAAGCCAAACGCCGTAACGAGAAATCTCAAAAAAATCAACTCTGATGACTTGGCGTGGGTGCCATTAAGCCCAGCTTCGAAATCAATTGTTTTCAAAACTCCAGTCCAGAGACTCTTCTCCCCTCTGCACCACTCACGGAGAAGCTGGATTCGCTCCGACTGGTAGAAGTTGATATTGCCACGAAGGTAAATGCCAGGTCGGTCTTTGGGAACAAGGTTGAGCACAGGTTGGAAGAACCCGCTGTAGTGAAGAAATGCCGCTGTATATCCTACACAATCAAAGGGTGCGAATTTGCCGTTACACAGGATGACGACGTCGTTGGTCAAGGAAACCTCTTGGATGACCCAGATTCGCGCAAACCAGTTACTCATAAACAGAGTGACTAGCCCAAGAGCCTCTTCTGCGTCGATAGGATCCATTCCGTACTTCTGTGGCATGGTTGAAAGATCCGAGCTAAAGTCCCAGGTTTGACCCCCAATCATACGAAGCGTGTGAGGAACAGATTCGGTTCCAATCCTTTCGGCTGCTTTTATTCCGGCCTCTAACTCGGGAAAGGGTTTACCAAGCCACACTATAACACGATTGGCCTTTCCGTAGATCTGGTTCATCACGGAGACCTGAGAAGATCGCTCATTTGGGTCGGCCTGGTTGATGCACAAGGCGTCTATCCAGATGGGAGTATCCGAGCATGCTGCTTGAAGTTCAACCAGCGCGCCATAGAGGTTTGGCTGCACTTCCACCGTCTTTCCGTTCAGCAAGATGGATGTATCAGATTCTGCCCCGGCATTGGATGGATGCGCCGAGCCCCAAGTATAGGACAGCGCATTGTAGGTTATCTCTGAGCTATTGGAAAATCTATATGTGGTGAGTGTCACACTTGGTACCGTGGCCTTTGTATGAGGATGGGTGTCGAGAGAGATGACAGCCAGACGAAAAGACTCAACGTCAACGATGTCTGTATAGGTTTGAGCCATTATTATGAGAACTGAGGGGAGTGAGATTTAAGAAGGAAGAGTAAAAGTGCACGAATGACTTATCTGCATGTAAGCTGTTTTAAATTCGTGCTCTAGCTTGTTTAGGTCTAGTTTGTTTGGGTCTTGCTTTGTTATATCTATTCGTCTAGATCCGTCATCATTCTAATATTCTGAAATACTGAGATATTTAGGGTCTGACATGGTTGAGCAACTATCTCATAAGATATCTGACATGTGTTATAAGTAAGAACTCGAATATATACCAGGGACGTCATAGCATAAACACCATGTACGTCTTTCCCACTCTACCAGATCACAAGATCTTGTAATCAACACCCTGATTGACAACGAGTGGCAAAAGACAATAATGGTGATAAGAGGATTCAGGGTTCTGCTAGTTATGAATAGAATGACAGGAAAAGCGATAAAGCTAGAAGAAGCATATCCCCACTGAAGTTGATAAAGAAGTGTTACATAACTCAATGAGTCAGTCAAGATAAATGACTCATATTTAACTACATATACTCTTGATTCATGAAGCACATCACAAAACAACCTTTCAACATCTACTGTCTGTATCATTGCACAATGAAGATCTCAAATAACATCCTAGATCTGGATGGCCTCGAGTTGCACCTTATTGACACTCCAGAGAGTTTAGACCAATGGATCCCTTCTCTTACCAAGCTCCTCCAATCTTGCGTCAACGACGACCCTCCTTCGTCATCACTCGGATTCCATGCTCCTCTATCAGACATCGATGCATCCGGGTTCTGGTCATCTCTTTCACCTCAACTGTTTAGCCCTGCACCTAGAACCAGCCTCTTCGTACTCGCTCGGGATTCCTTCGCAATCGGCACAGTTCATTTGATGACACATCCGAAGCAAACGCACGCGCACAAAGTCGAAGTTGCAAAATTGCTAGTTTCTGCCGAGGAAAGAGGTCTGGGACTGGGAAGAAAATTGATGGAGTTTGCTGAGACCTTTGCGAAGGAGAGGCTGGGCAAAAGTATGGTTATGCTCGATACCGCGTCTCAGACACCTGCGAGGGGATTCTATTTGAAGCTTGGGTATACGGAATGGGGGGTTTGTCCCAACTATGCTGAAAGCGCCGATGGACATCTTCATGATTGTTCATTCTTTTATAAGGTCTTGAGTAACTAGTCTATGAGAGTTATGAGTCAAGTCTCAATGGCACAAGTCGCTACACTGCTATTCTTCTCCAAGCATTTATAATAACCAAACTCGCGGGCCGAACTCCCCGATGCATTCTTCAGCATGAGTTAAGCCTTGTTCTTACAGGGATTGATTGGTGGTTACCATTTATCCGCCTGCCACTCCGGGGTAAACAGCCGCCAAGCAATGGCCTGATTGAAGCGTCTACTAATTCAGCGGGGGATCGACGTGCTAAGATCCCAAGATTGGGGGCAATCCCCGCGTTCTTACCAACAGTTACAAGGAACAGTTGATTCTAGTCCCGATCTCATTTATGACGCCGTAACAATTTCGGGTCAAGATGAGCCGAGCTTGCTATAAAAGCATGCTCAACGTCACATTGGTTTGCAGACTGACTGCGCTCAATTGATGAGCCTCACTCACCCAGCATGACTCTTCTGTCTCTGTTGACTTTGGCTTCCTTAGCTAGCGCAGCCTGGATTGTTCCAGGTGCTCGCTGGCACGATACTGAGGGCAATCTCTTCAATGCACATGCAGGTGGTCTCTGCGTGGATCGGTCCAGCGGCAAATTCTACTGGTTCGGCGAGTACAAAACTGAAGAACGAGAAGAAGGAGGTGGTATCTCTGTCTATAGCTCTGACGATCTCGCGACGTGGGAATCTCATGGGTTAGCGCTTACCCCCGAAGAAGGGCATGAGCACATATCCCCGGAAAGCATCATTCAGAGACCAAAGGTTCTATACAGTGAGGAGACGGGGAAGTATCATGTTAGTTGTCTTATCAACCAAGTCGGTGTGATAATCGCTAACGTCATGGCAGATGTGGTGGCATGCCGACGATCGAAACTACAGTCTTCTTCTTCAAGGTCTTGCAACGTCCGACTCAATCGCTGGACCGTACAAGTTCAACCACGCCATCGCACCTCTGGGTAACTGGTCGCAGGACTTTGGCGCCTTTACAGATTACAAGTCAGGCAAATCTTACGCCCTGTACTCCAATGGCGACCGAGTTGAAGGCCGAGATGTGTACGTCAGCGAGTTTAACAGCAACCTCACCGACATCAAAAAGGTCACGCATCGATTCAACAAGTACGATTTTGAGGCGCCGACTATCCTGCAGACAGAGAAGAGCTATTGGACCTTGATGAGCCACAAGACTGGATACCGACCAAACAGTATGTCTTGAGATGCAGTGAGTAATAAGATGAAGTGCTAATAGACGTTCTAGACGTTGTTGCTATGAGAGCTGATAAGCTCGAGGGGCCCTGGTCGCAGCCATTCTTCGTTTCGCCAGCTTATACGAGGACCTTTAGCACGCAGTCTGGTTTCTCGTGGAGGATCAACGGCACAAAGAAGACTACCTATCTATACATGGCTGACCAGGTATGTGTCATCGTTACGTTCCTCTAGAGAATTTGTTAACTTGTCCAGTGGGATCTTCCATCGATCTGGGAAAGTCGCAACGTTTGGCTCCCGATTGAGATTGATGAGGATAACAAAAGCCTCAAAGTCGTATGGCATGACGTCTACGACTTGAACGTGTAAGTAAAATTACTACGAGGAAAAAGTGCAGACGTTGACGATGATGTAGAAAAACTGGGGAATGGAAGCCAATTAAAGGCAAAACGTACCCAGCCAGCAAGGCGAAGCTCGCCGGGGATGCTTTCCTCCAAGAAGCTGTAAGTTAAGAATATATGGGAGTCTAGAGATTATTTTCTGATGTTTTGAAAGACCTTTGGAACAGATCACGTCATTGCAACTGGCATATATGGGAACGACAGCACAGCTACATTTACAGTCGAGGGCAAAGGCGCCGACCAATGGGTATCATTCTATCACCAAAGTAAACTCTCTGTTCTTTTGGCATTTATGTATACCTACTGACATTACTAGACATTGACGACATGGGTTTCGGTGACCAACCAATGGGTCAACCAGACCGTATCAACGGTACATGGGCAGTTCGTCGCATCAGCAGCGTCGTTGTCAACGGCGATAAAGACAAGGTGCACACTCTGTATCAGAAGGACACTCACAAGGGTATCATACTTTCGACGCCTCTGCTCCTGCCGCTCAAGAAGGGTAAGAATACTATTACTGTTGGTGGTCTTGATAATGGGAAGGGAGTCAAGGGAGCAGACTTGGATAGGATCGTTGTTTATCCACCTGAAAACAAGAAGGGAAAGAGGAGTCTCTTCGGTTTCTTCTAGGTGGTATATCCAGTGGCAGTTCAATGTAATTCGTTATGAACATTAGAGCTATACCACTTGCATAGATTTTGTGTAAGCCCCAGAAACAATATAACTAACGAATTCAATCGGCAGCACGGATGAACTCAAATATTCCTCCAATACGTAGCATACTGTATGTAACCATGCGCACTTTCAATTCAGATGAAGACATACTTTAATCAAGAGTATAGTTTTGGCTCGTGAGAAATGCCCGGTAAGTGGGAATACGTGTTCTCGGTGTAGAACAAAGCTTTAGACAACCCTTGGTCTATTCGCGATGTTCACTATACTTTCATGACTTTCGAATGAACAAGGCCGAATGTCATCTCTTTTCATTGACAAAGCCATTGTCCGCTTATTTACAACTTATTGTTCAACCTTTTATATCAGAACAACCTCTATATATCAGAACAGTGAACAGAAAAATGCTTAACAATTATCATCACGAGTTCGAAACGTACTCATATAAAACATTGTGCCCCCAGGAAATGCATATCCAAAATCATCAACTCAACACTTGACTTTCAGCATCATTTGTCAACCTCAACTCATCTCCAACTATTCACAAACCAATTTGAATCAAACGTCAGGTAAGCCAAGATGTCTCTCTTTTCCACTTGGCCTAGAGCCCTACCAGCCAAATCCCACATCCTAGCCCGCATCTTCCCTGCACTCCTTCTCACCGTCCCCCTCATCACAGGTCTCTCATGCACTTGGCTTCTCCTTTCAGATCCCTGGTTGCAAGCCTTTTTCACGCTCTTCATCCTCCGTTACACACGTCTAGTCGGCCATCTTGTCGGATCATGGATGTACCGTCCCCATGAGATAAGCCAAGATCCATCCTTTACCGGCAGAGACGTAACAGTCATCCTCCCCACTATCGATCCTAATGGCCCAGATGTTAGGGAATGTGCAGAGAGTATTCTTGCGAACCATCCAGCCCATGTTCTTGTCGTCACGGTAGGTGATGAAAACAAGGAACAATGCGAGATTGCCATGGAAAAGCTCAGCCTCAATGCGCCTTACACGCAGATTTCGATTGCAGCACTCTCGGAACCAAGTAAGCGGAAACAAATCACTCACGCAATGCCTCGTGTCACCACGCCTATTACCATTTTTGCCGACGATCACGTTTTTTGGCCAGCCAATTTCCTGCCTTCTGTTCTCGCGCCTTTCCAAGACACCCACATTGGCGTAGTCGCAACTAAGAAGCGTGTTCGAAGAACAACTCCTGGACAATGGTCTTGGTTATCTGTGGTCAACTTCATCGCGTGTAATTATCTTCAGCGTCACAATTGGGAACTTCGGTCATCTAATGCCATTGATGGAGGAGTCTTTGTCGTCTCAGGCCGCACAGCAGCTTACCGAACAGACTTTCTCAACGATGCTGATCTCTTGGAGCGATTTTGTCATGAAAAGTTCTTTTTCCGACTTTTGGGCGGTGACGGTCTAGGTCCCGACGACGACAACTTTCTCACGCGTGAGGCTATGAAGAAGCACTGGCTTATTGTCTTCCAAGACACTGAGGAGGCAACTATTGAGACAACACTTGGTGAGTGGCCCAAGTTCAACGATCAACTTCTCCGTTGGGCTCGAACGACCTTCCGTAGCAATCCCGTCATGGTTCGCGATCGAATCTTTGTAGCGCGTTATCCCTGGAGTGCGTTTATGGTATACTGGGCTACCATGTTCAATTTTGCCCTTCTGTGGGATATTCTGCTGGTTTACACGCTTGGCAGGAGCAGTTCCTGCGGATTCAGCGATATTGTGCTTTTGCTGGTTTGGATGTTCTGGACCAAGACCCTCAAGCTCATCCCACATTTTCTGCAATATCCTTCTGATTTTCCGCTGATAGGTTGTCAAATTCTTTTTGGCTACCTGCATAGCTTTATCAAGCTCTGGGCGTTAATCACCTTTTGGGATTGTGGGTGGTCTGGACGTAATCTTGAGGGTATTGGACAGACCGGGCAGGGTGAACAGGGTGAGCAGGGTGAGTAACCTGAACAGGGTGAGCAACCAAAAATCGACACTTCTTTCAACAGAGTTGGGTAGATGGGCAAGTCAAGCGGCTTGGCGGGCGTTTGTGTTTGACTTTAGATCTTGTGATAGACTGGCTGGACCGGTCTTGTAAGGACCTTGAGACTAGACTCTTTTGTACGATACTTTCGAAACGGTTATTTCTAGATTTTATGTTATCGACTGTATTAAATTACACACTCTGTGTCTTGTTGCCTGTCGATTTATGAATGCTAAATATTATCGCGTGTCATGAGGCTGTCCCACAGCCTCAGTTCTTAAAATCTCCATTGGACAACTCATCCTCTAGATCGTAATAAACCTGGAACTCGCAGTAACAAATTTCGGGATCGCTCTCAACGTCAAAGTTGAAATCTGCCTCCTCATCTTCGATAAGCACCTTCTTGACACCCCCCGCAGCTGCAGCCTCAGCAAGCAACTGCACGCGGCAACTGTTCTCCATAGACGTATACAGCCACGCGGCTTCGTCTACGGTTTGACCAACAGTCAGGATACCATGGTTTCGCAAGATGCATCCTTTACCCTTTGGACCCATGGCAGCGGCGATGCGATCCCCTTCTTCACTGCCCAGAACAACGCCGCCATAGCTATCATACACGCTGTGAGCGTCTCCTCTAAATTTGCAAGCATCCTGTGTGAGCATTTCAAGCCGTCGACCAAAGACGGACCATGCTTTACCATGGATACTGTGCGAGTGACAGATGGCGTGTACATCTTCTCTTGCCTTGTGAATTGACGCATGGATAAGGAAACCAGCAGTGTTGGGTGGTCGTGAACGATTACCTCCAATGACCTCGCCGTCAAGATTGACAAGTATCATGTCGCTAACCTTCAACAAACCAAAGTGTCTTCCCAAAGGGTTTGTCCAAAATGCGTTGGGGAACTCGGGATCCCGGACAGATATATGACCGCTCATTCCCTCGACGTAGCCCTCGCGATGCCAGTGGCGAAAGGCAGCAGCGAGATGTTCCAGTTGCCATTGACGTTGGGAGGAGAAGTTGGGATGTTTTGGTACTCCTTTTAGGACAACGTCGCCGTGCGACATGGCCTGAAGAGGAGTTTTGTCCTTGAGTTCATGACCATGAGATTGGGACTTCTTTGTGGGTGCGATAGTGGTTGAGCCATCAGTGGCTGGCGAGACAGCAGTGGGAGACATTTTGAAACAGCTTTTGTGAGATGAGGAAACTTGATCTTCCTCACCAAAGTTGACTGGAAAGGGCTGATTTATATCTCGCACCCTCATGTCAATATAAAGGCGCCGAAGCGCCCTCTAAAGACTGTCTCGCCATCTGCGGGGAAATGACTTATAACGGGTGCTTATCATAAGCGGGACCGGGAACTCCATCCGGCCACTTTGTAGTTGAATAGAAACTCACAATAAAGAAATAATACACACTGAAGATCCCTGTCGAAGCACAGAGTGTTCACTCTGTTATAGTTCTTTCTTGCCTAGCCTTATGTGTGGCGAATTGGCCAAGGCTTACCAACTCTGCGATGAGCCGGCTTAGTTCGTGCACGCTGTCGACATCTGATTCTGTAATCTTTGCAGACGAGTCCTGTAATATGGTGATGGATGACGCTAGGACATCCATGTCGATTTGTGTTTGGTGATCGACAGGATGAATCAGAATGTTGACAAACAGTGCCAGGGCTGCCATGGGCGGATAGAAAGCCACATTTCTATCCAACGTTTAGTAACAAACCGGTGCTTGCTAGTTTCAACTCACCCGAAAGCATCTTGTTCGAGTAGAATGCCCTTGTCTTTATAGATTTGGAGGATTGTCCGACTAGCCTCCAGGGACAAGTCGCTGCTTGAGTGATAAACACTATGCAAATCATCAGGCAGGCTTTCAGTCATGGCATAAGCCGCACCACATCTCCGAACAGCCGTATGGATGATGATGATCATGTAGCAGTATTCCAGTTGCAAATGCATGTATCGTCGTCTTTGGAGTCGCGACATATGTGGTTGTGACCATTGATCAGCTAGCAGCGACAATTTTGGCCTGAAGTTTGCTGGAATGCTCAGGCGCCATGATTCGAGATCAATGTCCAGTTGGCGTAGATGGAAAAGGATTGTGCTATCGGCCAGATTCGGGCTGTCGAGCGAGCACAAGAAATGACATAGCCTCTCTTTGATCTGACTGAGTTGGAGGTCTTGCGGGAAGTGTACCAATGCCTCGTCATGGAAAGACTGTATGTCGTATATCCGACCTATTCCCTCGGGCAATGTCAAATCGCAGTAATTGCTCGGAAGAAGTGGAGGTCGACCGAATCGAATCGATAAATCCTTGTCGAAAATATAGGATAACCAGAACAGATCCCGGGTGTGTTTTCGTCGACGTTGTTCAGGGTCTTGGTTCGAACCAGGAGTATAGTCACAGTGGCCTTTCAGCTCATAGACAATACGGCTACCGAATGAGTTAAGCGCAGCGGCATCTTCCCATTGGCCTGATAGAATCCTGTATATTTCCTGAATTGTGAATAGGGAGAAACAATGATACTTGCCGCACTACACTTACCAACATAACTATGGTCTCTAGTGTCTCCAGGGTAGTGCCCTGAAAGACCTGCGTGAGATAGCTATGCGCCGAACTGGCATATACATCGCCTTCGAGAAGGTCATGGACTGCCTCATCGGTCTTCAGCCGCGAATAGAGAGCCAAAAACGCTAGAATGTATGCTTCGGCCGTTCTTTGCCTGTGACTAGCCCCTAGATCTTGGGGCAGTGTGTATGCCGCTTCGATAGTCTGTTGAACGAGACTAGGGTCGATGACAGGGTACAAAAGTCGCCAGTCTGAAGACATCCAGGAATCCAACAACTCGTGCACTGTCTCTCTCTCAGGCAGTTCAGCTCGTGGCTGGAAAGGGCTTGGTGGGGAAGAGTGGGAACCAAAGAGCCGATACTTTCCGAAAGCTGGTTGTTGTCCAATTTTGGAAGACATCCAGTCGATTCCCTTTTCCGAGAACAGCGGTACGCCTTTGAAGTACCAGTGTTTGCCCAGAAAAGCGCAATGCTGGGTTGCAGTCCCAACATGCTGGGGTCGAGGGGAGATTGGAGTTCCGAGTGTAGTATTTACAGTCCCAGCCAAGGATAGAGGTGTGTTTAAGTTGTGGATGACCGGGGTACTTCTATTTAGTGATGAGCAAAGCCGCTCGACGGTGCTTTCAAGTTCCGTGACTCGACGGGTAAGAGCCTGAACGTGATTAAAGATGGATGAGCTGTCATGTGATCTATAAGCTGGTGAAACATGTTCCCAAGTGTTGTAAACGTACACATCATCTGGTTTCTTTCTCTGTGCTTCTCGTCGGAGAGCACATTCAAGGTTGTGATCTGAACACCATTCACACGGTAGATTGGGATTGGTCCTTATGCATTGAATCTGACATGATAAAATTAGCAGCTGTTTTTGACTGACAGGATATATTTAGTAACTCTTATTACCTTTCGCTTGAAGCATACATCACATGCTCTTTTCACAGGCATCGCTGGACTGATAATGACGCGATTCTGAATTGATGATGTTTGAAGGATGGATCGTGCCGGTAGATCGGAGTCCGTGTTACGGTACTTGAGTATTTAATACTACCTTAGTAACAGGAGGGTCTAGATCTTTCACTCCCTGCCACACCAATTCGGCAAATGTTGTTGGCGATCCAATCTAATTTTTTTGACAGTTGGTAGGAGAAATGTACTTCTAAGTAGCGGTAGATGATTGGATCACAACCGGGGAATCGGTCGCGGAGCCGGCCTCGGAGTCCGAATTCCGCTGACATACAGACACTACTGCAAGCCACACCTATTAAAGCATGTCTTTCCCCTCAATATTCAACATTTCCGGAATTAAATCCGAGACAAGCTCCAGATTTATGTCAGAATTTGCAAAGTCCAGACATCTCCCAACCTCGTATTGTCCTCACCAAGGCCTCCATGTATCACAACTTCATCTTTTGCATGCTCACCCTTGACAACGTCAGCATCAAACCATCCCCGACCAACAGGCCTATCATCTCTTGTCCCGACCTTTAGCCATATTCTCTCCGAGATGTCGAAAGCCCAAACATCGGCCAACATTTTTCCAGCCCCAGCGTGGCCAAGGGAGCTGGGGTCTCTTTCGCCAAATAGGGTAACCAAATAAAACCTGTCTTGTAGAGAGATTGGCAGAAGTGCTGAGACGCTCCTTGCTTCTGGACCTTGAATTCCATCTGGTGTATAAGGGATTGTCGACCATGCTTTGGCGGATATGTCGTACATGTCGAGTGCACCGCCTTGTTCCATTTTCCCATCAAACCCATTCATACGATACAACGCTCCATTCAGAAAAGCAATTGACGACCCACCACGACAAGGGCCAGGGGCACAAGGTAACTCAGTCCAAGATCTTGTACCAACACTGAAGACCCAGAGATCACCTAGTCGACCTTGCTCAGGACATCCGGAATGAAGATAGATTTTATCAACGCCATCAGATGTGATACAGTGGTAACTTCTCCCAACAGGAAATGGTGCAGAGTTATCCGCGGGGGTAAGTAGATTCCATTCGTTTGCGGTTGTACTGTAAGACCAGACAGCACCATCCTCTTCGATGGGTTTCATTTCAAGGCCACCTCTACCTGAGAAAAGATAGATGTTGGACCCGATAGTTGTGCTGGGGCTACCAACCCGAGGTGATGGAGCTGTGGAAGGTGCTAAGAGGGTTCGAAAGGCATCTTCTGTCAGATATTAGTCACGAGTCAATAGTGTCTATAGTAGCTTACTCACCTTTAGATGTAACTAGACTTACCACATCAAAGTTATTGTCAACTGGTTGGCGAGGTACTACCTCTCCACCAAATATAAATACTTTGTGGTCAATAACAGACACAGCTTGCGATGACCGACTAAGTCGTTTGCTAGAGGTCACAACGCTCCAGCTACCATGCAATGTCCTTGGTGCGGTCATGGTAAGCAGATTTACCCAACGATATATACAAAATCGAGGACGAGAGAGAAAGACACGAACTCTACATAAATGCGGTCAAGTAGGGGGATATATGTTATTTATTAGATCAGTAATACATAAGTTCCCATCGGAGTCCGTGTTCCGCTGACTGAGGTCTTGACATACAATCTGATTGGACCTTTTAAGCTCATAGGGCAGTGCTAATTGGTGTATTCTGTGTTTTAGCCATCAAGGTGTAGATATATTTGCTTATTCCCGACATCGAATAAGAAGGACATTTTTAACTAAACCTAATCCTGCAATGATATAAATTAACATTTTATATCCGTTAGCTTGATATAATAATTCCCGTGTTGTTACTTTGTCATGAATCTTGTTGACACTGCCATCTAACGTTACTGTGCCGACCGAGATAAAGCTATGCCAACACACTAGATAGCTCCTGCCACAGACAGCCAATAAAATCTACTATACACAACTTATTACTATATGAAATCCTCAAAGCTTCTACTTCGGGCAAATGAGTCATCAAAATATCTTTTATTCTTTTTTGTACATATTCAAAGATATACGCAGCAACCTATAGGACGTCAAAGAGAAAATGAGTCAGCAGTTGAGTCACAGTTATCTAGCCAATCATCTACTATCCATGATACTACAGATGTCATCATACCTAGCTTTCTGTCTGCAGTCATACAAGGCGAGAGTTAAGATACGTCATCTGCAACTAGGTATATCATTCAAGCAGAATAGCACTACAAAAAGGGCGGTTGTAAACTCAAAGAATTTCACCACAAACTGGCAACAAACCATCAAACCCATGATTGACCATGGCTCGATCTACTCCAACCTTCGACAAAGCCTTTGCCGAGACACTCTGCGACATACAAGTACCCAAGTATATCAAAATCTCTCCAAACGGCGAGAAAGTAGTTTACACAACCAGTCTCGTCGGCGGCCATCGCAAGGGCAAAAGCCATATTTCGACACTATGGCTTGCGTCTACCTACAAACCAAACTCGTCTCGAAAGTTGACTTCAGGATCCTTTGATGATGCAAGTCCAGCTTGGCATCCAATGGGCAGCAGTATAGCATTCCTATCTGACCGTGCCAAACCGGGTGAGAGCACGGCAATTTGGCTCATGCGGCTGGATGGCGGCGATCCTGAGGCTCTTACCAAGGAGGATAATGAGCAAGATATTGACGCATTTGCATTTTCGCCAGATGGAAGAAAAATCGCGTACGTTTCAGCTGATGAAAAGGAAAAGGACGATGACGACGAACCGGAACCTGAAGTTTGGGGCGAGAAGTGGGATTATGCTCGTCTAAGGTTCCTCGATGTGGAAACCCGCGAGAGTACGGTACTTGTTGGAGGTGACAGGCATGTTGGTGAAATCGCTTGGAGCCCAGATGGCACGTCCTTGGCCTTTATGAGTACTGAAAATCCTCATATCGAAGAGGCTATGTTGACTGGTACTTCCATATCAACCATCACCGTCAATACGGGAGAAGTCAAACACTTGTGCACGATATCGAACGAGCCTTACGACCTGATATGGTCACCGGACGGTCAGATATACTTCATCACCGGTACACCGCCAGATAAAGATTCTGGAGGAAGAGCTGTTTACACTATCGACCCAATGGCTGCATCTCCCAATTTCACCAAAGTAGGATGCGGCGAGGATGATGATGCAGGAGACCTTCGCGTAGCTGGTGACAAGATACTCATCAACCGACAAGTTAGGCTCGTCGACGTCATTAGCGAACTTGGAGGAAAAGACCTTTTTGCAGAGGGAAAAGAAATGTGGGTATGGGATATATCCATAAATGCAGAAACATGCATTCCAACACTCGCAGCCAGTTTCTCTGACATCAACACACCCTACGAAGTCTTTAGTGTTCAACCAGGTAAGAAGGCGATCAAACTATCCAACCATGGAAAACCCCTCGAGAATCAGTCATTTGGATGTTGCACTGTCTTCACCTGCCAGTCATCAGACAACCAAGTCGAGCTAGACGGAGTATACCTTACCCCAACTTCAAAGTCGAATCCCGATGGCACACCGAAAGAGCCGCTCGCAACAATGGTCTTGATCCATGGTGGTCCAAGAGATCGCAACTGTAACAGCTTTGACACTTCTTGTTTCAATTGGGCTCCTTACCTACTCACCAAAGGGTATGGCGTTCTCCTTCCGCAATACCGCGGATCATCGGGTAGAGGCGAGAGGTTTGCTTCTTACAGTATCGGTGGACAGGGTATATACGACTACGCAGACATCATCACCTTGACAGACCATGCTATCAGCAAAGGCTTTGCAGATCCGAAGAAACTTGTAGTTGGAGGGTGGAGTCAAGGTGGATTGTTGGCATACTTGTGCAGTGTTCGAAATGGGATGCACGGCTTGGGCTGGCGCTTCAACGCTGCCATAGCAGGAGCTGGAGTCTGTGACACAGAGAGTCTGGCCATCACAGCTGATCTCGGGTCAACGTACGAAGTCGAACTCGCAGGAGGTGATACAATTTGGACTCTTTCCCATGACGACACGAGAAATCGTCAAGGTAGTGCTATATGGGAAGTATCAAGCGCTATGGAATTTTCTCGTCGGGAGGGACAGCCGGTCATTCCACCCATGTTGATTTTACATGGCGAGGACGACGAGAGATGTCCATTCTCCCAGGCTGAAGGGTTCAGACGAGCTCTGAGATTTTACGGCTTGCCGTGTGAGTTTGTGAAGTACCCAGACGAGGGCCACGGGATTAAGGCACAAAGGTTTTGGCTCGATATGTTGGAAAGGGTTGGAAGATGGTGCGACTCGTACATCGGCGAGAGATCACAAACTGAAATTGCAATCAGATAAATTTAGGTTGTTAATGTCAAACATATTATTGATGCTTTGGTTTAGAAATGTGACATCAACTGCTATTATCTATTTTTCTTTGGGTAGGGAGGATCGAATCGGACAGAATTACAAATTATGGTGGCTCTCCTAAGCCTAGAAAGTGTTAGTACCCATTCATCTACCGATACTGTAACCCTCTTTATTGGTCAGTTTGCCAATATCTACGTAGATAAATCTTCAGCGGGACCAGTAAATGCCTCGGCATGTCCAATGACCCGACTCGATAATGACGACTCTGATGGATCCGTATAAGAAGCCATGACGGACTCTAATATAGCAAAACTCATATTCAATTTTACCAACTTATAATTTTTTTTTAAAATGCCTCTTACTATCCATCACCTTCAAGTCTCTCAATCTGAGCGCATTCCCTGGTTGTGCGAGGAACTCAACATTCCCTACGACCTCAAACTCTATCAACGCTCCCCTCTCCTTGCACCACCAGAGTACAAGACCCTCCACCCTATGGGCGCTGCCCCAGTGATCCAAGATGGTCATGTCACACTCGCTGAGAGCGCGGCTTGCATCGAGTACATCAGCAACAAGTACGCCAACGGATCTCTCTTCTTGCGCCCGGATGACCCGGCCTACACCGATTTTCTGTACTGGTGGCACTTCCCAGCCGGAACTCTCTTTCCTGCTTTGGGGCGCATCATGTTGATTCATTCCCTCAAGCTGAGCGATGATAATCCGGCTGTGAAGTTTGGAAAGGCAAGGTACAACCAGGCTTTGAAGGTGTTGGATGATAGAGTCAAGGAGAATGAGTGGCTCGCTGGAACGGAGTTCACTGTCGCTGATATCATGGCTGTTTTTCCGTTGACGACCATGAGGTACTTTTCACCCTACAGCTTGGAGGGGTATCCTAATATCGTCAAGTATCTTGAACGTATCGCTGGTAGGGAGGCGTATCAGAAGACGATGGAAAAGATTGATCCCGGTATGGAATTGGCTCTTGGAGTCAACCCACCCAAGAGCCCCTTCAAGCTATAGATCTGAGACATTGTTCGGTTTCTTGTTTGTTGAGACTCACATCATAACTCTATAAAGCTAGTTCAAGCGTTGAAGGAGGCGGGGCCTGCAGATCAACCAATAGGTTCCCCAAGTAGTGCTTACCCCAAGAGGCGTAATCGACTTCAAAAAGTATATAAAATACCGCTCTTCATAAAACTTTCCTGTTTTTTGCTCATAAACTTCATACCATGACTTTGAAAGTTGGTGTTATCGGTGCTGGCATTGGTGGTCTCAGCGCCGCCATCGCGCTGCGAAGAACTGGAGCACAGGTTGAGGTATGTTTCCATTCCTCAATAGGCATGACGGATGCAAGCTAACTGGTGCCGATTCAATAGATCTTTGAGAGAAGCAATTTTCAGAATGAGATCGGCGCAGCGATAACCATCACGCCAAATGGGATGCGCGTTCTTCAAACCTTTGGCTTTGATGCCACAGTCGCAAGAGGAGTAGAGAACAAGCAGATGCGTATGGTAGATCCGTACACTCTGAAAGATCAGATAGTGGAAGACTTTCGTGGTATCGAGAGTGACTATGGTGCGCCGTTTATGTTCTTCCATCGCGTGGATCTTCATACTGCATTGAAGAATCTGACTGTTAGTGATACTATTCCTGGACCACCGGCAGTTATTCGTAATGGGCAGCGTGTGAAGGGAGTTCATTGTCAGACTGGAAAGATTGAGCTTGAGAATGGACAAGTCTTTGAAGCAGATCTTGTCGTCATCGCTGATGGTGTCCATGTTTGTGCTCTACCATCTCCTATGTTTGCCGCAAGCTGACGGACGATATAAGAGTCAATTCATCGACGAAATCACTCACAACGATGAACAGCTACAAGACGCCGGCTTTTCCTTCTATCGCTGTCTGATACCCTTCGACGAACTAAACAAACACAATGAGCTTGCTTCCATCTTTGCCGATCAAGACCCAGGGTTTTGGGTTCCATTCGAGCTTTCAACTGGTACATTTTTGGTCACATACCCGTGCCGGGATGGAAAGATGCTAAACATTGCATTTAAACATGCGACCAAGCCTGAGAACGAAGATGCAGATGAGTGGAATACTAACACCAACATCGAAGAAATAATTTCTATGGTGGACAAGTTTAATCCCTTGCTTCCTAAACTTCTAAGTCTTGCCTCGAGCATATCCGTTCACAAAGTCTTCAAACGGGAGCCTCTTAGAACATTCACTCGTGGGAGAGCTGTGATAATCGGCGATGCAGCTCATCCTATCCAACCAACACACGGTAAGACGCCTCTCGTTCTAGTCATCACATTGATACTGATAAAAGACTAGCACAGGGAGCAGTCCTCGCGATAGAAGAGGCTGCAGCACTCGAAGTCTTGTTTACTGGGATAGCCAATTCCAAAGACGTGACCCGAATGCTGACATTGTATAATGATATTCTCAAGCGTCGCATACACGCTACACAGCTTCTGTCAGATGCTCAGCCTGGACTGGAGGATGTACTGAGACAACGTGCTGAGGATGTTTGGGGTCAGGGAGTGTTTCCTGCTTCGGCGATGAATTTCACAAAGCCTGTCAGAGATTTCTTTTACGGGTGGGATGTAATGAGTGAGGCGAGAGACATTATATCTAGAAACTAGACTGATTCTCGGCATTTGCTTGACTGATTACACAGAGTTTAATGACATGAGCCTATATTGCAGTCAACCAGATCACATACGATGGACTATAGTACTAGGGCGTAAATTCTATACTACGCATCATTGCTTAAAGACATTAATCTTGACGCATTTAACCTGTGTCCAATCGTTGAGCGCGTCAATTCCATTCTCTCTTCCGAATCCACTCTGCTTGATACCTCCAAACGGTGTGTTCGCACTGATGCTTCCCCAGGTGTTAACAGTCACCATGCCTGCCTCGATCTGATCAGACACTCTTACGGCTCTGCTGATATCGTTCGTGAACACGGCAGCTGCCAAACCGTAATCGTTATCGTTGGCGAGCGAGATTACCTCTTCTTCCGTCTTGAACTTGGCAAAGCTGGCAACTGGTCCAAAGACCTCTTGCTGCATGATTGTTGCAGCAGGTGAGACGTTGACGAAAGCTGTGTTGGGAACAAAGTGACCTTTGACGTCTGCTTCAATCGGATTGTGCAAGAGTTCCGTTCCTTCATCTTTGGCTTTGGCGATGAATTCCATGATTCTGTTCTTCTGAGTAGAGCTGATAACAGGCCCCTTGACTGTATCAGGAAGAAGGGGATCACCCATGACAGCATCCTTTGTCTTGACTGAGAACTCGGAAACGAAACGATCGTAAATATCTTCCTGGACATAAATCCGACTTCCAGCAGCACAGATTTGTCCGTTGTGCAGTGTAATGCCCGCTGTCGCAAAGGCAAGCGCATTCTCAAAATTGGCATCGTTGAACACAATACTTGGTCCTTTACCGCCCAGTTCAAGAGTGACTCTCTTGAGGTTCGACTTTGCAGCGCTGACAAGAATTGTGCGACCCACAGCTAAGCTGCCAGTGAAAGATAGCTTTCGGACTTGGTGATGATCGGCGAGAGCTTGACCCGCTACGTGACCCAGGCCAGGGATAATGTTGACCACACCAGGCGGAAAGCCGGCCTCAAGGATAAGCTGGGCGAGCTTTTGGCCGTAGAGAGGAGCCAGCTCGGGCGTTTTGATTATGAGGGTATTTCCAGCTGCGAGAGCAGGTGCCAGCTTCCATGTGGTGATCATGCTGTTGACATATTAGTATGTATACATGGTTCGACAAGACTCGAACTTACAGGGGAGTGTTCCATGGCACCACAGCAGCACAAACACCAATCGGCTCTCGCTTAGTATACGCCAACCCCTGCTCGAAATCCATTGAATGCCCGTCAATTTTGTCAGCCCATCCCGCAAAATATCGAATCGTCTCCACAGCCTGGACAACGCAGAACCCGAGGGACATGTTGTACAACAAACCGGCATCAACGGCCTCGATGGAAGCGAGCTCTTGAGCATCTCGCTCGATCAGATCAGCCAGTTTGTTGAGCAACTTTCGTCGTTCAGCAGGTTGGGTTGTTTTCCATTTCTGGAAAGCTTCCTTGGAGGATGAGACTGCGTTGTCAACATCCGAGGGTTGGGCGGCCGAGACTTGGCCGAGAGGGGTGTTGGTGGTGGGGTTCTCGGTTGTCAGGGTTTCAGAAGCAGTAGAAGCGACGAATTCGTTGTTGATAAAGAGACCGGTCGGGACTATCAAATACTCAATATCTGGGCACTATAGAGTCGAAGGGAGGTTGGACGTACTCTGGATCTTGCGACCATCGGCTCCAGTAATGGTGATTTCTGCCATGATGTATTTACTGAGAATGAAAAGATAAATTGCAATTCTAATGTATCTGATCGAAACGTTATGTTGAGACGTACGGTTTATATACTTGTTCTCGGAACAGGGGTGGCGTAAAGGTCCGTCCCTCGGAATGAACGACTTTCTTTCCGGAGCCGCAATATTGATCCACCAGAAGAGTCGTACGTCCAACTCCACCAGGTCCAACGAATAACATGCAAACACCTTGCAGAGGATTTTTAACTCTTGCATAAACCGATCCGCGTTTACCGCATCAACAAAGATCTCTGAATACCTGACTCGTTCATTCCAGTATAAGATCATTCACGGGAACTCGAGTTTGGTGGAACTCTCAACGAATCCGGTCACACGACTCGTGGTCGATGCGATACCTCAAAGGCATCATTGTTCCTATGGGTTCCGATGAATTGGCCGGAATGTCTCTAGTGACTTTGTGGGAGTTTATCATTACAATGAGGAACTTTCCCAAGCAACATTGGATTTGATGACGGGCTATTCAAGCACAGAATTCCCATCAGATATTAGAGTTTTGTTTTTCTTGGTTATAGCTCACTATTAAAGATGTTATACAGCCTTGTCACATAGTTGAACTCTGATTTGGTTGTGATGATAATAATGTCAGGGAAAATAACAAGTGTTAGGTACAAGTCAAAAGTTACCCAATTACCAAGTTTTAGTTCCTGGAATCTTGATATAGTCCATTATCCTACATATCCTAGATTTTCTGGTCCTCCACATAACACTGTACTTATTGCAGGGGTGTAAGAGGCCTTTCGAGCGCACAGATGGCTATTGACAATGCCCTGACGCCTCATCCCTTGCTAGAAATGTTGGTGATCCTTTCGAACTTGTCATGGTTTCGGTGTAATACACATCTACCTAGCTACCCAAATCGGCGTTTCCTGCTGACAAAATGATGGCAAAACTTATGTCCCTGAAGAGCTCTCATTTGTCTCTGGTGTTGTTAGCTTTCGTTCTCCAAAGCATCATCAACACTCACGTTCCCAGTTTGGGACCATTTCTAGGGCCCTTGGTAGCACGGCCGAACAACGATTGTCCTTTTCGTCCTTCGATTGACAGGTCGTGTCCCACAGGCAGTTTTGGTAACCGCATTCAAGGCATCTACTTGGGGCCTGGGGCTCATCGTTTGCCAGATCTGGTTGGTGTTTTGGTTGGTCCGTCATGTTTCGTTGGCTGATCTGTCTGTCTCTATTTATGCTGTAGACTAAACGGCAGATAGAGTAAATTTGTAGTTGCTTTGATTTATTTTTGAGACAGTAGCTCAGATGTTTCGAAGTAAGTGACTTGGTGGTGGTGGAATTTCCTCTGACATGATATAGCGGTGGAATACACCCCGGGTTTCTCTGGTCTTTTAAACTTGTCGACGGAACAGAATCTCATGAAGCATCCAGGGGCAAAAGGAACGAA